>OY829505.1:37685580-37785071 GCA_963691665.1 Clepsis dumicolana | reverse complement strand
AAACTTTACAAATATTTCAGTTTCATCGGGAACTACAAATGGCTTGGAAAACCTTTAGATGAGATAGTTCAATCTTATAATCAAACTGTGCATAGCACAACAAAATTTAGCCCAAATGAGGTGAATTTTAATAATGAAGCCGAAGTAAAGAAAAACATAGATAAATCACAATCCAATCGGCGTTTTAAATTAAATATTTTTAATGTAGGAGATCATGTGCGTATAAGCAAGTACAAAAGCGTCTTTCATAAAGGTTATACGCCTAATTGGTCAACTGAGCTATTTACTATTAAAAAGGTGAATCACACTCGTCCTGTTACTTACCATATTGAAGACCAACGAAAAAACTCAATACTCGGTACATTTTATGAACAAGAACTGCAAAAAACTAAGTATCCAGACGTTTACCTCATCGAAAAGGTAATCAAAAAAAGAGGGAAAAAATTGTATGTTAAGTGGTTAGGACTTAACGATAGCGAAAACAGCTGGATCGACAGAAATGCCATTGTATAAATATATTTAAAAACTTTCTCGCGCTAAGTCATTAACTTTTGGGATATGAAAGGAAGAGGACTTCTAAACAGTATTATTAATCACTTACCGTTTGAACTGCACTTACCTGGCTACAATTATTGCGGACCAGGCACAAAATTGCATAAGCGATTGCAAAGAGGTGATAAAGGAGTTAATGAATTGGACAACGCGTGTATGCAACACGATATAGCATACGATAAATATTCTGACCTAACAGACCGACATCGTGCAGATTTTGAACTCTATAAAATGGCTAAACAAAGATTGAAGTCAAAAGGTGTTGGAAAAGGAGAAAAACTTGCGTCTTGGATAGTTAGCAAAGTGATGAAATCTAAAATGAAAGCTGGTGCAGGGATAAAATCATTTAAGCATTTTGTTTCTAAGATACGTACCGAATTGAAAAAAAACAAATCTAAAAAAGAAGGCACTGCAGTCAGTCGAGCTTTTGCTGCAGCGAGTAAAGTATTTCTTAATAACAATACGAGTAAAATGAGAGTTCCTCGATTAATACCGATTCCTAAAACTGGAGGTATATTGCCACTAATACCTATTTTCGCGGGACTTTCTGCGTTAGGGTCATTGGCAGGAGGAGCTGCTGGGATCGCTAAAGCTGTTGGTGACTACAAAGCTGCAAAAAAGAGCTTATCCGAATCAGAACGTCATAATAAAATAATGGAATCTATTGCATTAGGTAAAGGGTTGTACATTAAACAGTATAGAAATGGAAAGGGTTTGTGTTTAAAACGATTAAAAAACTAAATAAAAGGCTACCCAGACGTGCTCTTACAAATGTTGATATTTTAAAACATTCAACAGATATTCCTTATTTTCGTGGTGTTTACATGAGAGACAAATTGCCAAACCGTCCAAAAAGAGTAGAATGTGCAATCGTAAATTTAGATAGTTCTAAAAACCAAGGGACTCACTGGGTAGCCTATGTCAAAGATAATAATCATTGTGAATATTTTAATAGTTATGGTGATCTTCAACCGCCGCTAGAATTAATAAAATATTTGAAAAATTATAATATTTCATACAATTATAATATTTATCAAAAATTCGATACTGTTAATTGCGGACATTTATGTTTAAAATATTTAAAAAAATATTGGAATAACCGTTTAAATATCTCTGAACAATAAATAGCTTCTCATTCTCACGATGTCTTTCACTTTGTCCATAACGGGATCCTCCTCTACCCTGATTACGAATCACTCGCCAGCTCTTCAACTAGATGGTGAATATGAATGCGGGTTGCTATACTTGTCGACATTTAACTCGATACCTAATATTGACAACCGAAATAATAAGTTTTATTATGGTGATAACGAAGTAGTAGAAATTCCTGAAGGGTCATATGAACTTCAAGATCTTGATGATTATCTTAAAAGACATCTCCAAGGTTGCACCTTTACACTGACATGCAATAATAATACGCTAAAAACATCTATATTGTGTTCCAAAAACGTCTATTTTAAAAAACCAAATTCGATTGGTAAGTTACTTGGTTTTGGAGAAGAAACAGTTCAGGCGAATATATTAACTGAGTCCCCTTTTCCCCGTGTCCATTCTGTCTACAACTATAGTACGAGTTGAATGTGACATCGTGAGCGGGTCATTTATAAACGGAAAACCTAGTCATATAATTCATGAATTTGTGCCAAATGTACCGCCTGGTTACCGGATTATAGAAACACCTAAAAATGTTATATATTTTCCTGTTACTCAAAACAGCTTAAACGCTCTTATAATAAGAATACTGGATATAAACGATAATTTAGTGAATTTACGTGGCGAAGAGATTCAGATATATTTACATCTCAGAAAAAAATGATAGACTTTAATAAATGTACGGTCTCAAACAGCAAAGCCGTTAGTGCTCATTGTGCTATCAAGAAAAGAAGACCTAAAGGACAACTAACGAAGGAAAACAAACAGTTTTTAAAAAACATAGGATTATTAAAATGAGTATACTAAACTTATCAGACTCCTTTAGCTTTGATAGCACGATTGAAAGTTTCGAATATCATTCGTATAAACCGTACGTAACAAGTTTCAATTTAAATGATGAAATCCGTATACCTATCAACCAGCAAGATCTATACGTATTACCATCAGCGAGTACTTTATACATAGAGGGTACTATAGAAGTATTCAACAGAGAAACAAAAGCGAAGGTGTCCAGTGTTCATTTTACAAATAACCCTATACTTCATTTATTTCAAGATATTCGATATGAGCTGAATGGGATTGAAATAGATAAAATTAAAAACGCTGGGGTCACAACAACAATAAAATCTCTTGTGTCGATGAATGAACTTGAATCATCGATGTCAAAGTTATGGGGCTGGGATGTTGATGGCACAAAAATTACGCATGGATCATTTTCTGTGTCAATTCCTTTAAATAAGATTCTTGGCTTCGCAGAGGATTATAACAAAATTATTATTAACTGTAAGCATGAACTTATTCTTTTACGATCCAATACTAATTTAAATAGCGTAAAACTGAACACAAATGAGTATATAGGTAACATAACTATATCTAAAATAGTATGGCGCATGCCGCACATTAAGGTTTCTGATCGTGAAAGATTAAGTTTGCTTAAATATTTGGAAAGAGATCGAGCTATTCAGGTAGCATTTAGGAACTGGGATCTGTACGAATACCCGCTTTTACCTAAAACATCAAAACATTCTTGGGCCGTCAAAACTTCGTCTCAAGTTGAAAAACCTCGATATGTTATAATTGGATTAAAAACAAACAGGAAAAATGTTGCTGATAAAGATATATCGCGTTTTGATCATTGTAATTTGCGTGACGTTAAAGTTTTTTTAAATTCAAATTATTTTCCTTATGAAAACTTGAATGTCAGTTTCTCGGCTCAAAAATTTGCTATATTATATGAACAGTACGCTAAATTCCAACAGTCTTATTATAACCGCAGCCAAGCACCGTTGTTGAATCCACAAGACTTTATAAATAAAGCACCTCTGTTTGTTATCGACTGTTCTCGTCAAAATGAAACCTTAAAAACGGGTTCAGTCGATGTGCGGATTGAATTAGAGTGTGACACAGATATCCCTGACAATACCGCGGCTTATTGTCTTATTTTGAATGATAGTATTATAGAATATAAGCCGTTGACCAATATAACAAAGAAGATATCATGAAACTAGACCATCTATTCGTAGATGTTCAGGGGTTTAAATCATCTAAAAATGAATTTATTATTAAAGAATTTGCATACAGTACCTATGAACACACGCAGGCGTATTTAATAAAACCTCCATATTCATTTTCTACGTTATCAGAAAACGAAAAAAGGCATGTGAAATGGATAGAGAGAAACCTTGGCATTATGTGGCGTGAGGGGTATATCGACCACAGAGAATTTAAGAGAATGATTCATAATTTCTTGGAAGGCAAAAAAATATATGTAAAAGGTTTTGAAAAAATTAAGTGGATTAATGATTTATGTGCTGATTGTACTGTAATAGACTTGGGAGAGAAAGGTTGTTCTAATTTTCAATTAATGTATAAAAAGTATTGTATCGACAACAGCTCTTATAATTGTCTACATCATAAAAAAGCTTGTGCCTTAAAAAACGTTATATGTCTTAAAAAATATTATTTCGATATTATGCATATTTAACATTGTAATAAATTATACCTAATTTTCAAAAATAAATATTTACGTTTAATCATTTTTTTATTTTTTAACCCAGTCAAAATTAGTTATCATTTATTTTGAACGAAGACTTTTTATATTAACCCATTTTTAAATAATTGAATTTGTTTGTTTAAAAATATGAAATAAATGATAACGATTCATACCTGTGGCTAATAATAGTGTTAATCTATTTAAGCGATATTTACTGAAAAGATTTTTCTTGTGCATTTAATCATGATAATTTTATTTTCGTTTGAATTATTGCTTTATTGACATACTTACAAAAAAAATCTTTCCTGTTGACGTATCGCTTAATCAAAGGAATAAAACAAGAAAATTGTTGACCATATTTATTTTCAAAATTATATACAAAAACAGTAAAAACATTAATAACTAACACTATATCCGCACAACTTCTTGGATATCTTATTTATTACACTTTCTGTACTGTCTATTATCTCATCGTATCCGTCACTTGCCACATACTGCGCACTGAGCATAACGTTTTCACCGGTTTCGTCGTTTTGATCCGGCGCGGAGTCACTTATGTTAATTATTTGGATTTTGACAAGTCTGTTCCCCTTAGTTGCTTCATTGTTTATAACGAACGACGGCGGGTGACCTCGTACACTTCTCTTTACCACTTTGTTTAGCCTTAGTTTTGGTTTACTAGACTTGGTTTTCGTTTTGGCACTTGCAATTTTTTTTACAAATTCACTGACTTCTTCTTCTTCTTCATCTTCTCGGAATCCTAATGGACCCTGTGCATATTGCGAAAACATGATTTGAGTGTCTTGCGTTCCTTCCATATTCTGAAACAAAAGAAATCAAATAAATAAACGCATCTGGCAACACATATGAGCATTTTCATACGCTTACAAAACAATAATAGCAACAAAATAATACGAATAAATATTAAATAATGCCAATTTTACTTACCGAATCGGGAATGGATCAGCTCGTCTTAATTTTCAAAACTTTGGAACGACTTTACTCAGTTATGAATGTAGAGTGCAGAATGATAACTTACTATAACAGCCGCTATTTATAATTACAGTAATTTCATGCGTCAGCAAATTAAATTAACACGCGCTTCGGAGCATGCGGTGCATACCGCCGCGCTGCTTAATGCCGATCAAATTACAACGACACGTAAGGACTTGTTATAATTGGTACCAAATGCAATAAATGTGAATAGGTATATTTCACGTGTCAGCAAATTACCTTAGCACGGGCTGCATGCCGCCGCGCTGCTTAAGACACGTAAGGACATGTTTTAATTGATACCCAATGCAATAAACGAGGATAGGTATTATTTGCCTGTTCAACAGAACATGATTTTACTTACCATTATCAAAATATTACATTTAAAATTAAGCCTGAGCCCTGAGCTTTTTGATGACGGAAAACATCGTCAGGAAACCTCCGAAGCGAGAAAACTCAATTTCAACTCAAGTAAAATGTGTTTTCAGTCGGTATCCTCGCAGTCTATATATACTTAGGTGGGTGAAAGAAAAAAAGAAAACAAATGTTAATAACACTTCATATTTATTTATTAAAAAAAAAGAACAAACCATACAATTTACAAATCAATGTGTAATTATAAAAAATAAAGTACTTAATGATAATCTACTTATTTGGTATAGTCAGCGTCAAAAGTCGCTCATCTGGTCGTAGAGCGAAAAGGTACAAAAGTGATGAGCGGCTTTTGACGCTGACCCTACAACATACATAATTATAATTTTACAATAACGTAAGTACTCAACGTATTTTATTTTATTAAACACATTCTAATTTTTTATTACCCATTGGGTGCCTACGAAATAAAATTACAGCTCGAGGAAAGGTCGCTTAGATAACTACTGTACTAGAAAATAGACTCATGTCCCCAAGATTTGGTTGAAATTTTGTCTGATAATATATGTCGTTTATCGTCTTTGTTAGATAAAGCAACTTTATTGACAGATTGAGTGAAGATCTCGTGCCTAATCGATTTAAATAATATGTGTTTTTTCCGAACTATTTTATCATTGAATAACACATCCCGATAATCATTTAATGTTAACTCTTGAACTGCTGGTTTTTTTATTCCTTTAGCCTTTTTGATAAGAGATTTATCACTTTTGATACAGTATAGTTTAGAACGTAACCCTATAAACTCGGTAATAAGTTCTCCTCCTAACTCATCTTTGAATAACCCAGGAATCTTCTTGTTACGTAAAGGTATTTGCAAATCATTTACAGGGTTATAATTGCTTGTGTCAAAAAAGTTTAAAAAAATATTTTTTAAATCGCTGTAAAAGTCTGCAGTTTCGATTTTGTAAATAAAACTGTCGGTATCAGTGTAGCACAGAGTAACTTGATCTTGGTAGTGTTTTTTTATTACCGTGTAGTGAAATTGGTACATATGACTTTTAGAAAGTTCTAATACAGAGAATCCTACGTAGATTGGTTTATCTAAAATTACTTTTTCAGGCTTCATTTGTACGACAACCAAATTTTCAGACAACACTGTTGCACTATGGAAATTCGGTTTGGCAATTAATTTGTTAGCACAAGTAAACTTTTTTGTTTTGTTTTGACGGTCGTGCCACTTATTTACTAATTTGACGTCAACTCGCCGCTCACTGTCTTCAAGAGTTTTCCCAAAAACTGAGTTATTCATTAATTTAAAAAGGTCTTGTTGGAAAGGAGTAGTAGCTTTTTTTCTCAGTTCTGTATTTAAATGAATATACTGTTTTAAGAATGGACTTTGACGAAACCTTATAACGCGATGGATTTTATCAAGAGTTAAGCCGTTGCGTAAACATGTTTTCAGATGGACGTAATGAATGACGTATTCGTATTTGTTATATAAATTTGGGATCAATTTGGTCGTTTTTCCTCCTGGAGGAATAAATTTTTGTGCGCAAAATGGATAGTCGTTATGGTTATGGTGTAAATTTTCCGGATATAGCAAGTCAACTTCCAGAATAAATCCAAATGGAGCATCATCTTCGACAGACAAAATATCTAGTTGGGCAATTTCATGATGATCTAGAAAACTAAAATTAGACATGGGCAACGATTGACACATACTGTAACCATATAAGTTATTGCAATCGATATATACTAAAAACGAGTCTGGTTTATTCATGTCATAAGTTTCCATGTACTTATTATTAGCCTGAGCATATCTGGTCGAACACATGCAAATACCACCTCTTATTCCTTTTTGTATGAGTCGAATTATTTCTAATTCGGATATCAATTCAAGCTTAACTCCGGTTTTTAATAACATAGCATCAAACGATAAGCTTGGAGCAGTTAAATAGAATGCCGGATCTAAATGATAATTTAACTTGCAAATGAACCGAAAGTTCTCAAAAATATCTGATAAAAGCAACACATCAGTTTTTAGGTAAAGATCAGTATATTCTCCCATATCTTTGATTTTAAATTCGGACCATACAGATTGCGCATGTGCGTAATCTGAATCGCTTATTTGTTCGTTGGAAAGAGAATCAAAAAACAAGTTCTGTGATGGAAGCTCGGTCTCTGTAAACTTATCCCAGCTCGACATATAATCGTAAGGATAAATACCTTTGCGAGTTAATAATTTATTTTTTTTAGTTTCAGGATAAAACTTGTTCAAGTGAATAAAATCATCTTTATGTAAACCATTCGCTAATTTTTCCAAGCTTGTTCCTAAAAATTTAAAAGAGTCTACAAATCGAATTTGTGCATACTTTTGATCTGAAATCCACAAAAACTTAGTGAACGAAATATAATTTTCTTTATTTTTTGGGATTACTTTCACAGGCCCTGAACATTTACTAAGTTCCTGTATAAACAAATGACAATCGTAACCTGCTAAGTTATGAAAGAAAACAGGGACCAATTTAGGAACGCGAAAGCGCAGATTGCAGTACTGGTGCGCGGCACCGCGATAACGGCCCGTTAGATGACAGTGATCTCTTACTTTGTCTGCAAACAATAAACCTTTACACATATGACAATTTTTGGCACGTTCATGAGCTAAAGAATCTTCTACAGTAAATATCATGGGAATTTCTTTTTCTAAAACGTTATGGATGTCTTTAATATGTCTATATAAATAATCTACGAATTTCTGAGCACAATCTGGCCCTCGGTATTGAACAAAACGATTAAGTTGCTCATCATAAGAGCAAATTATATGGTACGCGAAAGCGGCTGGTAAATGTATTTGTTTATTTGTAGTAAAACTACTGTCAGTGTTAGGTTCACAGTTCTGATAGGGTTTAAGGATTGTCTCAAAGTCAGCATACACGACAAATGGAACGTCTTGTTTTCGTTCAAAATGCTTAAATTCGAGATAGGTGCCTTTCTCCGGAAGTACCGTAGCAACCCCACTACAAACGTGACTATTGAAACCGTGTTCAGTTTGAAAAAATATCAGACAGTCTTCGCAGAAATAAAGCTTAGCATGATGTTTGGTAATCTGACCGCGAGCAAGACGCGGTAAATTAGTAATCAAAACATAATGCGACTTATTACCGCGTTCGATTAAAAGTAAATTGATTCGATGTTTCCTTTTATATTGCGATCTGTATAGAGGTCCTACAAGAGTTCGGTTGTTTTTTAAAGAATATACGTTAATACTGATATCAATATTGTGATGCTCAAACGTAATGATATCGGCTAAAGTGACAGGGAAACACATATTATCAAGTTTTAATACGTCTTTAAAATGAGGATAAGATGATAGACGCTCGCGATGGTTTTGACATGGGTAAAGAGCAGCAACAACACACCAGAGAAAACAATAATTATCATGATTTTGAATATTAATGCAAGCTTTTTTATTTTTTATTATCTTAGGTAAGTCTATGTAAGATGACGCTTTCAATGGTTCATACTTATTTATGTTAACTTCTAAATACAAATTAGATAAGAAAGTCCAACCAGAATCGCGCTCCTGAAATTCTTCGATTTTTTTCTGTATACTAATAATTATTGTGTTTAAAAGCTCTTCGAATTGATAATTTTGATGTATAGGAAAATTTTTCGTTGCAAAAGATTTCATTTCCTGCTTGTCATCTTTAAACAAAAGAAAATCGCCAAAATATTCGAAATTTACTTTGAGGGACACATGTTTTTTAAGCGAATTTTCCAAAATTTTTTGCATTTTAGGTTTTACTGTAATCAAAAATGATTCAGGTAAACAAGACTTCAGCTCATCAGTTGCCATTATTCTATAAGATGCTATGCGACCTTTAAAAGCAGACGAAATTTCAACAACCTCATCGTTTAAATTTACACCCGAATTTTTTCTATGCTTATTACTTCTAAGGTGCCCTACCCACTTCCTGCTTTCTACTGTAATTGAACACTGAGTGCAAAAGGGCATGTTTTATGTAGCGACTTTGCTTAAGCTGTAATCCTGGTTTTATATGTTAAATACACAATTTGATAGTTTCAATTTTAATCAAATAATAAAAAGAGACAACCTGCAGTATCCGTTAAAAGCAAAAATAAAAAGTACTAAATTAGTACTTACTTAGTATCGTTACAATAAATTTGACGTTAGCGTCCTTGAAAAGTACATTTATCTTTTTAACAAATTTTTGCTATGCCCTCCATTCAACAGTTTTATCATCGATTTGCGCCCTTAAAGTAATATCGTTAAAAGCGTTTAAATTATGGTTTCATAATAAATCGTTAACATTTATTAAAAACATTTATTAAAAATTACTTGATACACAATTTGATGTAGTTTAAATTTTATTCAAATAAGTAATAAAAAGAGACAACCTGCAGTATCTGTTAAAATCAAAAAAGTACCTACTAAATTAGTACTTAGTATCGTTAGAATAAAATTTGACGTTAGCGTCCTTGAAAAGTACATTTATCTTTTTAATAAATTTTTGCAATGCCTCCCATTCAACAGTTTCATCATCGATTTGCGCCTTTAGAGTAACGAGAGCCTTTTTCCAACGCTCCTGACGTAACTCACCGCGAATATCAGCAGTGTTGTACACCCGCAGCTCCAAGAAAAAGTCTCCGTTGAGGGTGCAAGCTCGTTTTGTTGACCCGTTCGGTACCCGGCTTATAATGGATGAATCAAGCGGATCAGTCTCAGCAGGCTTATGGTTAACAGCAACGTCTTCAGGAAATATTCCGAACACGTCAAACGGGTTTTTAGTTTCTTTTTTCTTGGGTGCAGCAGATCTGAAACATAACAGACATTAAACAATGAATAAGACAGTTGTACTTAGTTCGTCGAAATTCATTAAACAAATTACAAGAAAAATACCTTGGGGTTGACGGCTTTCTTTTTTGAGCAGGTTTTTTTATTTTTGGGATACTGACATCTGCAGCGGCAACGCTCTCCTCTGAATCAGATCTGAAATAAAAAATATGTTTTTATTACTCGACATTTAAAATAACCATATACATCGATAAAAAAAGAAAAAAAAATACCTTTTTTAAATGAAAAAAGTAGACAAACAATATTTAAGTAAATATGTACCCAGCTGACAAAATAAAAAACATGAAATATGAAAATAAATATAAAATGGCTACCTGTTTGGAGCTGAAGCTTTTCGTTTTTCAGCCGACCTTCCCACTTTTGACCGAACGGTTCCGCTGTTTGCAACAGTGATGGGTTCAAACTCGGAATCAGACCTGAAAGGAAATTAAAAATATTAATGCCTGTTGGAACCCTACAAACAATATGAACCAAATGTTTTAATTTCGTTAGGAAAGTAAAGCGTTAGGTACGTTGAAATACATACTTACATTTTAATCGATGTATAAAGCAAATAAACTTTACTAACGTAGAAACTCTGCACAGCTTAACCTCTGAGCTGAAGATGTAGAAGACTTGATGCACTGTGCACGTCACGTTCGAAATTGGAAAGGAACAAATTAGCCCCGCGCAAAAGTTTTAAACGAAATTATTTGCTGATTTTACTAAATGAACTAGGGCTGTCGCATTCCAAATCACAATTGTGTATTATGCTTATGTGCACATAACAGTTCTTTATTTTACATTATTTAATTCTCGACGCGATGGAAAGAGGAACGTTATGAATTTGTCTATCTGTCTGTTGGTAAATCTGCCTACTTCGTATTCCACATATGCATGTATTCAAGATACCAAAAAACTAATCGAGAGTGAGTTGTAAGCTTTTTTTAATTTACTTTTTTAATTTTTAATTTACTTATTTATTTTTTATTTATTTATTTCTCACCAGCTAAATTAAGGAATTACCTAAATATTAGTATTTCAGTAATTGTAGTAATCATTATTTCTTTTAAGAACATTTATATTCGCATTTAATAGAGGTACCCATTAATTGTAAATTTATCCATTGATCATTGTCAACCCTACACCTTTATAATATGAATATTATTTCGCAACCACGCTTCATACATGCACCGCATTTGTATGTCAGCAAAAAGACGCCGATCGCACTGTGTGTCACATTACAACTTGATAACGTTGCGCAATAAAATTGGCTAATACCTAATTGGTAACATTTTCATGCTCAGTTCTGTACGTTAAAATTATAACGGAAACTGGAAAAAAACCTCCTCAGATCGTTCAAATAGCCTCAGTATTAACCGACTTAATTACTAAGTTAATGGGTAAGGTTAGTAATTGGTTAGCTCACACAACCAAATATCATCTTACCTCACCTACTAAGACGAAGATTTAAACTTAGGTAAAAACGTGTTCTAACTGTAATGTTTGCTACTTTACATCGTAATTATAAATACACATACAATTGTTATTTCCTAATACGAAAACAAACATTGTCTTGTTACAGGTACAAACAGGTATAAACCTTTTTCAATTTGAACACAAAAATAAACAATTCCTATATTATTAACATTTATGATAAGATAACCTAACCAACTTAGAAAAGTCGAAAAACAATAGACATTTTCGCTTCAAAGGTCAATATCTTAAAAACGGTTGAACCGATTTTGATAAAACAAGTCTAAGAACCATTGTTAGAAAACCTGTTAAATGAAAAACCGCATTTAAATCGGCTCATTCATTTAGGAGCTATGGTACCACAGACAGACACACAAAAATCTAGGTACAAATTCTAGCGCACGATGTCAAAGTTTAACATAAGCGCTGTCTGTGGGTTAAGCACTGAACTAAGTAGGTGTAAGTAATGATTTAAGTAAGTACCTTTGATGTACTGGTTTCGTATAGAATACAAATGGTTTCGAATAATTTCGATAGATGTCATCACCGCCTACTCGTATGTCCATTTGCATGTTAAGAACAATAAACCTTAGCGAGCGCGCTCGCTACGTAATTTGATCGAGTACCTAACTTACACTACAATGTCTTCGAGTTGAAATGACTTAAGTACATAATCATGTATATCACTTTACAACTCGTTTCTGATCAAACTTTATATTCTAGTCAGCAAGACAATTTTTACGTCAACATGATAAAGTGATATAAGTTATTTAGAAAGTGTGATAAAGTATCGCGGTCTCACAGATGGAGTTGTTCTACATTAACATCAATTAAATCACACTATTTGACTTAGTTTTAGCGATACCAATTTAAAATCATATTTCGGTTTTCACTAGTGTAGTGAGTTACACATTTTTATGTTTTCGTAATTTAAATAATGTTTACTTAGTGCTTTATTCCAGCGTAAATTAGTTTAAACCTAACTCGCGCTAACGATGGTTTTGAGATTCGTTGATATAAATAAATCCGACATACAATTTGCCGTGTACGTAAAACGCGGTCATAGCGATACATCCGAAAACGGATGCCGGGAACTAACGCGTCCTGGGTGACCCGACCTTGTCTGTGGAGTCTGATCAGCTTTGCGGATGAGTTGTATACAAGCCTCGGTGGGAGGCATCCAAAACCACCACGCACACAAAAAGCGGTCATAGCGATACATCCGTAGGTGGATGCCGGGAACTAGACGCGTCCTGGGTGACCCGATCTTGTCTGTGGAGTCTGATCAGCTTCGCAGACAAGTTGTGCAAACACCTGAGTTAACCTGAGTCAAAGGCTGCGGCTTGAGACCGAGGAGCGCTCAGTGGCTTCGGCCTCGTGCATATCGGACTTGATCAACCCGGTGTGCATGGTGTACTTTTGCTTTTACTTTATCTAAGCTCAAACATTATTAAACATATCTATGTTAGGTTGTCAATTAGTTGAGACTTGAGTTGGACTGAAATTTAAATACATTGAATAAATTCCCGTCGGGTTGGCTTGTCGTTGAACCTCGAGTCAAAACTTCGCTCATTCGAACGAGAGGTGGATGCCCAATGCGATTTCAGGTGTAGGTTGAGCGTTATGATGAACGTGAATTCTGATAGGTTACTGTTAGGTTGGGTTCCGTTAGGTTTGAGTTGCTGTTGGGCTGATGTATTCGTTGCGTTGAACGAGAGGTGAAACAGAATGCCCAATGCGATTTCAGGTGTAGGTTGAGCGTTATGTTGAACGCAAATGCTGATAGGTCACTGTTAGGTTGGGTTCCGTTGGGTTTGAGTTGCTGTTGCGTTGAACGCGAGGTGAAACAGAATGTCCAATGCGATTTCAGGTGTAGGTTGAGCGTTATGTTGAACGCAAATGCTGATAGGTTACTGTTAGGTTGGTTACCGTTGGGTTTGGGTTGATTGTAGGTTGTGTGCAATTCATTGTATTATTGGGCTTCTGGATCACCACGAATGAGTGAGGGCGAAATTTTTCGCCCGATCGAATGAATGGTGGTCCAGAATGCCCAATAATATACTACTTGACTCACCTGCAAGAACAGCATAAACGCGCCCAAACCTACAAGTTAACTCTGAGAAAACTTATGTTACGCCATGTTAAATTACAAAAATTACGCAACCCACCTGCATGCCAGAAAAAGCGTAAACGTATAAAAATTACGCCACTTATTTGCGTACCAGCAAGAGCATAAACGTGCCCCTATTCGTAGGCACTAATGCATTCTAGTTACGCCGCTTAGCGCTGCAAAAATTACAAAAGTTACGCCACTAACCTGCAGAAAGAGCGAAAACGCCACCCACTGGTAGTATTTGGCGCGGCGGCGGGGGGAGGTGCCCGCCCCCCGCACCCCGGGGTATGCGCCCCCCTCCCCTGCGACCGTGAACGTCGAGTGAATCCAGCAATACGTGTTGAGTACATCCTCTGGTATGTCCCTGTATGAAATAAATAAGATTTATTAGAATTAGAATTAGACTTTTTACGTCTCTCTCAATAAGCCGAGCACGAGTTTTCGAATCCTGCATAACGTTACGTTATTGTATCGAGATCGAGAAGCCTGATACAAAATTTTAGTTCCAAATACGCTCACGGGCGGGCGCTGTTCCAAACGTCATACAAACTCGATAACGTTTACTACTCGATTACGTTACGCAGGTTTCGAATGTTCGTACTCGGGCCTCAGGATGAGAGAGATTGGGCTATGGTTTCCACGCGGGCCCAGTGCGCGGATTGGGAACTTCAACATAATTGCTGTGTTTGAGTGTGCAGGTTCATCACGTCGTTTTCCTTCACCGGAAAGCTCATGATAAATTACAGATGTAATAATAGCACATAAATACCTTATTATACAAAATAAAAAAAGGTAAATCATAAATTGTACAACGTCGCGTCATAATAATTTATAATGAATCGTCAAAAAAAATTTAATAAACAACATTAACGATTTTAATTAAATTTCAGATTTATTGTATTACGTTAACAAGTCAATCTTATAATTGATTATGACTTTCTAAATGAAATGTGTCAAAATTGGAAATTAAAAATAAAGTCAAACAAAAATAAATACTCAATTAATTACAATTAAAAAGTCATATTTGAAAAATAATTTCCTCATATAATAACCTTCCAGATATTATAAAATGTTTAATACTCAGTTTGTCAAAGTTTTATCAACATAATTAACAAGTGTGTGTTACTCAATAACAATTCCTAAAAATATAATTATTCTTGACGTTTCATTCAATTAAGTTCTAATTATGTACTTGCGGGTGGTAGGACCTTGTGCGAGGTCCGTCCGGATCGCTACCACCATCTTACTCGTTAATCCTGCCGCTAAGCAGCAGTGCTTGCACTGTTGTGTTCCGGTGTGGAGAGTAAGACAGCCGGTGTAATTACGGGCACAAGAGGCATTTCATCTTAGCCCTCTAGGTTGGCAACGCATCTGCAAACCCTCCGGAGTTGCGGGTGTCTATGGGTGGTGATCACTTACCATCAGATGACCCACTTGCTCGCTTGCCTTCCTCGTTGTATAAAAAAAAAAAATCTAGCTGCTTGCCCATAGTAGAGGCGTAGACCTTTCGTAGAGGATCTACGAAGCTACGAGCTCGTAGAGGGTCTACTGCGTGGAGCTACGTAAAATTAAAGATTAATTTTAACAATGCCAATCAAAAAACATCCACAAGAAATGTTTAAGAGGCAAGCGAGCAAGCGTGTCACCTGATGGTAAGCGATCACCGCCTCCCATGAGAACCAGCCACCCCAAGAGTCACTAGACCGTTGCCGGCCTCTGAGGAGGAAAAGAGATAGAGAAAAAGGGGGGGGTCGGGCCTCCGGCTCTCTCACTGACCGAACGAAACGCAACAGGGGTGCTGTTGCTTCGCGCCGATTTTCTGCGAGAGGGTGCTACTTCCCCGGACGAGCCGGCCCATTGCACGGCAGCAAACAGCTACAGTATGGCTCTCCCACCTCACTCTCCTTACATTTGTAAATTAACATGAGCTTTTCGGTGAAGGAAAACATCGTGAGGAAACCTGCACACTCCTGCGAAGCAATTCAATGGTGTGTGTGAAGTTCCCAATCCGCAGTGGGCCCGCGTGGGAACTATAGCCCAAGCCCTCTCGATCTGAGAGGAGGCCTGTGCCCAGCAGTGGGACGTAGATAGGCTGATGATGATGATGGCTCTCCAGTAGAACAGTGATTCCCAACTTTCTCGGCCAGGGAACCCATGGATTTCTTTGTTGTTCCCAGGGTCCATGATATACAAGAAAAATTAACTGAATCAATTCGAAAATAAACAATCAAAAACTCAATATATCTAGCACTAACAATGTTATTTTAATTGCCTATTTAATTATCTAATTTTCATAGAAAACGTATAATAATTCTGATGAGCGGTGACGTAGGTATCGATCGAGAAATTTTAAGTCGTTCGCGGACCATGTTTTCTATTCCAACCAAGGACCATAAAACCAAGAGGACTGCCAGTGTCTATACGATGTCGCGCTCTTTTGAATTAATAAGCCAGCTGTAGCTAGTTTTACTACGGAGGGGTCTCTGTACCATCCATTTGGTATGACATTTAGACCTCTGGCTAACACAACAGCGCCATCTAAATTAGTTTTTTTCTTTCAGTTTCTAGATGTGTATTGTGTTAGATAGAGGTCTAAGTGTCATACAAAATTAATGGCACAGAGACTTCTCTATAGTGAAACTAGCTACAGCAGGCTCATTATTTTACAGGAACGCGACATTGTATAGCCATTGGAACACTGGTAACTAGCACTAGAAATTCAGGCCAACGCATCTTTTTGATAACAGCGCCATCTCTCTCCGGCGTCGAGAACTGTCTCCTCAGCCAGCCACCTTACCCACCTCGTGTGGATGCAGTCTATCGGGTTGCCCACTAGATGGCGGGTTGTCAGAGCCGCGCTCGCCGCTAACAGCGCTGCTGTGGTCGCGCCGCAGTGCAGACGGAACGCCACCGAGTCTATCTTAGGGTTGACACCTTGCTGTTAAAAAAAAAGAATTGACGTTACGAATAATTTTGTGAAATACTTAATTATGAAACGTGTGATTAGAATGGCTGCCAACTATGTAATGTTTTACACATAAATTTTGTGATAAGTAGATTTAAAAATTGGCCAAGTGCGAGTCGGACTCGAGCAGGGTTCCGTAGTAAGATTTGTCGCTTTTTCCCAGTGTTTTAAGAAGTCCAGTGTTAGCAGAGCCCTGCTCCTAAGCAAAATGTACGCAGTGTGGGGTCAACTTATTTTGGTCTCTGAAATCTACAGACAGACATACAGTTTTGGGATTTTGAAAATTTTCCGACTGGTTGTGCTATAAGAGCTACCTTCATACCAAATTTTAAGTTTCTAAGACATCTGCAAGTACCCTTTAGGTTTTTGGAAATCGGCAATTTGTATGGAAATGGCCTTTTTAATGTCTGTATCTTTTGATTGCGTTGACTTAGAAGGTTGACTTTTGCACAGCTTCAAGGGACTGCAAGCTTGAGTATTTGGTATTAATTTCAGCATGCTATCTCCACGCGTTCCAGAGAAAAGGGTCTTGACATACAGACAGGACAGACAGACGGACAACAAAGTGATCCTATAAGGGTCAGTGTCAATGGACGGTTCTTTACAAAGGATTCGACAGGCTTTATGGGGGATTGTGTTGATAAGTACTTAGGTACGTAGTAGCAAATACCATAAAACCAAGAGAACTGCCAGTGTCTATACGATGTCGCGTTCCTTTGAAATAATAAGCCTGCTGCAGCTAGTTTTACTACGGAGGGGTCTCTGTACCATTCATTTGGTATGACATTTAGACCTCTGGCTAACACAATAGCGCCATCTAAATTCGTTTTTTCTTTCAGTTGATAGATGGCGCTATTGTGTTGGCCAGAGGCATAAGTGTCATACAAAATTAATGGTACAGAGACCTCTCTATAGTGAAACTGGCTACAGCAGGCTCATTATTTTACAGGAACGCGACACTGTATAGCCATTGGCAGTCCTCTTGGTTTTATCGTGCTTGGTAGGAGAAAAGAATCTTTAAAAATAAAATGTACACACGCTTTTTTTTACCTGAGTTTTAATTTCTAGGGTTCCGTACCTCGAAAGGAAAAAACGGAACCCTTATAGGATCACTTTGTTGTCCGTCTGTCTGTCTGTCAAGATCCTTTTTATCTGGAACGCATGGAGGTAGCGGGCTGAAATTAATATCTAATACTCAAGCCTGCATTTCCTTGAAGCTGTGAAAAGATCAACCTTCTAAGTCAACGCAATCAAAAGAAGTAGTAATTAAAAAGGCCATTTCCACACAAATTGCCGAAACCCGAAAACCTGAAGGATACTTCCAGTTGCCCAGAAACCTGAAATTTGGTATGAACGTAGCTGTTATAGCACAACCACTCAGAAAATTCTCGAAATCTTAAATTTTTGTGCCTGTAGATTTCGCTGACTAATATAAGTTGACCCTACACTGCGTAAATTTTTCTTAGGAGCAGGGTTCAGCTAACACTGGACAACTTAAAACACTGGAGAAAGGCGTTAAAATCTCTATACGGAACCCTCGTGCGCGATTCCGACTCCAAGTTTTATAATGTTAGTTAGCGGCGCGCGGGCGCTTATGAGTGTTCCTAAATTTAAAATCGTCTGAATTGGCAACATTTCATAAGTTTCACACCTGGAAATTAACATAGGTATCAAAAGGGCTTTGCCTCCTTAACACGCCACTATATTTATAAAAAAAGTAATATTACTTACTTATTTTTTTTAAATACAAGAATTGGTTTGTCTATTTCACGAAAGAGGTTCGAGACTTGCTAGAGAGAGAGAAGCTTGATTACCTGTGAAAATGTACTTAAATTTGTTTTATTTTGACACCAAGCAAACATCAACCACTTTTAATTTTGTAATTTATCATGATCTTTTCGGTGAAGGAAAACATCGTGAGGGAACCTGCACACACCTGCGAAGCAGTTCAATGATGTGTGTAGTTCCCAATCCGCACTGGGCCCGCGTGGGAACTATAGCCCAAGCCCTCTCATTCTGAGAGGAGGCCTGTGCCCAGCAGTGGGACGTAAAAGAGGCTGGTGATGATGATGATGAAACATCAACCCATTTCCATAAAAGGTCAAGTGAAGTGTATCGTCTTATTATTCGTATTATCTTTAAAATGTATCTACACCGTTCATTATGGACTTTACATTTGGAGTCGATCGTATAAACGTCGTTTGCGAAATGGATGAATGGTTATTTAATGACGCTGATTCTGGTATTGGTAGACACTAGAACTACATAACAGATCAGTGAGCTGTAGACCTCACGAGACAGGAGCGCAAATAAACTTGGTTAGGATCTCCAATAACCCCCCCCCCCCCCCCCCCGCGGTGAGTAGTGGACGTACCTCACTGGATAGCAACGCTAATAAAATTGGTTAGGATCCCTTTTATGATTTCAAATTTACTTCCTGCTTTTTTGTGTGAATAAGTGCTTAGCATCCCTCCCCCCCCCGTATTAGTACAGTAGTGGACTCACCCCGCTGGATGTCAGCGTATATAACCGGTTATCATCCCCCCCCACCCCGTGTAAGTACAGTAGTGGACTCACCCCACCGGATAGCAGCGCATATAAGCGGTTATCATCCCCCCCCCCCTCCGTATTAGTACAGTAGTGGACTCACCCCGCCGGAAAGCAGCGCATATAAGCTGGTTAGCATCTCCATCGGCCTGCGGGGCTCCCCAATCCCCCCTCCCATCGTGCTAGTACAGTAGTGGATTTACCCCGCCGGATATAAGCGGTTATCATCCCCCTCCCCCCCGTTCTAGTACAGTAGTGGACTCACCCCGCCTGATAGCAGCGCATATAAGCTGGTTAGCATCTCCATCGGCCTGCGGGGCTCCCCAATCCCCCCTCCCATCGTGCTTGTACAGTAGTGGATTTACCCCGCCGGATATAAGAGGTTACCTTCCCCCCCCCCCCCCTCCATTCTAGTATAGTAGTGGACTCACCCCGCCGGATAGCAGCGCATATAAGCTGGTTAGCATCTCCATCGGCCTGCGGGGCTGTGTGTCTCGCTCCCGCCGCCGCCACCCCCCCGACCGCGCCGCCGCCGCTCCCCGCGGCCGCCCTCCCCACGCGCCGCGCCCCTCTCTGCTAGCAAACGCCAACTGTCAGAGCGTCTAGTGTCATTTTTGACACAAGAAAATAATGACACATAAAAAAGAGGTAGATATTTCATCAGCACGCCGAAAAAGAAGCGCAGATAAGGCTACAATTATAGGGTTTTCTCTTAGTCAAAGCAGTAACTTTTTATTAAATGTCAAAACGATTCGTTAGTATGAAGTTTGTATGGAATTAAGAACTATGGCGTCATAAATTTCCGTGATCAAACTGCCTCCTTTCGTTCGTTATTTAATTTCAGTAATAAGTAAGCTCATCGGTTTTTTGTGAGCATTTTCGGAAGCTTGATAAGTGAAAATGTAAAATTGTAGCCTCTTTGTCCACAACCTCTCTCAAATAAGGTCCAAACTTGTGCGCAAATGTCGGAACATGTTATTCGATTGTCTTGTGAGCATATGACGTACCTATCTTTACATAAGATATCATTGCAAGAAAACGTCTCGATCGATTTCGCGTCGTCTCAATTAGGTACTATCGGCAGCGCCTCTAGCGGTACGTATATTGGCAACGTACTATTCGGCACGTTAACGCGAACGCAATCAAGACGTTAGTGCGACGTGAAATTTACACTAAAGGCTTAGTAGGCCCGAGTACGAACATTCGAAACTTGCGTAACGTAATCGAGCAGAAAACGTTATCGAGTTTGTATGACGATGGTAACAGCGCCCGCCCGTGAGCGTATTAGGAACTAAAATTTAGTATGAGGTTTCTCGAGTTCGATACGATAACGTAACGTTACGCCGGATTCGAAAACTTCTTGCTCGGCTTGCAGTAATTTAAATAATTGAGTTAATATTCAGCGCTAATATTATAAGTTCTCTAAGATGGGTTCAGAAGCCGAAGGCATAATAAACCTGTCCTGAATTTGGCTTTTTTTTTTTAAATCATAGACAAACATGTCGGCTGACGTTTCGTATTGACTATTTTTAAATTGTGTAGGTTTTTAAAGACAAAAATTGACTGTCGTAATGATGGTCATTACCTACGGTTTCTGAACGTAAAATAGAGGACTTAAGATTATGAGTGTAGACAAAGAAATCTACAAGACACATTCAATATTACACACATCTAGATAATATGCATAAGAAATACTTTCACATAAAAAATTGCACAAGTATAATGTACCAAAACCATTCTCATGCTTTTGTAGGTACAGTAAAGGAAATTAATTCCTGACCCACCATAAAACATTTTCGTAGTAAACGTCATAACGATTTTCCTTGTCAAGCAATGCGATGTCACTATGACGTTTACTGTGAAAAGGTTCCATGGTGGATCCGGAATTACTTCCTCGACTGTACAATCGCCAACATTCTTAAAACCAGAGTTTTGGTGACTGTACATACATATTTCATCGTACCGGTGTAGGTATGTCTTTTAATACGTAACTACCGTAAGACTCTGTCGTAGTAAAGTAAATGGATCACTTTCGTATGTAAGTTGAGTTTAGACCGACAAATTTCGGACCTATTCGTAGTTTTCTGGGAGTGCACGAAACGCACACTGCTCGCTAAGGCTCTGTGCCCTAAGCACGACTTGTCGAATCCTGCGTCACGTAAAATCGAATAGTAAACTATAACGAGTTCGTATGACGTTTGGAACAGCGCCCGCCCGTGAGCGTATTTGAAACTAAAATTTAGTATGAGATTTCTCGATCTCGATACGTTAACCGTAACGTTGCGCAGGATTCGACAAGTCGTGCTTAGGGCACTGCTCACGCGCCTACTCCTTACTTATACACCGTTTTTAACCCCCGACGAAAAAGAGGGGTGTTATAAGTTTGACCTGTGTATCTGTGTGTCAGTGTATCTGTGTATCTGTCTGTAGCATCGTAGCTCGCAAGCGGTTGGACCGATTTCAATGCGGTTTCTTTTGTTCGAAAGCTAGTTTAATCGAGATGGTTCTTAACTAAGTTGCATTAAAATTGGTTGACCCGTTTTTGAAATATTGAACTTTGAAATGATAATGTCGGGGGTTTTTCAACTTTTCTAAGTTGGTTAGGTTAGGTTAGGTTTTTACTATTTGAATTAGCTGTCAAATTATAACATGTATTATAGGTTTATTATGTTTTCCTCATACAAGCGTTTACACAATTTCAAATGGTGTCTCAGTTTTTTTTTTAAACGTAAGCTAATTCGACTGTTGAATTTCAAATAAATAAATATCATGGGACACTTGACACCAATTGACCTAGTCCCAAACTAGGCAAAGCCTGTACTATGGGTACTAGACAACGGACAAACATACTTAAATAGATAAATACATACTTATATACACATTAAACATCCAAGACCCGAGAACAAACATTCGTCATACATCATTCATCATACAAACATCTGCCCCGATCGGGGATCGAACCCGGGACCTCAAGCTTCATAGTCAGGGTCTCTAACCACTAGGCCATCCGGTCATCGAATGTTAAGTTAAATTTACTAACCACGTTTTCGTCGTCATTTTATTATTTGTCAAATGTTTTTTTTAGCTTCGCCCTCTTGGCGCACTTAGCCTGTACTGTCAAATGTTATAAATGTTTAAAAACTGCGTCAACTGGGGGTAGAATATTGAATGTCACCGGTGACTAAAATTCTCATGAACTAAAAAACAATTACTTTGCTCACCCGCGACCACTAATCACGCGTCAGCGTTTAGTATAGTGGTGGTGGTGATAGTTGGGTCTGTGTGGCATGTGTTGATTCGTGTAGCAGTGGAGGCGGAGGTGTTGCATGGAAACATACATTTGCCGCACAGATATAACTATTTGTCATTAGTGGTCGCGGGTGAGCAAAGTAATTGTTTTTTAGTTCATAAATATGGACCTCCGCAAAGTAACGCCTGATTCAATAAATTATTTAAAATTCTCATGCCTATGGTTATCAAATACGAATGCATCACCCACTCGTTAACGAGATCACTGAGTGACTATTTGACCACTGGCAGTGACAGCTAACCTCAATCTAAAAATCGACCCCCTGATCGGTTAGTTTACACTAACTGGGGATCGATTTTCGAATCTCACTTGGTGACTAAATTCTCATTATTTGCCAAAAGCCTTATTTTGAATGTCACACCCGTCTACTAACATGCAGCTGATTTGCGTTTCTGTCATAGACAAGTGTCAACATAGTGGATTGAGGTTAGCTGTCACTGCCAGTGGTCAAGAAGTCACTCAGTGATCTCGTTTATGAGCGGGGTGGATGCATTCATTCATATTTGAATATCACAGTATGAGAATTTTAGTCAACGGTGAGATACAAAAATCGATCTCAGTTTACTAAAATCCTTTTTTATTTCACTATGAAACTAGTAATGGTGCCCTATTAGACCTACTTCAATAAAGATTTTTCATTTTTTCATTTTAATTTTTAACCGACTTCAAAAAAAGGAGGAGGTTCTCAATTCGTCGGTTTTTTTTTTTTTTAAGTATGTTCCCCGATTACTCGAAGACGGCTTTACCGATTTCAATAATTCTTTTTTTGTTTGAAAGAGTATACTTTCTAGTTGGTCCCATTGTCACCAAGTCAGAATCTGTTGATGGGATCCCTGGGAAATCGAGGGCAACCCTCAAATTTTATAGGGACGTATCATGTGTTTCATATATTTTCGAAAGCTATTCAAGTACTTGCGTCTGGTAGTCATCATCTCTTGTTGATGAGGTGATGATGGAAGGTACAACTCCTTAACGGGTAGGAGTTGGAGGATAATATTTTAAATATTAACGTAACTAAAAATTGTGAAATAAAAAATCTTTTACCGAAAAGTAAAACAGCCTTCAAAAAAAAACCTCAGAAAAAAATATAAAATAATCCCCAAAAAGCCATGAGTTTCATGACCTAGCAAAAATATGAAGTCGGTGCTTCATTCCAAGAATATTCCGCTAGCACCGCACCGACTTCATATTTCTGCTAGGCCATGAAACTCATGGCTGTTTGGGGATTATTTCATGTTTATTTTCTGAGGTTTGAAAGCGGTTTTTCTTTTTGTTATTCATAAAAAAATATCGAAAAAATACAAGACATAGTGTGGACAAGCCTTTACTTACAGTACGGAGCAAACATATAATCAATGAAAAACAAAAAAAATACATAATTCATATTGTTGCTACAGTTGCAAATGCGACATCGAATTGTCCACCCTAAGCCTGTCTCAATAAGGCTGACTATCCACAGAAATACATGTTGACATACGACGTTTTGTCTTAAGCTGTCTCAACTCCTACTTTTGTTGGACAGTGCAAACATTTCGTGCTCATTGAATTCGATCCTTACGTCCCTTTAAATACGACAGCAATTCGGACATAGACTTATTGCATGAAAGACCATTTGGTTCTAAGATAAAAAAAATCGTTGAGAAGAAAATTTACGATTTTAAATGATTCTAATTGTAATCAGGTACTTGCAATATAAAGGTATTCGCTCAAAAAGTAAACTAAATTCCTACGGGGCAGGGTTTATTTTTGTTTACCTCGCTCGGACTTGATGAGAGCTTACTGTATTAGTAGATATAGGTCAAGATTAGGATTGGTTGTTTGTCTATTCGTTCCTCACTGAATTAATTGAAATGTTAAATAAATAAATAAATATCATGGGACAAGTGACACCAATTGACCTAGTCCCAAATTAAGCAGAGCTTGTGTTATGGGTACTAGACAACGGATAAACATACGTATATAGATAAATACATACTTAAATATATATTAAACATCTAAGACCCGAGAACAAACATTCGTATTCATCATACAAACATCTGCCCCGACCGGGATTCGAACCGGGACCTCAAACTTCGTAGTCAGGGTCTCTAACCACTAGGCTATCCGGCCGTCAAAAATTGCTAAAATTGTTATTATTGTTTTTTTAGACCGTAAAAAAATTGTATTGGGACATAGATTAGACGTAATGAAAACGGGATATTGACCGCAATCACCTTATAGCTTTGATGAGCTCCTGATATTTCGATACAGAGGGTCGAGCACGACTTATCGAAACCTGCGTCACGTATAATCGAATAGTAAACGTTGTCGAGTTTGTATGACGTTTGGAACATACAGCGCCCGACCGTGAGCGTATTTGGAACTATAATTTAGTATGAGATTTCTCGATCTCGATACGATAACGTAACGTTACGCAGCATTCGTAAAGTCGTGCTCGACCCTCAGTAACATGCATCTCTGTTCCCGTTTTCATCATGTCAAATGCAATTAACCGCGAATCATTTAAAACTGTTACACAATTATTATTTTTTTGAAATGAACTTATCATGAACCGACGAACCCCCGACAAAAAAGAGGGGTATCTGTGTATCTGTCTGTGGCATCATAGCTCCCAAACGGATAAACCGATTTCGATGCGGTTTCCTTATTCGAAAGCTAGTTTAATCGAGTTGGTTCTTAGCTAAGTTTCATTAAATTTGGTCTATACCCGTTTTTGAAATATTGAACTTTGAAATGACAATGTCGGGGGTTTTTCAACTTTTTAATTTATAGACTATCTGTGTCGTGACTCGTGACGTCACATAGTTTTTAAACAAAGGAACAAAACGAAATCCCATTCGAAAGTGACACGGGAATGACGTTTAGTTGTTTACAAATTCACGAGAATGGCCCAGTATTTTTGACATTTGAAATTAAATTTCCACTACAGCTTTCTACGCTATTTCGTTCGCTAGACCTAACACTGTATGAAATATATACGTATGTAGTTTATAATTTATGATATGAGTCAATTAAATAAGCCTATTCGTTTGACGATAAATTTTAGTACCCTTTACAATGACTAATCTTTTGATTGCGTTGATTTACTGCCGTTCCCAATATTCAATCCGCCGAGGGGTTTCCTTACCAATAGTTACATTTTGACACATTTTCTATGGTATCTGTCAATCTGTCAAAATGTAACTGTTGGTAAGGAAAACTATCCGTGGATTGAATATTGGGAACGGCCGTTAGAAGTTTGATTTTTTCACAGCTTCAAACATCCCTCCCCGCGTTCCAGAGAAAAAGGATCTTGACAGACCGACATACAGACAGACAGACAGACAGACAGACGGACAACAAAGTGGTCCTATAAGGGACCCGTATTTAATTTTGAGTTGCGGAATCCTAAAAATATGTATAAATTTGTCAAAGTGAAATCTTGTTAAGTACTTTTAAAATTTGTATTGAAGTACCGGACGCGGTTTTATAGCAATGTTAATAAAGATGGAAAAACTTCACTCCAATTGGTTTCTTAAGCGCTCAAAAAAAAAAAGTGGTGTTTGACAAAGTACTTACGACTTTGTTTTTTTTGTTAAAAAACAAACCAAGTCCGAATAAAAATAGTAAGCGATACCGGAAACATAGTTAATTAAAACAGGAAACAGATCCAACACTTTATTATGCTATAATATGTGCTCCAATTTCCTCCGAACCCGTTAAACGAAAAGGTTAATATAATTTTAAACAAGCTAAGTACCTATGTACTGTAAACCTTACACGAATAGAAATAGCGTATTTTCGGATTAAAACTCACAATTTCTGCGCGTCAGATAATAACGGGCTGCGCGCGCGCCGGCGAGTGTGTACGCGGCCTTACACAGCGAGACTGAAGCGGTTTGTAAGGGCGCGCTTACATTGTAGAGTTGTGCCTGCTCGGTCTTTAAAGGGAGCGCTCCGATCTCGTTCAATCGGTGAAAGGAACTAGTTCGGACTTTTAGTTCCTTTAGTTCAGTAGTTCAGTGAACGAGTTGGAACTGTTTTGATCTGTGAAGGACATGGAACGGAATAATAGTTGTTCATCTCGCTCACACTTGCTCTAGAGACACTTTGAACAAGCGCTATTTATCTCGCTCCTTGGTTTCGGTCACTCTCACTCGCTCCGTTCCGCTCAAGCGATTCATCCACTCCAAACTTCTACCTACTGAACTAAAGGAGCGAAGACCGATTCAAATCGTGCGAAAGGATTTAGTTCCTTTCGGTCCGCGATGGGAATTCATTCCTAACAGTTCTTAGTTCCTGACCGACTCAAGCCTATTACATTGGGACGTTTTTATTAACATTATGGATCATTAAAAAAACTTAAACGGCTTGTAAGGGCGTGTGCACGGTGTAGCAGTATAAAAAAACCTGTGTTCGGAAGCCTTAGGTATATTTTGACTTTTTGTAATTTCATCTACTTCAGCTTATATATGTCATACATCCCACTGCAGGGCACAAGCCCCCTCTCTTGAGAGGGGGCTTGTGGGCTACAGTTCCCACGCGGGCTGAGTGCTGATTAGGAACTTCACACACACCATTGAATCGCTTCACTTTTTTTGTAATTTAGCACAATATTATTACCACAGAAGTAATAAGGACCTATTAGGATAAAAATTCTGTCCTCTTCTTATTTAGATCTGTGATTATTACCACGGATCGTAAAACGCAAGCATAATCGATTGAAATGAAAATCATGATAACCATCAATGAATTTTGCATTTTACTATCAATGATTAAGTATTACATATACAAACTACAATATCTATCTACAGTGCCCTAAGCACGACTTGTCGAATCCTGCGTCACGTTATGGTTATCGTATCGAGATCGAGAAATCTCGTACTAAATTTTAGTTCCAAATACGCTCGCGGGCGGGCGCTGTTCCAAACGTCATACAAACTCGTTATAGTTTACTATTCGATTTTACGTGACGCAGGATTCGACAAGTCGTGCTTAGGGCACTGAATACATAATAATAACAATACTAACTACAAAGTGGAAAGAAAGTAGCTTTTTGTATAAAAACAAGTTAAAATCAAAATAATTGCCTTCCTACATCAACGATATTACATATAGAAAAGTTACCCTACCAAGAAATAGATATGTCCAGTCGGTCGGGACTGAGCCAGGGCTTAGAGGACAGCTGCCGATCACTGAAGGAGGCTACACGACTAACAGACAGTTGATAAAACTATTTTTTTTTCATTATCTTACAATATTTGATAAAAGGGGTGGCCGGACTCGTACTATAGCCGGCCTCGTGTTACTCGGCCGTCTAACCCTTTCGTCCGGCAACCCCTTCCTTCCCGGCCTCTGCAGTAATGTACTATTAATTCATGTTTGACATCGAAAGATGCATGTTTTGACAAATTAATTCCGCGGTGATCTTGTAATTATATTCCGTGGCAGGGCTGGCACGAGATTGTTACGAGTATTGTAATTCTGTTAAAGAAATCCTTCTTTAGGCTTCCGTACCCAAAGGGTGAAAATATATTAAGAAATATTGAAGTTTTTTTTTTATACGACAAGGAAGGCAAACGAGCAAGTGGGTCACCTGATAATAAGTGATCACCACTGCCCATAGACACCCACAATCCCGGGGGGTTTGCAGATGCGTTGCCAACCTAGAGAGCTAAGATGAAATGCCTCTTGTGCCCGTAATTACACTGTTTTTTAATTATATCGTATCGTATATATCGTAATATTTCTGCTGGTTTTTTATATTATAATTTCTATTGTCCTTTACGGGCTGGCATGTTCATGTCTGAACATAGCCCCTAAATAAATAAAGATAAAAAAAAAAACAAATTGTAGTTTCTAAAGTTTGACGACCGAATAGCCTAGTGGTTAGAGACCCTGACTATGAAGCTTGAGGTGCCGGGTTCAAATCCCGGTCGGGGCAGATGTTTGTATGATGAATACGAATATTTGTTCTCGGGTCTTGGATGTTTAGTATTTAAGCATGTATTTATCTATATGAGTATGTTTATCCGTTGTCTAGTACCCATAGTACAGGCTTTGCCTAGTTTGGGACTAGGTCAATTGGTGTTAAATTGTCCCGTGGTATTTATTTATTATTTATTTAAAGTATTAGCATTTTAAAAAGTCATTAGTTCCAAAATTTGGCACGCCTAGTTCAATGACTCCATGTGACATGCGCAACAAATTATCATCGTACAGGCGTTTAGGGACACCCTGTACTCAATAGCAATGAAATAAAAACTAAATTAAAGCGTGTACGTACAGTCAGCAGCAGAAGTAGCTAAGCCACCGAAGCGGTCACAATGATCTGCACAAGCTCTTATGTCTATAGCAATAGGGCCGTGCTTAGATCATTGTGAGCGCTTCGGTTGCTTAGCAACTATTGCTGCTGACTGTAAAATATCTACCACATGCTTACAATCGTCTACGTAAGGAAACAAACTATACACTTAATTAGTAAAATTGAAAATGAGGCACTTTTTATGTTGAGGTCAGCGTTACTGACGTGACCTTCCGTGACCCCACACTGTACTGTACAGTTAGCAGTGAAAGCTACCGAAGCAACAGTAACTACAATGATCTAATCGAATAGAGAGCTAGTTGCAAAAAGAATCTAAATGTAAATAAAATATTAATTTTATTTCAATAAAACAAAACACAATCTTTCAACATGAAACTACCGTGAAATTCAATCATAGTGAAATAGCATAGAAATAGCAGATCCTTGGCTCGCAGTTTTCGTTTCGCTACCGCTGAAGTGCTCCCAGAAGTAGGAACACGGATTAGTCCGAAACATGACGGGCTACGTGAATAATTACTTACACGTTATTAGTTATTTATTATTAATAATTAATACAAATTAAAAATTAAAATGTGAAATGAAAAACGATCTCGAGACAGCTTGCCTATTTTATGGCAATAACTACGATCAAAATTGAGTTTCAAGATTTCACTCGATACATACTTACCCAGGTAGATTGCAAGTTAATACAATAAAACATTGTACTTTTAAAAAAAAGGTAGACGTAGCATCAGTGCCCTAAGCACGACTTGTCGAATCCTGCGTCACGTAAACTCGAATAGTAAACTATAACGAGTTTGTATGACGTTTGGAACAGCGCCCGCCCGTGAGCGTATTTGGAACTAAAATTTAGTATGAGATTTCTCGATCTCGATACGATAACCGTAACGTAACGCAGGATTCGACAAGTCGTGCTTAGGGCACTGTACGCTAAAAAATTAAGCGCGGAAAAGACTACAATTGTAGAAAGTGGCTCTCGAATAAGGTCCAAACTTGCGGGTGTCAACATGTTCGGGACATGTTCTTCGATTGTTTGGTGAGCATTATGACGTATCTTTACTTAAAAACGAGTTATAAACCCATTATTATTATTGTTCCAGCGTCGAAGTGTTAAATCGGTTGTCATTTAGTACCGGGAAATGACACGAGACTACGTTAGAGGATAATAGTAAAGTTACTAAGATCATTGCGTTTCGGTAGCTCAGCAGTTTTTTTCTGCTGACTTTACACTAAACTAGTTTGTTTCCTTTATGAGAATGTAAGTTAATTTCTATCACAGAACCGTACCAAGGAAGAGGGAAGTACATTGATTTTGTATGAGAACTGGCTCTTATTTCACGAATGTTACAAGTGTCAGGTCTCAATGACAATTCCGTGTCAGTTGATGACTTGAAGAGCTAGTTTTAGCGCGCTTCATATTGGCAAAGAAATGTAGTTCGAATTGTCATTGTACACTGACAATTGTAAAGTTGGTGAAACAGGGGCCTGCATATGTAGCGCGGCGCGCCATTTTGTCGCTTGTCGCGCAGTGCGTCCCTTTCATAGTGACGGAATCAGTGAAGAACGCACTGAGTGATAAGCGACAAAATGGCGCGCGTGCTAGCCTCCCCTGAGCGTGTAACGAGCGTTTCATTTTGTGTGAGTACTTTTACGTCACGAGTGTAATTTAGCGAGGAAATACCTTGATTAACAGCTGTAACTATTGTGGTGGGTTTGAACAGTCAATTGTTGAACAACGAGGTAGGTATTTTGTTTTTAAAACCCGACGTCGCAAACGGAAAGCGGTCGGTAGCTGGAACGCTTAATGAGGTTCTCAGCAATTCTTTTCCTTTCCTTCTATCCCGATATAAGTTCTGTGGTTTCTTTATAACATCAATCAATAAAGTTTGACTTTTGAATAAACGAAAACATGCGCCATTGAAACTATTAGTGACAGTGTTAGAATTAGAACAGGCTAGGTTGTCTACGATGGCCGATGGGGTCAGAAGGTTCTCGAATGGCGTCCGCGGACCGGGAGACGAGCTGTCGGTAGGCCTCCAACATGATGGAGCGACGACCTGGTAAAGATCGCGGGACCGCGGTGGATGCGGAAAGCACAAGACCGGTCTGAGTGGAGAGCCGCGGGGGAGGCCGCCGGCCAGCAGTGGACGTCTTTCGGCTGACATGATGATGATGATGATGATGGTTGTCTATCCGAACGCTGTCATTTCTACGTTCAACGTGGCTTGGTTTCGTTGTACTTATAGTAACAAGTGATAGTTTTCTAACTTTAATTTACTGAAAACAAGAGATCACTCACGTATTTAAATCGACTCTCCGGCATGTTTCGGGATAATTCGTAGTCCATCCTCTGTCGCGCGAGCAGAGCCTTGGTACGCAGTGTACGTTTCTGCCGCTGAGCCGTGCGCTCACAGAGGAAGGACTTAGTTATCCGTTTATTTTACTATGATTTAGTCTCACGGTAGTTTCATGTTAAAAGTTTAAGCTACTTTATATAATTGAATGTGTTTTTAAAAAGAAGCTAGTTGCAGTTTACGAGTTAAGTCGATAGTCTGCTATAGCGTTCTACGGTGGGGTACGAATCAAATGGTTTAACTACACTAAGACGACGGATGTATTTTTGAAAACGACGACTTTGTTTTTTTCCAAGGACTAAGATGTACACTCGTTCATGAACTAACAACAAATACTTTGCTCACCTCCCCCCCCCCCCCCCCCCTCCATTCACGAATCAACACGTCACACAGACCCAACTATCATACCACTACACTAACCGCTGAGGGGTCTCGGAAGTCCATTTTCAAAAAAAAAATCTCAACCACCGCTCAACGAACTACCAGGTTATTCCGTAGATAGTTTTATTTGTGTGACACAATGATATTATAAGTAAAGATACGTCATGTGCTCACACGAAAATCGAGAAACGTGTTCCGAACATTTTGACATTTGCGAGCAAGTTTGAACCTTAGTCGTGAGCAATTGAGGCCTCTTCTGCGCTTCATTTTCGGCGTGCTGATTACATATCTACTTACTTCTTTTTATATGTAATATCATGGATGTGACATATGTTGATTCGTGTAGCAGTGGAGGGGGCAGTGTTGCATGTTACACGTGTGAGAACAGATGAGCAAATTACTTGTTTGTCACAGTCTCACAGTATATCAGAATAGAAGGAGAGTTCGTCGATTTGTATGAAAACCGAACGTGTAACACTTTGCGTAGGTATTTTGTAGAACTAAGGTTACCGACATAGCCCGAAGAATTGCTAAACTTAAGTAGCAGTGGGCGGGCACATTGCTCGCAGAACTGATGGCCGATGGGGTCAGAAGGTTCTCGAATGGCGTCCACGGACCGGGAGACGAGCTGTCGGTAGGCCTCCAACAAGATGGAGCGACGACCTGGTAAAGATCGCGGGACCGCGGTGGATGCGGAAAGCACAAGACCGGTCTGAGTGGAGAACCGCGGGGGAGGCCGCCGGCCAGCAGTGGACATCAATCGGCTGACATGATGATATGATTTTGAAGTCACGAGTGTAATTTAGTGAGGAAACACCTCGACTAACAACTCCAACTTTTGTGGTGGTGTTTGAACAGTTCATTGTTGAAGAAAAAGGTGTTTCGTCTTTAAAAATTGACGTCCCATGCTGAAAGCGATCAGTAGCAGTAGGCCGAGTACGACGTTTACGAATACTGCGTAACGTTACGTTGTCGTATCGAAATCGAGAAAAGACGGCCGGATAGCCTAGTGTTTAGAGACCCTGACTATGAAGCTTGAGGTCCCGGGTTCGATCCCCGGTCGGGGCAGATGTTTGTATTATGAATGTTTGTTCTTGGGTCTTAAATGTTTAATATGTATGTATGTATTTATCTATATAAGTACCTATGTTTATCCGTTGTCTAGTACCCATAGGCTTTGCCTAGTTTGGGACTAGGTCAATTGGTGGCAATTGTCCCATGATATTTATTTATTTATCTCATACTAAATCTCAGTTCCAAATACGCTCACGGGCTGCCGCTGTTCCAAACGTCATACATTTCTCGTTAACGTTACTACTCGATTACGTTACGCAGGATTCGCAAACTCGTGCTCGACCCTCTGGAACGAAGGAGGTTACTCAGCTCTTCTTTTCGTCACGCGAGGTACACTCTATCCTTCTATCCTTATAATAGTTCTGTGATCTTAGTTCATGAATATGGAGCTCAGGAATGAGACAAAGTGATCATTTCATTTACCCCTATCATTTAAAGTGGTCACGGAAGGCATTGTAAAACACTCATTTTCCAACAACATACCTCATTCTCTGCTATACCTCGTATAACCCTCCATGGAGAGGCAAAGGGACTTACAAGAGCAAGTCTTTATTGACGACACTTCGTCGGAGAATGTCATTGGAGGGCCGCTGGCATCTGACGAACAAATAATGACATAAAATTACATCTGACGGACAAGTAATGACATAAATGACATCTGACGGACAAGTAATGACATAAAATTACATCTGACGAACAAGTAATGACATAAAATGATATCTGACGAACAAGTAATGACATAAAATGATATCTTACGAACAGGTAATGACATAAAATGACACGTGGGTCGTGTTTTATAAAGCTACAAGTTTTAATTTACAAGCGGAAGTCTCTTTCTAACAAAAGGTGATAGAATGAGACTTCCGCTTGTAAATTGTAACTTGTAGCTTTATAAAACACAGTCCTGACGGACAGGTAATGACATGAAATAGCATTTGACGAACACGAACTAACTTGTGTCAAAAACTAGAATAGAACAGGACTTAAGTGTGAATGAATGAGACTTAGGTTAGACATAATGAAAACGCGATTAGCTTATAGTTTTGATGAGCTTCCGATATTTTGACGCAGTCACATTAAGCTTACCACTGACAGGCGCCTATTTTACCATCTTTACAACTGTCAGTTTTATATGACAATTCGAATGACATTTCTTTGACAATATGAAGCGCGCTAAAACAAAAGCTCTCCAAGTCAGCACTTGACACCGAATTGTCATTGAAAACTGACAATTGTAAAGTTTGCCTTAATTTCATTTTCAAAATTAATATCGTATAAATAAAATACTTTTATTGCAATGTCTGTAAACGTGTGACAGTAATAAGTATTTTATTTGTACGACATTAAAATCGAGATGTAAACTTAGAGTAATCGTACTGTACGTACATGCGTCATGATCACGAGCAAAAAAGATGTCCTGTTTTCATTACGCTGTAATGCAATTAACCGCGAATCATTTTAAACTGAGACAGGTTCCTATGCAGTGCCCTTCACAAACCATCGAGTGTCACCATCTACGTTTTAGCGGTCTGTAAATTTGCATACGGGTGAATACTTTACGTCCTAACCTAGACTCTAAATTCAGTGGTATGCAGCTCAAGAACTAAATTTTTCATTCGTCGACGTGTCAAAGGCTGTAGCTGAAATATTAACGCTGCATTGGCCATGCTGTGCCGCAATGTCGTGGCACAGTGAGGCAAGATTACGTGTGGCAAGACAGTGTTGCATGATGCAATGATTTTTTTTATAAGACAAGGAAGTCAAATCACCACTGCCTATAAACACCCGTAATCCCAGGGGTTTGCAGATACGTTGCCAACCTAAATGGCTAAGATGAAATGACTCTTGTGCCCTTAATTACACCGGCTGTCTTACTCTCCACACCGGAACACAACGGTGCAAGCACTGCTGCTTGGCAGCAGGATAACCGAGTAAGATGGTGGTAGCGATCCGGACGGATTTCGCACAAGGTCCTACACTGTGACAAGACAGTGTGGCTGTTTAAAATTAATAGCACAAAAGACCTAGGTCTTCCACTTCTCTTTTTTTTACGACTAGGTACATCTGTTATCTTTCATTCATTATTCATCCTAAAATAACATTTTCCTCACGCACAGACGTGTCACTGCCGCGCCGTGGCGACCGCGGATCGCCTTTCCATACCCCGCGCGACCCGCGCTCACCCCCGCTCGCGTCCCGAAACGCTCACAGCCGCGAGGTCGTTTACTGCACACATGCGTCAGTGTCGTTTCTTGTTAAGTTAGTAGTTAGACGTCGGTGTTGGATGGTCGAAAGGTCCATGACGAGGAGTGGTTTATCCTTTATTATCGTATTAAGCGAGCCAAAATACACCAACTTGGCTCTGGTTTTCGGCGCCTCCCGTCCTACTTGTCTGGCTTGCGGTCAAATTTGCCGCTCCCGTATTGGCTTGCACAGCCATCAGAAACGATGAATTACCTCTTGATACTGCTTAAACAGTCTGCAATAGACTATAAGGCCGATGATGTGTAGCTAGTATACTTATATATTCTTTGCCGCACGCGTCATGTGGCATACCACCATCGTGGCCGCGGCTTTACTCATTTAAACGAAAGAAGACAGGAGTTGGAAGGATTCCAAATTGACCGTCCGTGATGTATGTACTATCAAGATTTACACGGGGACGAGCGTTTTTACAAACCACTTCTATCGGCAATGACTCATTAGTTGTGTCTATTGTCAATGACGACAAAAATGGATGTGACTACTTGCGGCTCTTTTCATCTGGGTTGGTGTGACGGAAATAGATTCATAGTAAGTTGCGAGATAAGGATCACGGACGACTATATTTATTTGATTTTAATAGTCTGTTATTAGAAAATGCGCTGCCTGTGGTTGGTGTGGTGGTGTGTGTGTGCAGTGTGTGGCTATATTATTCGTTGCTTCCGAATACATGTAAAGTTTTTGAATGCTTCCGACACGTCTTATCTTAAGATCTTTTTGTTTTAAGAGCAGACGATGCAAATACAAGACTTTCGGGACAGTTTGTTCTTATATTTTTTACATTGTTGGAAGCTTTGAGGACAACCATTAAAACAAGATTTTGATTCGACGTCATTTTATTCCTTTTTTACGATACTTGTTACACTTTGGCACATTACTGATTCTCCCGAAGGATGCGAAATTTAAATCTGTACAATAACATACGCAATTTGAGGTCAAGTGCCAAAAACAGTGCCTTGAGGCACAGCGATAAATTTAAGCGAGAAAAAACACATGGTGACCGAGAAAATGCCAGAATTCGGGCAAAGCGGTTTTTATCGAAGAAACAAACAGACGAACACTTTTAAGCCAGCTGCGCGAGGCTTTGTCAAATAAATATGCGTGGTTTACGATGTCAAACGCTGCGTCGGAGTCGATTGATGGTCGTCGTTTGAAGTCTCTTTGTCTGTATGATAAGTCGTATCAATAGTGTTACGTAGATAGACGGACAGTAATCATTACATATTGCCACTGTGTTTGTATATGCTTAATTTTTTATCCATGAAGTTTAAAACATGACAGCAATTTAGTATGAATTGTGTTTATTCATGCCTTATTCATTTTGCTATTGAATAATAGATACTTCCTTATAAAGCTAGTGGCAGCCTTTTTTAGTTTCTGGGTAAAAGTATTTTTGTAACTAACTCTTACAAGTTCTTAAACTCTATACTTTATCACAATATTACGATCATTTTATAGAGTAAGTAAGTAAGACAATGAGCATGACAGCATAAAATAATAAATAAATGTTGAAGTTTAACTTCCAATCCTATTGCAATAAGTACCTATCATAGAGAGATTCGTTTTATCATGCGTCTGTATATTGATCTACTATTCAAATGGTTTGTGTATTATTTATAAACACGGCTGCTGCTTTACCAGTTTCTTGTTTGACCGCTATGTGTGTCTGTATGTCTGTTTGTCTGTCTGTGGCACCGTAGCTCTTAAACGGTGGAACCGATTTGAATGCGGTTTCTTTTTACTTGAAAGCAGGTTTTCTAGGGAAGGCTCTTTGACATATGTTATTAAAATCGGTTCTTCAAAAACCTCAGTAGGTTCGGGAAGCAAAACCCGGAAGTCCGGTTTATACTGTTTGACATGTAAAAAGTGACATAAAAAATTCAATTTAAATTTAAAAACAGAAATATCTGCGCCTGGTAATTGGAACTATGTTGATCTTGAACTTGGAGCCACTTTTCATGATGATCTTGACTACACAGCGCTGGCCATATTTTCAATAAATTCCCGCCTACCAATCCCCATGCTAACATCCCTGGGACATCACCAGACGTATTTCGGTCGGTCAAACATCTGCCGAGTGGCGTGTTCCCGATACTTTTTAATCAGCAAGTATTTTTAGATGATTCCGGAGCTTTGTTAGCAACCGGGGGTCGATTTTTATAATCTCACCCGGTGACTACATTAAGTGATTTCTAAAAAGTTCGCAATTTTTGAATCTCACTGGTGACTAAAATTCTCATGCCTATGATACTCGTATCAAACACGAATGCCCCCACCCACACAGGGGATCGATTTTTGAATCTCACTTGGTGACTTAAATTCTCATGCCTATGATACTCGTATCAAACACGAATGCCCCCACCCACACAGGGGATCGATTTTTGAATATCACTTGGTGACTTAAATTCTCATGCCTATGATACTCGTATCAAACACGAATGCCCCCACCCACACAGGGGATCGATTTTTGAATCTCACTTGGTGACTTAAATTCTCATGCCTATGATACTCGTATCAAACACGAATGCCCCCACTCACACAGGGGATCGATTTTTGAATCTCACTTGGTGACTTAAATTCTCATGCCTATGATACTCGTATCAAACACGAATGCCCCCACCCACACAGGGGATCGATTTTTGAATCTCACTTGGTGACTTAAATTCTCATGCCTATGATACTCGTATCAAACACGAATGCCCCCACCCACACAGGGGATCGATTTTTTAATCTCACTTGGTGACTTAAATTCTCATGCCTATGATACTCGTATCAAACACGAATGCCCCCACCCACACAGGGGATCGATTTTTGAATCTCACTTGGTGACTTAAATTCTCATGCCTATGATACTCGTATCAAACACGAATGCCCCCACCCACACAGGGGATCGATTTTTGAATCTCACTTGGTGACTTAAATTCTCATGCCTATGATACTCGTATCAAACACGAATGCCCCCACCCACACAGGGGATCGATTTTTGAATCTCACTTGGTGACTTAAATTCTCATGCCTATGATACTCGTATCAAACACGAATGCCCCCACCCACACAGGGGATCGATTTTTGAATCTCACTTGGTGACTTATATTCTCATGCCTATGATACTCGTATCAAACACGAATGCCCCCACCCACACAGGAGATCGATTTTTGAATCTCACTTGGTGACTTAAATTCTCATGCCTATGATACTCGTATCAAACACGAATGCCCCCACCCACACAGGAGATCGATTTTTGAATCTCACTTGGTGACTTAAATTCTCATGCCTATGATACTCGTATCAAACACGAATGCCCCCACCCACACAGGAGATCGATTTTTGAATCTCACTTGGTGACTTAAATTCTCACCCATGACATTGATACCACTATTTGCCAAAAGCCCTATTTTTTAATGCCATACATACCGTCTTCTTTTAACATGAAACTACTGTGAGATTCAATCATAGTGAAATAAACGGAACACTCACGTATGTCAGTCGAATATAGCCCGACTGGTTTCGGACTAATCCGTAGTCCTTCCTATGGGAATTTTACGTTTAGCCACCGGCGTAGCGTGTGCTACTCGACTGACATACCTAACTGAGTGATCCGTTTATTTCACTATGTCATACCCGTCTACTAACATGCAGCTAATTTGCAAGTCAACATAGTGAATTGAGGTTAGCTGTCACTGCCGGTTGTCAAGAAGTCGCTCAGTGATCTCGTTTACGAGTGGGTGGGAGCATTCGCGTTTGATATCATAGGCATGAGAATTGTCGTCACCGGTGAGATTCAGAATACGGTATTTTTAGTAATCAGTGAATTTAGTCACCGGGTGAGATTCAAAGATCGATCCCCAGATCTGCGGTTGTCCGTCAAGAATGTTTAGCTTTTTCATCCTGTGTTATTTGTGTTGTCAACATTGGTTTTGCGTTTGTAAATGTCGTTTTATTACAACAGGAATTGACTCAACGGAATTGAAGTTACTTAGGTTATTTTAAAGAAATTCAAATTCAAAATTCAAAATTCAAAATTTTATTCAGCAAATAGGCAGTTGAATGCTCTTTTACACGTCATTTTTTTGAGTCTACCAGCGCTTTCGGAAAGACCATGATTGCCAAGAAGAATGCGCCGCAAGAAACTTGGCACAAAGTCATTTTTTCTAAAAACAAGTTACATTAGCTCTTACAATACGCAACCACAGACAAACTACACAAAGAAACCTCACTCTGTCATTAAAAGATTAAGAGAGAAAAAAAAATACCGCATTTTAGAAACAAGTGTAAAAAGTAATTATTAAAACAGCAAAACCAGAACACTTTACTTTACTGGCACGTTTTAATTGAGCAGGAGATGTATAGGGTCTCCAGGTCAAATATCTGTGAAAATTTAAATTACAAAGGGATGTATAGGGTCCCAGAATTAATACTATAATATAATACTTAATCTAAATGGCTTAGAGATGTATAGTCTCTAGGGTCAATTTAAACTAAATTTAAAATCAGCAGAGGTGTAAAACGCCTCCACGGTCAAATAGTATAATTATGAAGGGTACACGAAAAGAGCAAGTAGTCGCCATAGCATGAGTTATCGCGATTTGAAAGTTTGGAACGATGTGCTTTATTTTATTATCCATATAAATTGGCACAGTGACTTATGATAAACATTGATAGTACATACATTTAATTAGCACAAAAAATATTTGTAAATATTTATTCTGAATATCGATTTTCATTAGCATCAGAAGTTTATTTCAAACAATGATTTTGTTTTATTTATTAAATTTGCACTATTAAGTTTACAGTGAGAGACCAACCATTAATATCTATAGCAGTATTTTTGCATTTTTAATTACACATTTTTAGTAGATACTAGCTTATGCCCCGCGGCTTTGCCCCCGTGAAATATTTCAAAATAGGCCAGTTCCATATCCCGTTGGAATTTCAAAAAATCCCTTCTTAGTGCACCTCTAGGATACTCAAGGTACATGTTTGCCAAATTTCAAGTCTAGTGGTTTAGGCTGTGCGTTGTCTGTCAGTCAATCAGTCAGTCAGTCACAGTCATAAAATCAAAAGACTGGAGTTCGGTTTTCTTTTATCAGTACTGCCAATTTAAGGGTTATGTACTCTCATGTGTCGAGGTCGAGAATAAATATATATATTTTTTTACCTTCGGTGACTGATCCGCGGTGCTTTCACTGGTTCGCGCCCACCGGACGTCTTGCCCATCGGACGATCGGCGCGCGAGTGGCGCTCACAGCGCTAGCGACATCTCACGGGCACCTACGACAACTGAGAACGATCGTTACAGCGCCATCTATTGAGCAGTTTCGGCAACTTTTAATATGGTACTGTGAAAGAGCTATACTTATTAAAAAAACCCGAGTGCAATTCCGGGAAACAATATACCTACATATCTACCTTATACCTACATATAAACTGTGAGCTGGTGCCTATTTAAGCACGGCCGTTGGGTGAGTGTAGCCCTAGTGGCTCAAGCTGCGAGAACCGTAAGAAGAGGGAAAACATCGCTGTATTCTGTGAAAGAGTACAGCGAAACTATTTGACATTGAAATGTGTTTTTTTGTTTTTTCTGTACCATAGTTTGTACCTTTGTTTTAGTATAATTATAATTATTCACATTCTCACATTCTGTGACTTAATATTATTATTATTATTTTGACATTTAATTACGTTTTATTTTATTTCTAGTTCTGTTATTGACATTGTCCCACTTTGAATTCAATTGTTTTATATTCTATTTTTTTTTATTATTATTTAATTGATGACGGTCTTTTTGTGAATGAAGTATATTTTGACATGTCAAATAATATGTGTAATTTTCAAATCGAAATAAATGAATCTAATCTATCTAATCACTAAACTTGTGTTTTAAATTACTTTTATTCTTTTCTTCAATAAAAACGAATACACGACCTTTCGTATGAAAGCCGGTGACGGAGTGTCGCTCATGTTTTTTTTACTTTTTTGACAGTTTGCATTCGTATTTTAAAATCAACGAACACAATCATCAAACAATGAGCAGCCTCCTTACACTACCTTATATCACTCCTAAAACTGAGACGAATCTAATGAAATGACACCTCATAAGATGAAACTAGTGAAAATTAAATTTAAAACTATTTTTTTATACAAGGAAGGCAAACGAACAAGTGGGTTTTTGCAGATGCGTTGCCAATGTAGAGAGCTAAGATGAAATGCCTCTTGTGCCCGGCTGTCCTACTCTCCACACCGGAACACGACAACTGACATTTCAAACCGATGACGACTGTAAAAATAAATAAAATAAAATGCGTTTATTTCGGACAACAGAAACTACAGCCTAAAGTTTTATGGCCTAGCACTAAGCAGCAGAAATATGAAGTCGGTGCGGTGCGAGCGGAATATTCTTTGAACGAAGCACCGACTTCATATTTCTGCTGCTTAGTGCTAGGCCATAAAACTTTAGGCTGTAGTTTCTGTTGTCCGAAATAAACGCATTTTATTTTATTTTATTTTATTTATTTATCATTATTTTAGAGGATTATTTTACGTTTTTTTTCTAAGGTTTTTTTTGAAGGCGGTTTTACTTTTTTGTTAAAAGATTTTTATTTCACAATTTTACGTTTATGTTACATTTTCAGAATTATCCTCCAACGCCTAACCGTTAAGGATTTGTACCGTCCATCATCAGCTCATCAACATAAGATTATGACTACCGGACGCAAATACTTGAAGAGCCTTAGAAAATAAATGAAGCACATGATAACGTGCCTATAAAATTTGAGGGTTCCCCTCGATTTCCCTGAGATCCCATCATCAGATCATGACTTGGTGACAGTGGGACCACCTCAGGAGTATACCCTTTCAAATAAAAAAAAAATTGAAAATCGGTCGACAATTGACGGAGTAATCGATATATATATATATAACGTAGAACCTCCTCCTTTTTTTGAAGTCGGTTAAAAACAGTTACGAAATATCCCTGCAGCAGGGTAGAGTCAAACCACGATAACTCTGCAACGAACTGATAACAGTAGAAATCTAAAGTTTGTTTAAGGCAACACTGATTTATAGTCAAACAACACGTTTTGAACTTTTGTTTAGAAACTTAAACAGGTCATCGTTCATCCATCATCCACCATTAAAATACCTCTGATATATCGTTTTCTAGATTTTTCTTGCCGTACAACGGCAAAACCTACTCTGGCAAAATTGTCCTCCAACAGAAAGAGCCATATTTTAAAAAAAACAGCAACTTTTGATTGCTACTATCATTATTATTTCTATTTAAAGAAATGTCTGAGTGACATGAAAAAAGTATTACCACAGCGTGATTTTTCTGGGTTGCCAATTAATATCTTACTCAGAGTCATCGCGGGACGATTATAAGTAGAGACAACTAATCTAATTAGCGAGGCAACGCTGCCAGCCTTTTGGGCACTATGCCACGGGGGCCTTATTTAGATTTAATTTAGTTTTAAGTTGTAGTTTATTTAGTTTAAGCTTAGATTTAATGTCATTGTAAATTGCTTTTATTATGTTTATCTAATTATAGTCTTGGAAATGTGAAATGTTGTCAAGTTCAATATAAAAACGCAACGAGCATACACTAAATATTTATTATTATAGTTATTTTAATAATTGTGCGGTCGGAGCGATTCCATCGTCGCGAAATCGGCTGGGAACGAAACGTATTCAATTTCCGCGAGAAAAAGTCGCGTCGACATCGCAATCCATGCTATACAGGGAATAAGCTATCCATAAAACATACCAATGATATTACATTATGATCTAACCAACTTAGGAAAGTTGAAAAACCCCCAACGTCATTTCAAAGGTCAATATTTTAAAAACGGGTTTACCGATTTTAATGAAACTTTGCTAAGAATCATCTCGATTAAACTAGCTTTCGATTGAAAAAAAACCGCATTGAAATCGGTCCATCCGTTTGGGAGCTATGATGCCACAGACAGATACACAGTCAAACTTATAACACCCCTCTTTTTCGTCGGGGGTTAAAATAGTCTTACCGCGTGGCCTATATACCTTCATACCAACTTTCACGTTTTTAGGACAACAGGAAGTATAAATAGGTTTGACTGACTCCACGGCAATTTCTATGGAAACACCCTTTTTAATGACTTTATCTTTTGATTGCCTTGACTAAGAAGTTAAATTTGATCACAGCTTTAAGGGATGCAGGCTTTAAGGGATGCAGGCTTGAGTATTTGATATTACCCATAATTTAAGGGATGCAGGCTTTAAGGGATGCAGGCTTGAGTATTTGATATTACCCATAATTTCAGATTGCTACCTCCACGCGTTACAGAGAAAAAGACAGACAACAAAATGATCCTATAAGGGTTCTGTTTTTCTTCTTGATGGAACTTGAATCTAGTACAAAATTAACAAAAAACGTGTCCCAGTACAACACGGCATTGTCCGATGACAGCTAAAAAGACAAGACAAGATGGAGCGACGACGTAGTAAGGATTGCGGGACCGCGGTGGATGCGGAAAGCACAAGACCGGTCTGAGTGGAGAGCCGCGGGGGAGGCCGCGGCCAGCAGTGGACGTCTTTCGGCTGACATGATGATGATGATGAAGTTGGTTAGGTTATTAACATTCGTAAAACGACCTGGTAAAGATCGCGGGACCGCGGTGGATGCGGAAAGCACAAGACCGGTCTGAGTGGAGAGCCGCGGGGGAGGCCGCCGGCCAGCAGTGGACGTCTTTCGGCTGACATGATGATGATGAAGTTGGTTAGGTTATTAACATTTGTAAAACGACCTGGTAAAGATCGCGGGACCGCGGTGGATGCGGAAAGCACAAGACCGGTCTGAGTGGAGAGCCGCGGGGGAGGCCGCCGGCCAGCAGTGGACGTCTTTCGTCTGGCATGATGATGATGATGATGATGACTGTAAAAAGGTTCAATGGTCTTTTAGAAAACAATTTGTCAGATAGTACATCTCGCCGAGTTTCAACTCGCTTCCCCTCGCTGTAGCAACCGCACAACCCTTACTTTATATTTTCTCGTAACAGGATATGTATGGAAAATCTCGCATTTCGTCGCCGGGGACAAATATGGGTCCTCTGGGATGGCAGGGTGTTATCCCGGATAGAAGTGCAGCGGTTAACATTGACAGATTTTCCCGTATGACTAGGAATGAAAATGAAATCCGATCCTGTAAACAAATAAAATAATACCATGGGACAATTGACACCAATTGACCTAGTCCCAAACTAGACAAAGCCTGTACTATGGGTACTAGACAACGGATAAACATACTTATACAGATAAATACATACTTATGTACATATTAAACATCCAAGACCCGAGAGCATTCGTATTCATCATACAAACATCTGCCCCAGCCGGGGATCGACCCCGGGACCTGAAGCGTCATAGTCAGGGTCTCTAACCACTAGGCTATTCGGTCGGTCTTGTAGATTTTATGCAGCTTACTTACACCCAGCATAGGTACGTAACTAAAAACAAAATTACGAATCTTTTTAATTGGACCGAAGAATATAAATATTCCAAGAATCCTCTACGACGATTATGAGTCGAACTTTTTTGATTAAAAAAAAAGTCCCTTTCTAATCAAGCTTGTCGAATTAAGTACAGTTCGAATGTAACTTCAGTTAAGCTTTTCAACTTTGAAAACTTCTCTGAGGTTAGGGTTGCCCACGTCAGAATTTATCTGAACATGTCAGGTTTTGTCCGGACATGTCAGCATTTGTCCGTACATGTCAGGATTTGTCCGAACATGTCAGGAATCGTCTGGACATGTTAGGATTTTTGACCCTTTGCCAGAATTGCGGGCTGCAGCCGGACTCGACAAATAACATGATTTTTACAAATGACACAAAAAAAAAACAATTTCGATGAAGGAAAACATCGTGAGGAAACCTGCACACTCCTGCAAATCAATTCAATGATGTGTGTAAAGTTCCCAATCCGCACTGGGCCCGCGTGGGAACTATAGCCCTAGCCCTCTCATTCTGAGAGGAAGCCTGAAAACCGTAAAAAGAAAAAAAAAATATCATGGATTTATAACCGACTTCTAGAAAAGGAGGAGGTTCTCAATTAGACTGTATGTTTTTTGTATTTGTTACCTACGCAATTACTCTAATTTTGATGATTCTTTTTTTGATGTAGTTAATGTACGACCAGTTATAAATTGTACGACCTAATAACGCACGACCTGATAATCCGTGTACACGATACACGGAATACGGGTCGTGCATTATCACCCCGTACCGAATAAGTACTAGTAGATATTGCTCGACCTGTTACTGTACGACCTGATAATCGGTATCCGCTATTGACTACTAAACTATGAGACGAAGTCGACGGAAAGCAGAGCTCCTATTCAGCGGAATAACTAAGCGAAGTTGAGGCGCTTCGCACCTTATCGTAATAGTAACCTAACCTAATTAAAATGATTAAGCAATATAACCGATTGGATTCCGATTATCAGGCCCCTATTTCATAAACGTGACAGGCGACAGGTTACAGCGACAATTCGATCTACACTTCGAAGTTAATATGAAGTCTGGTAATATAAAAACTTTTCAAATCAGTAATCTACACCAAACTGTCGTTGTGATTTGTCACATGTCACGTTTATGAAAAGGGGCCATGCTTCTATTTCACCAACTTTACAATTGCCAGTTTTCAATGACAATTCGGTGTCAATTGCTGACTTGAAGGCCTTTGTTTTAGCGCGCTTCATATTGTCAAAGAAATGTAGTTCGAATTGTCATATGAAACTGACAATTGTAAAGATGGTGAAATACATTTTTATTTTTTATTTACATAATAAAAGCAATTTACAATTACATTAAATCTAAGCTTAAAGTAAATAAAGTACAACTTAAAACTAAATTAAATCTAAATAAGGCCCCCTTGGCATAGTACCCAAAACGCTGGCAGCGTTGCCTCGCTGAATAGCGATGCTGATTCTTTGAGAGAGAAAACTGCCAGCCTTTTGGTCACAAGTTGCATCAACTAAGCGCTTTTGTAACTCAGAAATAAGCTTGTAAGCGCTGGGACCCCATGGACCCAAAGTTTCAAACGCGACAGGAACAAAATTATAATTCGGACCGAGAGATTGATACTTAGAATTTGTTCTATTTTCGGCCGTTTCTGCCGCCGCACCAGCTTTTTGTGTGGTTCCCTGGAGATGTGAGGGTGCTACTGTATCGACACAGGTCGCATCCCAAACCAGAACCCTATTCATTCTCCAGGGAATCAGAGGCATACCGTCCGGCCTTTTGCCATCGTCGCGGGCAATGCCGTTTGGCTCCAAAATGGCCGGCACGTTTGCAGAGGCAAGAGCCCGGCGGATTATGTCATTGAGCGCGGCATGACGGGAGAAACGGCCGGCGCTCTTTTGACAGGAAAGACCATGGTGTCCCGTTTCGTCCACATTGGTGCCACAGAGGCAACGGTGTGGTGAACACAGCGCAACACCCAGTCTTAGCCCGACTGCAATTCTCAGTGTTTCAGGTTCAAGAAAGGTTCCGGTGTTAACGGAAGAATAAGCATGAAGCCAGTCACCGGATTCCTTTCTTGCCACAGCCAAAAGCCTTGCGCGGTCTGGGCCTGAACTGGAACTGAGAATATTAGAATAAGTTAATTTGGATAGTGTGTCATCCCAGCTCCGTTGGAAATTTGGATAAGCGGGAGGATTTTCACCCGGACAAGCCATTAGCCAAGCATTCCTAGCATCGACCAAACCCGTCGTCTCGTAGTTTGAAGGACAATCCTTTAGGATTTTACCTACGAGGGTGGACGTGCTGTGGACAGATGATAGGAACGCTGGTAAAGCAACACTAGAAATTTTGCGGATACCTAGCCCACCATATCTGATAGGAAGGGAAGCCTGGGTCCAAGATTGCCCATTGAATTGTAAGTTAAGTATAGATTCCAAAGAAGTTTTCATAAGGGAATCAATTAAGGTCAGAGAATTTTGATGTTTCCAAAAGGGACAACAACGAAGCAAATAAGTAAATTTTGGCACAAAAAGGCAAAATTTTAGAATAGTGATAGCAGTGTGAGCACTGATTTCCAGCAGCCGGTCTGCAGAATTTTGAAATTTTGAAACAGTTTTTGCGATTAAATCTGGAATGGCATCGTCGAAGATTGGTGACCCTAGGAGGCTTAAGTTTTGCTTATCGACTATTTTGATATTTGGACAAAGTAAATTAAAATGTTGGAAGAGATCGGATTATTAATACATTATTAGGTCGTACATTAACTTGGACCTGATAATCAGAAGCCAAAATGGACTCCGATTATTAGGTCGGACATTATTGGCCGTACTTTCCGGGTCGTTCATTATTGGCTCCCAGGATATCTACTTTAGTTTAGAGGTGGTCCCATATAAATTGTATCAAAATGCTTGATATCTCTGAACTTCATCTTAGCTCTCTGGGTTGGCAACGCATCTGCAAACCCCTTCGGTGTTGCGTGTGTCCATGGGCAGTGGTGATCACTTACCATCAGGTAACCCACTTGCTCGTTTGCCTTCCTCATCTCATATTTGTTTTTTATATTTTGTGGTTTAGAAAATTATTTATATTTGACGTCTGTTAATTTTCCTTTTTAACCTAGGACGAAAAATAGAGGTGTTATAAGTTTGACCTGTTTATCTGTGTGTCTGTGTATCTGTGTATCTGTCTGTGGCATCATAGCTCTCAAACGGATGGACCGATTTCGATGCGGTTTTTTTTTATCGAAAGCTAGTTTAATCGAGATGGTTCTTAGCTAAGCTTTATTAAAATCGGTTAACCCGTTTTTGAAACATTGAACTTTGAATTGACAATGTCGGGGGTTTTTCAACTTTTCTAAGTTGGTTATCGTCCTTTTTTTGGAAAAAGTTATTATTTCACACAACTGACCTAAAATGTGTGTCAGTTCGTGCGTTAAGTTGTACCGCTTGAACTAATCCCCGAACGCGAGGCCGTAGCAGGCCTAAGTCTACTAATTAAATTTATGAGCCAACGTAATTACGAATATTTGGAGATACACTCTTTTAGCATCCGGCCTGTTTGTTTGCATTTTTTTTTTATACGACAAGGAAGGCAAACTAGCAAATGGGTCACGTGATGGTAAGTTATCACCACCCCATAGACACCCGCGACAACGCACTAGTGACTCTCTTGGTTGCTGGCTCTCATGGGTGGCGGTGACCGCTTACCATTGCGGTGATATACGAAAATGATTATGGATAATTACATAGTCCATGATCTCAGTAGGAGTATCTTTTTGTATTTTTTCTCTGATTTTAATATTTTTATAGTCACTGCAAAAAGTGATAAAAACAAGCTAAGATTTGAATACATGGAAAAAATTCAGCCTTTCCTCTATGTCCAGCCGTGGTGTAGGGGAAAGGCACACGACCCGGAGTGTCGAGGATCCGGGTTCGATTCCCGGGGTTGGCATTTTTCTGGTTTTTTTTCTGTGTTTCAGTGAGTTCATTCATGTTTCAGTGAGTTTATAAAAAATATAATTAATTACATAGTTTCAAATTTTTAAATCGCGATTAATTATGCTCACAAGCCAATCGAAAAACATGTTCCGAATATTTTGACATTTACGCGCAAGTAGCTTGTAGCGTTTTCTGTGCTTCATTTTCGGCGTGCTGATGACATATTCTTTTTTATATGTATCTAGCTTATGTCCTGTTGCTTTGCCCCCGTGAAACATTTCAAAATAGGCTAGTTCCCTATCCCGTGGGAATTTCGAAAAATCCCTTCATAGTGCACCTCTAGGATACCCAAGGTATATGTTTGCCAAATTTCAAGTCTCTAGGTCTAGTGGTTTAGGCTGTGCGTTGTCTGTCAGTCAGTCAGTCGCGGTACTGTTTTATAGGCATAAATATCATTGGCGATAACTCAAAAATTTGCTAAGGTGGCTAGTCATATTATTTCCGTGTACCCTTCACAGCATTCACAGCTTCGCAGCACTTAATTCAATAGCACATGCAGTACAAGTGTTGCGGCACATTTTATTATGGCCAGCGTATTTTTAAAACAATTCTATCGACTATAAAACCGCTTTAGTACTCGGACGTGGCATTAAAAAGCCGGAGGAAATTTAAAAAGTTTTTTTTTATATTTTAGACATGCGGGTTGTTGTTTTCTGTGTTTGCGTGGCTCTAGCAACTGCGATCAACGAAGAGGAGGTATTTTATTTTTGTTTAAAGCGGCATTAAAGAGCTTGGGGTGTTTATCTATTTCTTCGATTGGTTCGCACCATTTTGACACAAAAAGACCGGTTAAAAATGAGTCGGTCTCGTGCAGTGTGCTCGCTGCCGCTGGTTCGTGCGCTCCCAGAGGGAAGACTACGAATTAGTCCGAAACATGTCGGGCTAAACTCGACTTATATACGTGAGTGATCCGTTTTATTTCACTATGATTGAGTCTCACGGTAGTTTCATGCGAAAATTGATCGTTATTACCTACGGTTTCTGAACTCATAATAACTTATGTGTATGTATGAACCTCTAGGTACGTAATTAGGCCTCAAATATTTCGAAACAAACAGTGACGTTTAGACAGGTTTTGTTCCATTAACTTATGTTCCAATAACTTATGTGTATATATGAACCTCTAGGTACGTAATTAGGCCTCAAATATTTCGAAACAAACAGTGACGTTTAGACAGGTTTTGTTCCATGAAGAATACATTTTATACTGGTAGATTTCACATCATTTTAAATTTTTTGTGAGCTTGTCTCGTCATGAAACGGTACGCTAGCCTTGCAATCTCAGAGGCGCAGAAATATGCATTTTTAAAGCCGTTTTTACATTTTGACGGCTCTATTTTCAATTCGTGTTTGCTTCTGATTGCGAAGAAGGATTCGTTGTGTGGATATTCCTTATTGTACAGTAAATAAATATGAAGTAAATGAAGGGTACACGGAAAGAACATGTCCAACTGTCCAGTCACCTTAGCGACTGTTTGAGTTATCGCGATTTGGAAGTTTGGAACGACGTAATTATCCATATAACTTTCGTATAAGTACATCTTTTTTAAAGTGATAAAAAAGAAAAGTTACATAAATATTTGTATCTGTAACTGAGTGGTCAGCCCTGCGTCTCGGCGGGCCGCGGTCCGCCTCTCCAACCCCCGCGCGCCCCGCGCTCGCCCCCGCTCGCGTCCTGAAACGTACACACAGCCGCTAGGTCGTTTACTGTGCACGTGCGCCGGTGTCTTTTACTTATACAAAGCAACACTTATACTGCATGTGGTATTGAATTAAGTGCTTATGCTGTGAAGGGTACACGGAAATAATATGACTAGCCACCTTAGCAAATTTTTGAGTTATCGCCAATGATATTTATGCCTATAAAACAGTACCGTGACTGACTGACTGACTGACAGACAACGCACAGCCTGAACCACTGGACCGGGAGACTTGAAATTTGGCAAACATGTATCTTGAGGATCCTATAGGTGCACTAAGAAGGGATTTTAGAAATTTTCCACGGGATAGGGAACTAGCCCGTTTTGAAGTATTTCACGAGGGCAAAGCCGCGGGGCATAAGCTAGTACAATATAACACAACAACTCATTATTGAACACCACATAACAAGACAAAACAGAAAAAATGCACAAAGAAAATACGTCAGTATACATATGTAAATTCTTTTTAATTCAAGCATCTGGAATACATTTTTTTCAGCAAATGTTTCAAGAGAATCGGCGCCTATCGAAGGCGATCGTGGAGGCGCTCCAGGATTCCAACTTTGACAGTGAACTGACCTTCGACCTGAAGAAGGAGAACCAGATCTACCTCAATAGGACCATGTCGCTGCTCATCAAGTACATAGTGAAAAGGTTTGTATACAGTCACAGAATACATAATAGTAGAAGTACAGTCAAAATTCAAAATTCAAATTTTTTTTCTGCAAATAGACAGTTGAATGCTCTTTTACACGTCATTTTTAGGGTTTCGTACCTCAAAAGGAGAAAACGGAACCCTTATAGGATCACTTTGTTGTTCGTCTGTCTGTCTGTCTGTCAAGACCTTTTTTCTCTGGAACGCGTGGAGGTAGCATGCTGAAATTAATATCAAATACTCAAGTCTGCAGTCCGTATAAGCTGTGAAAAAATCTAACTTCTAAGTCAACGCAATCAAAAGATACAGTCATTAAAAAGGCTATTTCCATACAAATTGCTGAAATCCAAAAACCTAAAGGGTACTTCCAGTTGTCCTATCAATTTAAAATTTGGTATGAAGGTAGCTCTTATAGCACAACCACTCTGAAAAGTCTCAAAATCTTATTTTTTTATGTCTGTCTGTAGATTTCACAGACCAATATAAGTTGACCCCACACTGCGTACATTGTGCTTACGAGCAGGGCTCTGCTAACACTGGACTTTTTAAAACACTAGGGAAAACCGTTAAAATCTTTCTACGGAACCCTCGTGCGCGCTTCTACCAGCGCTTTTGGAAAGACCGTAATTGCCAAGAAGAATGCGGCGCAAGACACTTGGCACAAATGTCTAAATGTTCGGAACATTGTCTTGTGAGCATATGACCTATCTTTACTTATCATTGCTAGAGACTATAAACCAAGCCTTCTCTTCATCAGAGAGGTGGACAACTACCGCGCTCGCCGTACTGACGCCATCAGCAGAAGAATCTACTCTTCCCTCATCATGAAACTCATCGACATAGCCAAGGTAATCCCATCACATAGGCTGGGCTTCCGTTGAGACGCAGGGTGTTGTTCTCTGAGAATCATCATCAGCATCAGCTTATTTACGTGATAAACGAACCATGAAGAATGTTAAGAGAGTAATGGAAGCAAAGGTATGTCAGGATCATAGCAAGTGGAGGTCCGTGGTCTCTGCCTGCCCCTCCGGGAAACAAGCGTGACTGTATGTATGTATGTACATCCTTAAAAAATTGTACAGAACCCTCGGTGCGCGAGACCGGTTTTTTTTACAAAAATCTTGTTTCTCAGGACCTCCCACGCAACACGTCAGCGGCGAGTCGCATCGACACCGCGCACCGATACTACATGTCAGTAGAGTCGCGCGACATGCACGACAAAATGGCCGACAGCCAGGTGTTTCACGCATGCGCGAGGCTTTACGACGCGGTGTTCACTGTGAGTGTCGACCGAATAGCCTAGTGGTTAGAGACCCTGACTATGAAGCTTGAGGTCCCGGCTTCGATCCCCGGTCGGGGCAGATGTTTGTATGATGAATACGAATATTTGTTCTCGGGTCTTGGATGTTTAGTATGTATTTAAGCCTGTGTTTATCTATATAAGTATGTTTATCCGTTGTCCAGTACCCATAGTGCAGGCTTTGCCTAGTTTGGGACTAGGTCAATTGGTGTCAATTGTACCATGATATTTATTTATCATTTATTTATTTAGTGTTTAGTGTTAGTTTTTATATTTTGTATTAATATTGTTTTATTACTTTTTATATGAATATTGTAAAAACCTACCCTAAGACGTTAAAATAAATATACAGCATAATAATAAGCTATCTCCATTCCGTATTTCATCTAAATCCGTCAAGCCGTTACAGCGTGAAGAAGTAACAAACATACTCACAGGATAGTATAGTTATAATGTTAGTAGTGTTAGTATTACGATTGAAAGAGGGAGACAAAAAAGCAAATTTTTGTGTTCCGGTGTGGAGGGTAAGGCCCTTATTCATAAACGTCACTCAATCCTCCATTAGCTAAAAACCTCAGAAAAAAACATAAAATAATCCATTATCATGATACTCGACACGCGACGTTGCGTCCGAAACGTCGAGGTATTTAAATTCAAATTTAAATATAAAAGTTTTTTACGCGATTAAGTCCCGAGTATCATGATAATGTGTGAAAATCGCGATAGTTTAAATCAATACATAAAATAATCCCCCAAAAGTCATGAGTTTTACGGCCTAGCAGAAATATGAAGTCGGTGCGGTGCTAGCGGAATATTCTTGCAATGAAGCACCGACTTCATATTTCAGTTAGGCCTAAAACTCATGGCTTTTTGGGGATTTTTTGATGTTTTTTTTTCTGAGGTTTTTTGAAGGCTGTTTACTTTTTGTTAAAAGATGTTTTATTTCACAATTTTTAGTTACGTTAATATTTAAAATAAGATCCGCCAACTCCTAACCGTTAAGGAGTTGTACCTTCCATCATCACCTCATCGACACGAGATGATGACTACCAGACGCAAATACTTGAATAGCTTTCGAAAATATATGAAACACATGATACGTCCCTATACAATTTGAGGGTTGCCCTCGATTTCCCTGGGATCCCATCATCAGATCCTGACATGGTGACAATGGGACCAACTAAAAAGTATACCCTTTCGAACAAAAAAATAATTTTTGAAATCGGTCCAGCCGTCTTCGAGTAATCGGGGAACATACATTAAAAAAAATATATATATATATTTATTCCGACGAATTTAGAACCTCAACCTTTTCTTGAAGTCGGTTAAAAATAGGTTTTGTCTTCTTCTTACTAACGGAAATGTCAATGTCACAGAAAAGGACAAACGAACTTTAACGGCATTTTAGTTAAAATAGGTTTATGAATAACAGGGTTAGACAGAAGATGCAATTACGGGGCACAAGAGGCATTTCATCTTAGCTCTCTAGGTTGGCAACGTATCTGCAAGCCCCCCGGGTTGTCGCTGTCTATGAGCAGTGGTGATCATCAGGCGACCCACTTACTCGTTTGCCTTATAAAAAAAGCGGGTCACCTGATGGTAAGTGATCACAGCTACCCATGAGAACCAGCAACCCCAAGAGAGTCACTAGTCCGTTGCCGGTCTTTGATGAGGAAAAGGGATAGAGAAAAAGGGGGAGGGGGATCACTCTCACTGAATGGGGTCCCGGCGCTTGCAAGCTTCAGAGTTGCAAAAGCGCTTAGTCGATGCAACTTGTGACCAAAGGGCTGGCAGTTTTCTCTCTCAAAGAATCAGCATCGCTATTCAGCGAGGCAACGCTGCCAGCCTTTTGGGCACCATGCCACGGGGGCCTTATTTAGATTTAATTTAGTTTAATTAGTTTTAGCTTGGTTTTTAACCCCCGACAAAAAAGAGGGGTGATATAAGTTTGACATGTGTATCTGTGTGTCTGTGTATCTGTGTGTCTGTGTATCTGTGTAGGTAGGTATCTGTCTGTGGCATCATAGCTCCCTAACGGGTGGACCGATTTCGATGCGGGTTTTTTACAGTCGAAAGCTATTGTAATCGAGATGGTTCTTAGCTAAATTTCATTAAAATAGGTTAACCTGTTTTTGAAATATTGAATTTTGAAATGATAATGTCGGGGATTTTCAACTCTTCTAAGTTGGTTAATAATATGTTATAATGATATTGTAAAATTGCTTTTATTATTTGATGAAATATTAAACCTGCATTTCAAATATTGAACGGTATATTTAGAATCTATAACAAGCATGGATATCCGAGATAGCGTCTTAACATTTTTCAACCCCCGCATCGCAAAAAAAGAGTAGACGTTTTTAGCTTTAAATCTCTTCCGGCGTCTGTAGTTATTTCCGGATAAATATGATCTACGTCTCTTTAAGGCTAAAGTGAACAAGTATAAGTATAATGTAAGTTGAACAGAAGCTTGGCTCGCAGTATGTTGTGCTGCTGCCCTTTCGTGCGCTCCCAGAGGAAGGATGCCGGGCTAAATTCCGTTAACATGTGTATGTAAGTGATCTGTTCATGTCACTATGATTAAATTTCACGGTAATTTCTAGATAAAATCTTCACAAACAATAAACAGTGAATGAAAATCTCATCATCGTCATCTTTCTTGTGGCGCGGAACCCTAAGAACATCGCCACCGATTCCGATTTGTGTATCAAACTATCAAAATCATATCTCGTGCAACCCCTGCTTTTACATACTCGTATCTCGCCCTCGCGTGTTTCCAATCTAAACCATATTCCGATAAGATACGGTTATCTTTGGCTTCGTAATTGGGCGAGATAAGATGTTGGGTAGATTATCGTGTGTTATAGGTTCTGATGGGTTTTATGGTCTATTTTTATGGGTAACCTGAGTGGCAGGGGGTCTGGGGTGCAGTAAAACATATATAATATTAACTATGACGGCGTTTTATGTGAAAGAGTTGTCGGCAGCGGATCGCGTAATTTTAGCATAGCTATTTGAGGACCCATTCTCAAAGTGGTAGCTCAGTGGGAAACTCAAAAGTATGACCTGTTGCGTCGTGACAGGTATGGGTATGATATATGCCTTCGGCTTCTGAACCCATCTTAGAGTACTTATAATATGTGTGTAGATAAAGTAATGTATGCAACTCCACATAATTAGGCCTTAAAACACTCGTGTGATCCTGTTATGAAACTCAGCTTCGCCTCGTTTCATAAAAACACACTCGTATTTTAAGGAGCATTATGTAGCAGTTGCATAAACTACTATTATTGTTCAAAAATAAAAATTACACAGGGGTGCTCAGAGTTACTGAACCCTTATTAAATTCTTAACGGTTCAAGGCATCATGGCTTGTCGGTCAGTAGATCTAGCACAACTCACAGTGCGACTTTTATCTCGCGCGAGAACAACTGCCCGTCCTTTCTGTCAATCAGAATGCAACGGGTCGGGTAATAAAGTCTCGCGCGATATGAAAAGTCGCGGCCAGTCGTGCTAGCTACAGGTGGTTAACATTGACTTTATGTCTCCTCAGGCACCGAGGATACTGGCCCAGCTTGGCAAGTTCGATGACCTCACACCCCGGCTCCTGATCCGAAAGCTGAAGGAGGTGCAAATCAAACCGGTACATCTTGGTGTCGTGTTACTGCTTCAGGTGATATAACAGTTATTTGTTATACAAGGGTGCAAAGTTGTATTTTACCCGCGACTGTGGTATTGAAACACAAGCAAGCGAAAGGATACTATAGGTGAACCAAAATAGAATGCTGAGCGTAGCGAGTGTTTCAACACACGAGAAGTAATATATTTAACTTTAAGTTTCTGCGATGGTAGCCATGGGCGTAAGTAGGAGCAGTAGGTTTTTTATTTTTAGGGTTCCGTACCTCAAAAGGAAAAAAACGGAACCCTTATAGATCACTTTGTTGTCCGTCTGTCTGTCAAGACCCTTTTTCCCTGGAACGCGTGGAGGTAGCATGCTGAAATTAATATCAAATACTCAAACATGCAGTCCCTTGAAGCTGTGAAAAAAAACAAACTTCTTAGTCAACGCAACCAAAAGATCAACTAACAGTCATTAAACAGGTTGTTTTCATAGAAATTGCCGTACCCTGAAAATATAAAGGGTATTTTCAGTTGTCCTAGAAACTTGAATTTGGTATGAATGGAGCTCTTAAAGCAGAAAAGTCTCAAAATCTTAAATGTTTATGTCTGTAGATTTTACAGACCAAATATAAGATGACCCCACACTGTGTACCAGCATCAGCTATACCTTTATACCAAATTTTAAGTTTCTAGGACAACAGGAAGTACCCTTTAGGTTATCACAGTACGGCAATTCGTATGGAAACAACCTTTTTAATGACTGTATCTTTTCATTGCGTTGACTTAGAAGTTTGATTTTTTCACAGCTTCAAGAGACTGCAGCAGGCTTGGCTTAGTACTTATTTGATATTAATTTCAGCCTTGGTAAAAAGGGTCTTGACATACAGACAGACGGACAACAAAGTGATCCTATAAAGGTTCCGCTTTCTCCTTTTGAGGTACGGAATCCTATAAATGGAAAATGTCCAAAAATGAGGCTGCGAGGTCTACAGTTCACGGAACCAAGTATCATGATATATTGGTCTTCTCTTTCGCAGTACTACCTTCGGCAGACCGTAAACTACGCAATCAAGTCGAAGGCAGTTGAGATCCTGTCAACCAAGCCACAGATGGTGGGTCCGCAGGTCATCGAGACCCTCAAAGCCTTGGCTGCAAGATTGCTGCCTGTTGCTGAGCTCCTGGATATACACTTGGCGCACTCCAGCCCTGCTTTTAAGGATACGACGCCATCTACTTGGTTGGGAATAGTGAATAATAAACAGATCTAAGCTAACCAGATTTTTTTCATTTTTAGGGTTCCGAAGCTAAAATGGCAAAAAGGAACCGTTATAGTTTCGTCATATCCGTCTGTCTGTCTGTCTGTCTTTCCGCGGGGAGGCCGCCGGCCAGCAGTGGACGTCTTTCGGCTGACATGACGATGATTAATCTAACTTTTAGTACCTGCTTGACATTTCTTTAGGCTTCACTCTTCACTAGCGCCTCTAGCGGCAAATCCATACGCGATAGCCTTCATGGAATAACTTCCCGGAGCTCTCTCCTCATTTGACCAAGATTCAACACAATTCATTTAAAATGTACGTCGCCAACTCGCAATTTAATCTGCCGGCTGAAAGCACTCGAAGCCAGTGCCAAAGTGCATCGAAAAAAAACCGCCTCTTTTCTCATCGATTAGGCTTTAATCGCTTTGGGCTTCACACTTAACTATCTGTGGCTCCAGTGAAAAGGGGTTCAAGTCTAAAACTACGCTTAAACCTCTAAACAGAACCAAGTTTAAGTAGTTTACATTGATTTGATACATGTTGAGTTAAAATTCTTTACACAAAAATCGGCCAAGTGCGAGTCGGACTCGCGCACGAGGGTTCCGTAGAAAGATTTTAACGTTTTCCCCAGTGTTTTAAGAAGTCCAGTGTTAGCAGAGCCCTGCTCCTAAGCAAAATGTACGCAGTGTGGTTCCACTTATATTGGTCTTGGTTATATTGGTCTGCGAAATCTACAGACAGACAAAAAAATTTAAGATTTTGAGACTTTTCGGAGTGGTTGTGCTATAAGAGCTACCTTCATACCAAATTTCAAGTTTATAGGACAATTGAAACCTTTAGGTCTTTGGATTTCGGTAATTTGTATGAAAATAGCCTTTTCAATGACTGTGTCTTTTGATTGCGTTGACTTAGAAGGTTGATTTTTTCACAGCTTCAAGGGACCGCAGGCTTGAGTATTTGACATTAGTTTCAGCATGCTACCTCCACGCGTTATAGAGAAAAACGGCCTTGACAGACAGACCGACGGACAACAAAGTGATCCTATAAGGGTTCCGTTTTTTCCTTTTGAGGTACGGAACCCTAAAAAGGCCTCATTAAGATGTCAAACACTCGGATACACAAACCTAATTCTGCTAACCAGTCACCTGTCACAGTCAACATTTGTTTCCGTCTTGTTTAAAAACTTGAAAGTTAATTTATCCAGTGTTATTTATTGGGTCGAACGGGAGTAGAAGTAGAACCGTGAAGGGTTGGCTCGACTATTGATATATTCGCTTCGACTGGCAGCTCTATAATAATATGGATTTATAGATCGTAAACTATAGCTGCCGTGTTTGATGTAACATCGCGTGAGGCCACGAAAACCGAATGGCCTAATGTTTGACATCTTTTTTAACCCCCCACGAAAAAGAGGGGTGTTATAAGTTTGACCTGTGTATCTGTGTGTGAGTCTGTGGCATCATAGCTCGCAAGCGGATAGACCGATTTCGAAGCGGTTTTTTAATTGAAAGCTAGTTTAATCGAGATGGTTCTTAGCTGAGTATCATTAAAATCGGTTTGCCCGTTTTTCAAATATTGATCTTTGAAATAACAATGTCGGGGGTTTTTCAACTTTTTTAAGTTGGATAAGTTATTTTAAAATTTCATTAACAATGCTAAGTAGCAACTTTGAGCTGGTTTAGAATCCTTAAACCGAACAATCTTCTTACGCGTGCAATGCCTAAACGCTGACATTTGTAAAATACTCCTTGCAAAAAGCCATAAAAAAAAAACTCTGAGCTGTGCAGACCTCGCGAGCAAATTTTTTACCATTCTGTTTTTAAAATTCCAAAAACCGAATCGAAAAAAAATCTATTATCTATTAGATTGAAAATGAGTGGCATGTTGAACGGTTGTTCTGGTGCTTTGATAATGGCCTCGTGGAGAGTGCCGAAACGCGTAAGCGCTTAGTTTAATGGTGGTGGTGATAGTTGGGTCTGTGTGGCATGTACTGATTCGTGTAGCAGTAGAGGCGGAGAAGATATAACTTTTTTTTAACCCCCGACGAAAAAGAGGGGTGTTATAAGTTTGGCCTGTGTATCTGTGTATCTGTCTGTGGCATCATAGCTCCCAAACGGATCTACCGATTTCGATGCGGTTTTTTCGATCGAAAGCTAGTTTAATCGAGATGGTTCTTATTAATTCTCTCTATAACCTATTGCGACATCGCCCGCTTTTGTCCTGGCCCCGCGCTAGCTGCGCGCGCGCACACGTCCTATTTTTATCGCATCTATTTGTTATCGCGTAAACCGTCGAATTGTATTTTGTTCTGTCAAACGACATGTTGAGCAACACCTGCTATGATGGCGGTTACGGAAAGATGGTTGACTTGCTCGAAAAAACGCTCGAAATATATAGGGAATCGAACCCGGATCTTTGACATTCCGTGGCATGTGCCATGCCGTTACACCAATTAGCTAATAGTGTTTCTGGTTTTTTCTGTGTATTTATGTTTCTGTATTTAAAAATAAAATAAAATTACTGATACCGGATAGCCGTATAGAATCAGAAATGATGACATCCGCAGTAGAACTAAAGTTACCGACATAGCCCGAAGAATTGCGAAACTTAAGCGGCAGTGGGCGGGGCGCATAGCTGGCAGAGCTGAGGCCCGAGTACGAATATTCGAAACCTGTGTCACGTAAAATCAAATAGTAAACGTTCTCGACTTTGTATGACGTTTGGAACAGCGCCCGCCCAGCGTAGGTATTTGGAACTAAAATTTAGTACGAGGTTTCTACGCAGAATTCGAAAACTCTTGCTCGACCCTCGATTGCCCGATGGGGTCAGAAGGTTCTCAAATGGCGTCCACGGACCGGCTGTCGATAGGCCTCCAACAAGATGGAGCGACGACCTGGTAAACATCGCGGGACCGCGGTGGATGCGGAAAGCACAAGACCATTCTGAGTGGAGAGCCGCGGGGGAGGCCGCCTGCCAGCAGTGGACGTCTTTCGGCTGACATGATGATGATGATGAGCTGTATACATAAAAATTGGAGAAAGCATACAAAAATATACCTACTCCAAGTGTGATCTTCTAGGATAGTGTTATTGTCTAATGCAGCCTCGACTGGTGTCACTTTTTAGGGTTCCGTACCTCAAAAGGAAGAAACGGAACCCTTATAGGATCACTTTGTTGTCCGTCTGTCTGTCTGTCTGTTATAGAAATCGCGAATTCAAAGAAAAAATAAATACACGTGATATCTCACTACACCCTCCGGGGCCTCCTCCCCCTTATTAATATTTCATGATTTTTCCAACCCCTCTCCCTCCTCCCTCTTAGTAATATTTCGCCATTTCCCAACCCCCCTCCCTCCTCCCCTTAGTAATATTTCGTGATTTTTCCAACCCCCCCCCCCCTTTCAAGTCTCACGTGATTAACGGACGACAACATTATTTCATAAGAGTTAAAGCTAGAATTCCTTTAATTTGGAACGCTTAAATCAGGCGTGTTTCGAATCAGTGGAGCCGCTGATCTAAACTGTGTCAGTCGCGTTGGCACCGGCGCCTCAAGCTTCAGCTTCAGAACGACGTAAGTCCCATCAGCCTTGTGCGCACTTGCGTCATTCTTGTCCCAAGCCGTCCCGTGGGCGAGAACCGACAAAAAAATAAAATTCTAATAGATGGGCCTGTTTATGAAAATAACCCTAATATTGTCTTTTTTATGACAGCACGTCGTTCCAAACACATTGTAATCGCGCATAAAATTTATGAGGAAAACTTTTTATTTTAACGTATATTTTAAAACAGAGCAACCTGTATGTAGAGCATGTGGTGGCAGAAAGATGTGGTTTCTAAAAGGCACAGGCGGTCGGAAAATTCTAAACTTTTCGCGATTCTCACTCTAAGAGGAGGCCTGTACAGCAGTGGGACATAAAAAAAGGATCTACATAGATGTGTAAACGCGAACGCGAACGAGACGTTTTTTTGGTCTTCGATTACACTAGAGGCTCAGAGCGCTTAGTGTATTCAACGACCAAAAAAACGTCTCGACCTCTTTCGCGTTAACATGTCAAATACTGTAAGAAATAGCACGTTTCCAATATGTGCCGCTAGAGGCGCTCTGGTGTGTCCGTGTAAGTAGGGCTACCTAGTGAGGTCTACCTGTCAATTTCCACCTTATTGTATTGATTCAGGCGTAACTTTGCGGAGGTCCATGTTACAAGTAGCGGATTAAATTAATTTGCTCCCCCTCCCCGCGAAGTAGTGCAGTATAGTCATGCAAAATAGCCTCGTCTGCGCTGAGTATTTATTTTTATGCACTAATTTTCCCGCCCTCCCTCCGCAAATTAAAAATAAAATAATCAACGCAAACGCTACTAAGCCCACAGCCAAAACTACCACAACCAGTACAACAATACCGGACACGTGTTTCGCCTCTCTCCGAGGCATCCTCAGCGGACGTCGTCTGTGTTGACACCCCGACCGTCAGTCGAAGAGTCGGAGAGGGGCGAAACACGTGTCCGGTATTATTTTACTGGTGGTGGTAGTTTTGGCTGTGGGCTTAGTAGCGTTTGCGTTGATTATTTTATTTTTAATTTGCGGAGGGAGGTCGGGAAAATTAGTGCATGAAAATAAATACTCAGCGCAGACGAGGCTATTTTGCATGACTATACTGCATTCGCGGGGGAGCAAATTAATTTAATCCGTTACTTGTTATTTTCCACCATCATCAGTAGCTTGTCCCTCATTGGTGGAGAATGACAGATAAATCTCACTCGACACTAGCAATCGTAAAGAAATAAAACGGATCACTCACGAATATAAGTCAGTGTTTCGGACTAATTCGTAGTCCTTCCTCTGGGAACGCACGACCAATAAAAATGACGATGAAAACGAGTTTAGTTGTGTGCTGCTGTCAGCTGCGCCTAGTAGGTCTCGCTGCCGCTGGGACTACGAATTAGTCCGAAACTCTGACTTATATTCGTGAGTGATCCGTTTTATTTCACTACGATTGAGTCTCACGGTAGTTTAATGTTAAAAACTAGCTGTGCTAGCTGACTTTTGAATCACGACAGCTTTTCAGCTTTTCTTGCGTCAATAGGCACACTAGAGGCTTTGTATTCTTTGGCTATTCTGGCGTGGGCAGCGAACTCAGAGGGTAAATATAAATCAATATCTCGTTCGCGTTTATGGTCCGGTGTCCGGCCGCCGGATGATGTACGGACTCACTTACATCCCTAGAAGTGGTATTAACTGATTATTGATACCGATTGACCCAGTCCCGAACTAGACAAAGCCAGTGCCCTAAGCACGACTTGTCGAATCCTGCGTCACGTAAAATCGAATAGTAAACTATAGCGAGTTTGTATGACGTATGGAACAGCGCCCGCCCGTGAGCGTATTTGGAACTAAAATTTAGTATGAGATTTCTCGATCTCGATACGATAACCGTAACGTAACGCAGGATTCGACAAGTCGTGCTTAGGGCACTGTACTATGGCTACTAGACAACGGATAAACATACTTATATTAAACATCCAAGACCCGAAAGCAAACCTGCGAAGTTTTTTCTTAAAAAAAAAACGTTTTCCCATACATTCATTGACTCTGCTGGTTGACAATATAAACCCGAAGCGTTCTAATAAAAAACCCTGTCGCAGTGAGCCATTGTTGTACTTATCAAGAAATGCAGTCAGGCGTTTACTTCGAAAGAGTACTTCTGCGGGTTGTTATTAGAATGGTTAGGATACATAATGGGAGAATGCTTTTTTTAGTTTAGTAATGTACGCAATTCTACATAACTAGGCCTTAAGACACTTGTGTGGTCCTATTATGTAACTCAGCTTCGATACGTTTCATAAAAACAGCGCATAAACTACCATTTTCTTTATTTTCTGATAATACTGTGAGCCTCCTTTGTGTAATTCTTCTGTGGTTATGTATTGTAAGATGTAACTTGTTTTTAGAAAAAAACTTTGTTCCAAGTTTCTTAGCAATATGATCTTTCTGAAAGCGCTGGTAGACTCAAATAAAATTACGTGTAAAAGATCATTCAACTGCCTATTTGCTGAATAAAATCCTGAATTTGAATTTGAATAATAAGCCTTTCATTACGAGTTGAAATGAACGAGATGCTTAGCATGTAAAACGAGTATGGATAGACCAGTGCCCTGAGCACGACTTGTCGAATCCTGCGTTACGTTACGGTTATCGTATCGAGATCGAGAAATCTGATACAAAATTTTAGTTCCAAATACGCTCACGGGCGGGCGCTGTTCCAAACGTCATACAAACTCGTTATAGTTTACTATTCGAGTTTACGTGACGCAGGATTCGACAAGTCGTGCTTAGGGCACTGGCCGCTATTTCACCAACTTTACAGTTGTCAGTTCTCAATGACAGTTCGGTGTCAACTGCTGACTTGAAGAGCTTTTGTTTTAGCGCGCTTCATATTGTCAAAGAACTGTAGTTCGAATTGTCATATAAAACTGACATTTGTAAAGATGGTGCAATAGGGGCTAGGGACCAGGCAGGAACGCATCATTCTTCCTACAATGTTGTTCCTTCTAGCCACTCTATCACGGAACCATCAGACCCTTCGCCCTTATCTGAGCCCTCTAAGTACCGCAAATTGCTATGACGCTGGTTGCTAGACATAATATCTCTACCAATCGATATTTAAGACACCGTCTTCTCTGCGGAAGTGCTGTCTTTGAGGCCGAATTAGGAGATGTGTCAAAAAAATACTTTGCGCCAAGTTTCTTGCGGCGCGTTGTTCGGCAATCAAGGGCTTTCTGAAAGCGCTGGTAGGCTCAAAACAATGACGTGTAAAAGAGCGTTCAACCGATGACGTTGGTACTGAATAAACATTTCGATTTAAAATAAATTTATTATGATGAACAAGTACATGACAATAAATGAAAACCTATTAAAAGTATAACTAATAAATGAAGCGCTTAGTTGATGCAACTTGTGACCAAAGGGCTGGCAGTTTTCTCTCTCAAAGAATCAGCATCGCTATTCAGCGAGGCAACGCTGCCAGCCTTGTGGGCACTATGCCACGGGGGCCTTATTTAGATTTAATTTAGTTTTAAGTTGTAGTTTATTTAGTTTAAGCTTAGATTTAATGTCATTGTAAATGGCTTTTCATCTTAGCTCTCTAGGTTGGCCACGCATCTGCGAACCGGAGGGCAGTGGTGATTACTTACCATCAGATGACCCACATGCTCGTTTGCCTTCCTCGTCGTATAAAAAAACTATGTATGTCTATGAGTATAGCACGGGCCCGTAGACATGACGCGTTTCAAAACTACTAGAATAGAAACCCGTGGACCACTTTCGTACCTTATCTCGAGGGAGCTGGGAACTAAATTGAAAATTGTATTGTTAAACTTTCCTATTGTCACGTGGTTGCATTGAGGGTATTAATCAAGTCAGCAGATGCAGCGAGCTACTTGTCAGTGAACAAAATTGGATTAACACGCGAGTGTGAAAATATGTGCCAACTTCACCAAGTTGCAACAGTTGAAAAAGCCCGGTTTTAGGATTCCGTACCTCAAAAGGAAAAAACGGAACCCTTATAGGATCACTTTGTTGTCCGTCTGTCTGTCTGTCCGTCCGTCTGTCTGTCAAGACCCTTTTTCTCTGGAACGCGTGGAGGTAGGATGCTGAAATTAATACCAAATACTCAAACCTGCTGCGGTCCCTTGAAGCTGTGAAAAAATCAACATTCTAAGTCAACGCAATCAAAAGATACAGTCATTAAAAAAGTCGTTTCCATACAAGTTGCCGTACTTTGAAAACCTAAAGTGTACTTCCAGTTGTCCTAGAAACTTGAAATTTGGTATGAAGGTAGCTCTTATAGCACAACCACTCCGATAATAGATAATACATAATAGTACAAGTAGAGTCAAAATTCAAAATTCAAAATTTTTATCTGCAAATAGACAGTTGAATGCTCTTTTACACGTCATTTTTAGGGTTTCGTACCTCAAAAGGAGAAAACGGAACCCTTATAGGATCACTTTGTTGTTCGTATGTCTGTCTGTCTGTCAAGACCCTTTTTCTCTGGAACGCGTGGAGGTAGCATGCTGAAATTAATATCAAATACTCAAGTCTGCAGTCCCTAGAAGCTGTGAAAAAATCTAACTTCTAAGTCAACGCAATCAAAAGATACAGTCATTAAAAAGGCTATTTCCATACAAATTGCTGAAATCCAAAAACCTAAAGGGTACTTCCAGTTGTCCTAGCAATTTAAAATTTGGTATGAAGGTAGCTCTTATAGCACAACCACTCCGAAAAGTCTCAAAATCTTAAATTTTTATGGCTGTCTGTAGATTTAAGAGACCAATATAAGTTGACCACACACTGCGTACATTTTGCTTAGGAGCAGGGCTCTGCTAACACAGGACTTGATAGAACACTGGGGAAAAGCGTTAAAATCTATACCTATAAAACAGTACCGCAACTGACTGACAACGCACAGCCTAAACCACTGGACCTAGAGACTTGAAATTTGGCAAACATATAACTTGAGTATCCTAGAGGTGCACTAACAAGGGATTTTACGGGATCCCACGGGATAGGGAACTAGTCCATTTTGATGTATTTCACGGGGGCAAATCCGCGGGGCATAAGCTAGTTACATAGTAAAAATAATTTACAATAACATTAAATCCAAGCTAAAACTAATTAAACTAAATTAAATCTAAATAAGGCCCCCGTGGCATGGTGCCCAAAAGGCTGGCAGCGTTGCCTCGCTGAATAGCGATGCTGCTTCTTTGAGAGAGAAAACTGCCAGCCCTTTGGTCACAAGTTGCATCGACTAAGCGCTATTGCTACTGCAATTCCTAGTCCTTTCTCTGGGTGAGTGATCCGTTTTGTTTCAGTATGATTTGAGTCTCACGGTACTTTCATGTTAAAAGCCCCGGTTTTGATGAAAAAAGTCGCATCGGAATCGGTTCGCTTAGGACACAGGTCACAGGTGACTGACTGGCAGACAACGCACAGCCTAAACCACGGACCTAGAGACTTGAATTTGGCAAACATACCTTGAGTATCCTAGAGGTGCACTAAGAAAAGATTTTTCGAAATTCCCACTGGATAGGGAACTAGCCCATTTAGATATATTTCATGGGGGCAAAGCCGAGGGGCATAAGCTACTGATCACATAACTGTTTCTCAAGTAGCGATCATGGTAAAAGTTGAAAAACCCCCGACATTATCATTTCAAAGTTCAATATTTCAAAAACGGGTGAACTGATTTTAATAAAACTTAGCTAAGAACCCAAGTTACTGAAAACCAGCATTTAATAAACGAAAAAACCCCTAATCATATAATACCGTGATATAGGGTGTCCCGAATTTTTATCTACCGCCGTTCTCACCTAATCGTCGCAGTGGGACCGGGGGGGAGGATGCCTCAGGGTAAGCAGTCGTAAATCGTAGTCAGGAATGGAGAAATATTTCAGAGCATCGCGTACTATAGGAGATCTTAGTGGTCGAAGTTGTGGCCTCTTTTTCTGTGTTAATGGCGCTTTAGCCTGCTTTTGTGGTTTTGCTGATATATTTGCTGTCTTGAAGCCTTTAAAGCCCTTCATTAACTTAAGCGAGACAACACTATCCAGTATCGTTGTAAAAAAAAATGGCGCGTACAGTATTCCTAGCAAGTTTTCGAGTCCTGTCGCGAAGTCGCGCAAGGTAGCTAAATAATACGGCTGATTCATACTAGATGTCGCTAGTAGTTATGAAATGACCCCAACGCTGGGCGCTCTTTTCGTAAGAGGGTAGCCGGGGACGAGAGGAAGACACCGTTGCCGTAAGACGTGTTGTGTGTGCGGAGAAATCTATGGTGAGTGCTATTTTAATTTACTGTGTTTCTTATTGTGCTTAATTGTGTATAATGGTGGCATACGGCCTGCGGGCTTACATCGAGTGTTTGTTAGCGGCAGGAATATAGACCCGCGGGTCTCTCCTTGCTACTCAGTCCGCTCAGACTAAGGTCTTGCTCAGTTTGCCCAGAGAACTCAGTACCCAGAACTTAACTCAGTGCGTGGCTTGGGGTCGCTGTAAGGGGTGGTTGGAGGCGACTGCTCAGAAACCCACAAGGGGTCCTACAACAGCTCAGTATGCATGGCTCAGAATAACGCCAGATGGGGCGGTACGACACAGTGCTTAACCTCAGTAACGAACCTCGATGTATCCACGCTGCCCGTGTGTAACCCTTGACTGCTATTCCTATGTACTACATGTTATCGCCATGTCATCTACCTTTCAGGCGTACTTTTTTCAATTGTACTTCCATACTTACTTATTCGTCATGTTCTATATATAAATTAACGCATGGTGAATTTGGCGACATGGTGGAGTATGCTGGGATTTTATAATGGTAGCAGATATGTGTCCCGGTAAAACAAAGATAAAACAGAATACTAACATTTTCACCTAACATTTAGATACACAGATTACAAAACACTTCCTTTGCATACGAGTAAGTGAGCGCTTTGTTGTGCAGAGAATGCAGAAATAAAGACGGGTCACAAGCAGTGATAAACAGGTTCAAAGGCGGACTTATCTCTGTAAGGGATCTCTGCCAGTCAATCTTAACGACGACGAGTATCGTCTTATTAACATAATTATAACCACTCAAAACATATTTTCATTTTACCTTTCTAAGCTGCTAAGATACTTACAGTGTAAAATATTAAAGAGAATGCATTAATTAATCTTGAATATTTCTCGTCATAGACTTATCCCATTAGTTCAATACATTCTACCTTATTCAGGCTGCATAAGAAACAATTTAATTTTTTGTATCTATGTATCACAATATAAATCTGGCGGGTAGCCGACACGATGTATGCGGGTAGCATCGGACGTGCGCGTCTGCATGGCGCCAGTTAGACACCTGACCACTCGATGATTTTTGCAACAATATATCATAATGCGTGTTCTTAGAGTACATAATAGCGTGACTTGCGAATAACTTTTGTATTAAAACTGACGACATAAACAACCTTTCTTGCAAATTGTAACGAGCAATTGAAGACTTGGTAGAAAGACTGAAAGTTTATTTTCCATTGTTTACCACCTTGTAGATTCGTCTCAATTAGTTTATTTAATAAAGTTTTTATTTGCGACTTCTCAATTACTTTAGATCTAACAAATACTACCTACATTATATCTAGTTATAATAAGAAATGTAATAAATACGTAACTTGACGCTCGATTCTATACCTACGTAAAAACTGGACTACGAAATTCACCTTTCATAAAAAAAGGCTCACTATCTTGAACTTCATTAGTATGTTGGTACTTAAAGTTCGTGTCCGATACCAGGCGACTACCTTATACCTCAGATCATTATGTTCGTTGTTACAGCCGTCACTGATCGGGTTGGTTTGGTTCACTTAAGTCTCAGTTTATAGTAACCTGTGTGGGTGTCATTACTAAATACGAAATAATTAACAAAACAAAATGGAGGAAGCTCTCGGAATTAGATTAAAGTTGATTATAGATAATGTGGAGTTATACGTGGGAGATGGCCAGAAAATACTTGAAAAAATAAAAACTGCATCGGATATTACCGAAACGGACATTAATGAAGCAAACATGGTTTCCTCCAAGCTCAAGTTGGCTATAGAACGGTTCGTCGGAGAAATGCACAACTACTATAGATTAGTTACAAGTCCCTCAGCTGATACTTTATGTACTTACACTGGTATTCAAATTCGCGCTGAAGAGTTAGTTGTTGAATTGAATCAAGCCATTAACGCAAAAAGTCGAGACTCTAAAAGGGAGGGCTCAGGACTTCAAATTTCTAACGTCACAAGTAAATTGCCGAAAATGGAACTCGCCAGGTTCAACGGCAATGTGCTCAAGTGGCACGAGTTCTGGGACCAATTTGCGTCAAATGTCGACAATAGGAACATCAGTGAGGTTGACAAACTATTGTACTTGCAGTCCGTCCTTGAAGGGGAAGCTAAGAGGGCACTAGAAGGGTTAGACACCACAAATAAAAACTATCAAATTGCGGTGTCTACGCTTAAAGAACGCTACGGTAAGCCTAGTGCAATAGTTGATGCTCATTACGCGGCATTGTATAATATAAAAGCTGCTGATAGATCTGTCACCGACTGTAGAAGGGTATTTAATGAGATCCAACGCCATCTGCGCGTTTTGGAATCTTTAGGCGAGGACGTGAATCATAACCATTTACGCGTCATGATTATGCAGAAATTTTCGGAAGATCTTATATATGAACTTCGAATTAAACAGGGATCAGATTCATACTCAATCGAAGATATTAGGTCGCAAATTGAATGTATAATATCTGCGCGAGAGGCGTCTAACAGAATGAGCCGGGAAACTTCTTCTACAGAGCAACCAAGTGCGTCTCATCAAAACAGCGGCAGATGTAGTTTAGAGACTTTACATGTCGCAACAGAGCGACGATCTAGTCATCGTCCAAAACGGTATTTACAGTCTAACGGTAGGGACAGTAAGGAGAAGTATGGAGGGAAGCGAGGCAGCAGATATCAGAGCGAAAGTAAGTTCAATAATAATCCGCGTAAGAGGCATATCATTAAGGAGACACAAGAAGTAGACGTAAAGAAGAGAAAACCTACATGTATATTTTGTGGAAACGGGCATTATAATGATGAATGCGTTGAAATAAAAACCGTGTTAGACCGGAAACGGAAGTTGGAAGGTCGATGCTACAACTGCCTTGCAAAAGGACATCGATCATCAGAATGTAGGTCACGCAAAAAATGTTATCATTGTGGCAAGTTTGGTGATCACAACAGAGCACTATGCCCTTCGAAAGATTTGACAAAAACTGATAATTTACATATTAGAGACTCGAGTGAAAATCATAAAGGTCTCACGGTTTTACAGACAGCTGTCGTAGTAGTGGCTAAGTATAAGAAGCTTGAAGACCTAGATCTCAGAGTGTTACTTGATTGTGGAAGCCAGCGCTCTTATGTAACGAAGAAAGCGGCGGATTTGTTGAACGTGCCCTTGCTAGAGTCTAACACCTTATCAGTCTTTACATTTGGCGCTGAGCGTCCACATGAAATAGAACGCCCTGTAGTAAGACTAGACCTCAAGACTAGGACTAACAACAAAGCGGTTATTTATGTAAATGTTGTTCCTCATATCACTAATGGCATCTCGACCGTGCCTAGCGATTTGAAAGAACCTCTGCTCAAAGGACTAAACTTGGAGAAACTTGTCCTAGCGGACGATTCGTCGTTGGGAGATCAAGTGGATATCTTAATCGGCAATGACTATTACTTTTCTTTAATGACTGGTGACAAGCTTAAGATATTGGACAACTTGTATTTAGTCGACTGTATCTTCGGATGGGTATGGTCGGGAAAGATCGTGGAGGATGATAATTATAGTAATGAGCTTTCAGTCCTAACGTACTTCCAATCAAGCGTCGAGATGAATGGCCTCTGTGAACCCGATCTTCCTTTGCAAAGAGATGATTTACGGAAATTGTGGGATTTAGAATCAATAGGAATCACAGATTTGCCAAAGACTTCTCGCGATGAGGAAGCCGTTAGGCAATTCAATGAGACCATGCAGTTTTTTGATAACAGGTATCATGTAAAGTGGCCATGGATCGAGTTTCCCCCAGTTCTACCATCGAATTTCGGTCTAGCTCATGGGAGATTGGTTAGTCTGCTTAAACGGCTCGATCAGAACACTATTCACGCGTACGACAGAATTCTTCGAGAACAGTTAGACCAAAACATAATTGAAATTGTCTCAGATACGACTGATGTTGAACATCCGGTGCACTACGTTCTACACCATTGCATAGCTCGAGAGGATAAATTGCGATTGGTCTATGATGCCTCAGCCAAAACTAAAGGAAACAAAAGCCTCAATGAGTGTTTATATCGTGGACCCCTGTTGCTCAAAGACTTGACTGGACTTTTGATTCGCTTTAGAGAACATTACGTAGGTGTCGTCGCAGATGTCGAGAAAGCGTTTTTGCAGATTGGCCTACAGGAGGAGGACAGAGACGTTACCAGGTTCCTCTGGCTCAAAGATATTGATCAATCACCATCCCCTCAGAATCTTTTACATCTTAGATTCCGAAGAGTCCCATTCGGCGTTATATCAAGCCCCTTCCTGTTAAATGCGGTTGTTCGATACCATCTGAAAAAAGCTGGAGATGCTATTCTTGATAAAATTGCCGATGATTTGTACGTTGATAACCTCGTGACCGGTTGTGATTCGATCGAAGACGTAAAATCATTGTACCAGGTGGCCAAAACGAGCTTCACCGACCTTTCAATGAATTTAAGAGAGTGGAATTCGAATCTCGCTTCAGTCAGGGACTCAATCCCTTTACAATATCGAAGTAAAGAAACCGATTGCATGAAAGTTTTGGGGTTGAAATGGAACCTGCAAGATGATTCACTGACACTTAGGTTTGATATGACGCAAGCCATGGAGGAACGTACAGTTACAAAAAGAGAAACTCTCCGTCTTATAGCATCAGTTTTTGATCCATGCGGATACGCTATACCATTAGTTTTGCCAGCGAAGTTATTTCTTCAAAATCTATGGCATGAAAAGGTCGATTGGGATACTCCCTTTTCTGAAGATATGAGTGAAAAATGCAGGGTTGCGATTGAGACCCTAAAACTTATTAAGGACATCAAAATCCCGAGGTGTGTTAAGATAAATAATGGTGGAAGTAGAATGACATACGAACTACATGCTTTTACAGACTCATCAATGCAAGCATACGCCGCAATTGTTTATTTGCGTATCAGTTGTGGCAGTATATTTATGTCGAGATTTATCATCGGCAAGGGACGATTGGTAGGAAAGGACCAACAGACTGACCTACAGATACCTAAACTTGAATTACTTGGAGCCTTAATAGGTAGCAGACTAATTCAGACTGTTCTTAAGTACACCAGATTGCCAATCACAAGAATTTTTTTATGGACAGACAGTCAGATCGTCATCAGCTGGTGCTCTTCTGATAAACTTCTACCGCCCTTTGTTGCAAAAATAATAGACGAGATAAAGCGAGTGGTTAATCTCAACATTAAATATGTACCGACCCTGTTAAATCCGGCCGATATTGCCACGAGACCCAACGTATCAAATGATGGCCTCAATCGTTGGCTACAAGGGCCTGAATTTCTCAGCTATGATTCAAGCAAATGGCCTCATCTTCCAAAAATATCGGCAGGATCTAATGCTACGTTGACTAATTCTTGCGGTGGGCAGGGTCTTGCAGAAACAACTCAGGGAATAGACGAGCAAAGCGAGCGGCCCGACGAAGAAATGGCTAGCGTCGATAGGGTTAATAGTTTAAAAGGAAATACGATAGACAAGGAAAAAGAATTACAAGACCGGTTACGACAAATCCAAACAGAATATTATAAAGGTGAAATGAAGGGAGTGAAGACGGATTTAGGACGTTCTTTAGGAGTATATAAAGATGAAAACGGGCTACTCCGCTGTGGAGGAAGATTGAACAACACTCATTGGTGTTATAATCAGAAACACCCGATACTTCTTCCGAGAAATCACGAAATGACTTTCAAAATAATAGAAAATATTCACCAGGTAAACTACCACGTGGGAGTATCTCACACATTGGTACTCGTTCGGAAAAAGTATTGGGTTCCGAAAGGCAGAAGTCAAGTTCAGAAGGTGCTCCACCGATGCCAGCCGTGTCGTAAATATTCTGGTGGTCCGTTCAAACTACCTAAAATGGCACCGCTCCCCGAAGAAAGAGTTACGTACAGCCAGCCCTTTACGTACACTGGGCTAGATTACTTTGGCCCCATTATAGTCAGTAACAACGGATCGTCAGAAAAAAGATGGGTGTGCCTCTATACTTGTCTAGCTGTACGGGCAATCCATATGGAGGTTGTAGTTGACATGACAGCAGAAGAATGTTTGTTAGCTCTACGTCGTTTTATTTCTACCAGAGGTGTTCCAAAGCTGATCGTCTCAGATAATGCGACACAATTTAAATTAACTACGGAGATATTTACAAGCGACTGCTGCATTCTTAATGGTACTAAATGGAAATTTATTCCTGAACTTGCCCCGTGGTTCGGAGGTTTCTACGAACGCCTTATAGGCATCGTTAAACATTGTTTGAAGAGAACCATAGATAAACACCTGTTAAACCATCATCAACTCACTACCGTAATCAAGGAGGTTGAAGCAGTTGTCAATTCACGCCCACTCACTGTTGTCGGTAGCGAACTAGATCATGTGCTGACTCCAGCTGATTTCCTGTGCGCGGGACGGTTCTCTCTGCCAGTACCATCAGAGAAAGAATTTCTGGAGACTGCAACCGTGACCAAAATCGACTTGGTGGACGGTTGGAAACGGGGACAACAAATTCTTAGGGAATATATTGATATGTTTACAAACCAGTATCTGTCGAGCTTAAGAGATCGTAAAACTTTTCACAAACAGTCTAGAGTTACTGCACAAAGTATCCCCCAAATTGGTCAATTGGTGCAGATCAAGGGAGGCAGCAACCGAACACTGTGGAAGGTCGGTAGAATCTCCTCAGTCTCAAAGAGCAAGGACGGTAATATCCGAGTGGCCAAAGTGAGTATAGCTCCCAACGAAACATTGACCAGATCGATTTCCCACTTGTACCCACTTGAAATACCAGACTTAGACGAGAGTTCTCCAGCGCCCGATGCAGACACGAATGATACGCAGGTTACTTCTCAGGAACCAAACCACGTCCCGGATCTCAGCCACGTCGTGGATCCTGCTCGAGTTCCCGATCAAAGTCAGCTCAGAGCCCAAAGTGCCAAGCAACCAACTCAGTCCTCAGGAATCGAGCTCCAATCGGACAATGGGGCAGCTCAGTCATCACGCGATTTGCTCAGGCCTTCGCGGCTATCGGCGCGACGGGCAAGAGAGAAAGTTCGAGAATGGACTACTCATCTTTTGGTTTCTTTACGTCTATAAAATTAATGGTCTTATTAATAGGCCTGCCTGGCCAATTATTGTGACGTATACTTACCTCTAATAAAAATATTTTGATTCCTTAATTCTTCATTAGTTTTCTTTTGGGCGGGAGTGTCGCGAAGTCGCGCAAGGTAGCTAAATAATACGGCTGATTCATACTAGATGTCGCTAGTAGTTATGAAATGACCCCAACGCTGGGCGCTCTTTTCGTAAGAGGGTAGCCGGGGACGAGAGGAAGACACCGTTGCCGTAAGACGTGTTGTGTGTGCGGAGAAATCTATGGTGAGTGCTATTTTAATTTACTGTGTTTCTTATTGTGCTTAATTGTGTATAATGGTGGCATACGGCCTGCGGGCTTACATCGAGTGTTTGTTAGCGGCAGGAATATAGACCCGCGGGTCTCTCCTTGTTACTCAGTCCGCTCAGACCAAGGTCTTGCTCAGTTTGCCCAGAGAACTCAGTACCCAGAACTTAACTCAGTGCGTGGCTTGGGGTCGCTGTAAGGGGTGGTTGGAGGCGACTGCTCAGAAACCCACAAGGGGTCCTACAACAGCTCAGTATGCATGGCTCAGAATAACGCCAGATGGGGCGGTACGACACAGTGCTTAACCTCAGTAACGAACCTCGATGTATCCACGCTGCCCGTGTGTAACCCTTGACTGCTATTCCTATGTACTACATGTTATCGCCATGTCATCTACCTTTCAGGCGTACTTTTTTCAATTGTACTTCCATACTTACTTATTCGTCATGTTCTATATATAAATTAACGCATGGTGAATTTGGCGACAAGTCCTGCGTAACGTCACGTTATCTATCGAAATCGAGAAACCTCATACTAAATTTTTATTCCAAATACGCTCATGGGCGGTCGCTTCCAAACGTCATACAAATTTCTCGATAACGTTTACTACTCGATTACGTTACGCAGGTTTCGAATATTCGTACTCGGGCCTCTGTGCGTCTCGCTGCCGCTGGGTCGTGCGCTCCCAGAGGAAAGACTGCGAATCAGTCCATGTCCGTCTAAACTCGACTTGTGATCGACGTACGTGAGTGATTCGTTTTAATTCACTATTTTCTCTCATACTTTTTAGTGCTAATGTATTTTTACATGGCCGTACGATTACAGACAGTACACAGCAACAGCGTCAACATTACTTCAGTCCCCCCTCCCCCTCTTCAGGCCATAACTCATTACCCTCCCGCGCTGTGTCGGCTAAAACACTCCAATCCTTCTAATCATACTTAGCAAATGCCCGGGGGTCAAATATGATGTGACCCGGGAGAGTTGCCTGGGATAAATTGCAGCGAGGTGTGGTATTGAAAAAGAAAAACCGGGGAATACTGAATTGGGTGAGAGCTTGGGTTCCGTGTATATTTAAAGGACGCCTAATGCCTTCTGTTTCGTAGAATTTTTTTAGTCATAATGTAGTGTAATGATTGCTCGAATGATTTTAGGTCATAATTTTTCTATTTTTTTTTATACGACAAGGAAGGGAAACGAGCAAGTGGGTCACCTGATGGTAAGTGATCATCACTGCCCATACACCCGCAACCTCGGGGGGTTTGCAGATGCGTTGCCAACCTAGAGAGCTAAGATGAAATGCCTCTTGTGCCCGTAGTTAAACCGGCTGTCTTACTCTCCAAATTGACATTGACAATTACTCCGGACGATATTTGGCATGGGTTATGTAGAAACAGGTTAGGTTACGTTTGTTATTTAAAAAGTAAAACCACCTTCAAAAAAAACCTTAGAAAAAAAAAAGTTAAATTATCCTCTAAAGCCGTAAATTTTATGGCCTAGCACTAAGCAGCAGAAATATGAAGTCGGTGCGGTGCGAGCGGAATATTCTTTGAATGAATCACCGACTTCATATTTCTGCTGCTTAGTGCTAGGCCATAAAACTTTAGGCTGTAGTTTCTGTTGTCCGAAATAAACGCATTTCACAATTTTATGTTGATTGAAATTTTCAGAATTATCCTCCAAACTCCTAACCGTTAAGGAGTTGTACCTTCCATCATCAGCTCATCAACCTGAGATGATGACTACCAGACTCAAATACTTGAATTTAGAAAATACATGAAACACATAATACGTCCCTATAAAATTTTAGGGTTGCCCTCCATTTCCCTGGGATCCCATAATCAGATCATGACTTGGTGACAATGGGGCCACCTCAGGAGTATACCCTTTCAAATAAAAAAAAATTGCAAAATCGATCTACAATTGACGGAGTAATCGATGTACATATATTTAAAAAAAAAAACATACACTGGAACGTCCTCCCTTTTTGAAGTCGGTCAAAAAGTGAATAATTTTTAGTAGTTTTAATTATGGCAGAGAATCATTGTCTCACTCGCTCGCAATCAGCATCGTGTTCATTTTGTATGGGCTGACAATTGGTGTCGGACACAGCTAGCTGTCACAGTCGTACACAAACTGACAGCTCAATCCGATGACGAGTATCAAAATAGTTGAGCAATAGGGCCTCTGAAGTTTGTAGGTATCTACCTATTGACACACTCAATTATATAGTCATCATTTTCAGTGACCAAACTGTGTCTTTTAATTAATATTTTGTTAAATGAAAAATCTTTGGACAAAGCTCAGCCGAGCCCTCCAAAGAGAGAACGCTGTCAGCATCTTTGGTATCATGTTTCAGACATGTTTAAGTTTTGTAAAGTAGTTTTATTTCAATTGATACCTTAATTTTTTGTCTCTTTCTAGCGCAACTTTAAAGCCTGAAAGTGATACCAAAAAAAAATTCCTTCAGAAAATTATGTTGCGGAAATGCGGAATCCTAGAACTGCTGTTTCCGTTCGTAGCGGTGGTAAGCCGAATTTAGTTTCGCTGAAAATAAAATACTGCCGACTGTACAGGAGTAACTTTGTCTCACTGTTAGGTATTTCAGCCTTTTTTATTTGACACTAGGACTGAGTAGAAACTACACTGAGATTTTGTCAAAAATTAAGGATGGGCTTTATAGGACGATTATTAAACAAAGAAAACGGCCAATATTTATCTTACTGGAGGGTGGTAGGGCCTTGTGTGGAGAGTAACACAGCCGGTGCAATTGCGGGCACAAGAGGCATTTCATCTTAGCTCTCTAGGTTGGCAACGCATCTGCAAGCCCCCTGGATTGCGGGTGTCTATGGGCAGTGGTGATCACTTACCAGTCCCAATCGGTCCGTCCGTTTGAGAGCTATGATGCCACAGTCAGACACACCCACACACAGGTCAAATTAATAACACCCCTCTTTTGTGTCAGGGTTTAAAAAAAATTGAAAACCCTTAATCAATTATTCGAAGGTACATTGACCCCTCTTCCGAATTGCCAATAATTATCTCACTTAGTTTCAACAGCCTGCTCTTAATCCTAGCTACTGTGTTCGACAGCTGCGAGCCGTCTAAGCCATCTGTCTGTCTGTCATACTATCTAACACCTAAACTGGACTACGGACTTCACTATTAACACTTCTATAGCACTATGACTTTTAAACCACCGAGGAAAAGAGGGGCGTTATAAGTTTGACCTGTTTATTTTTCTGTGTGCCTGTGTATCTGTCTGTGGCATCATAGCTCCCAAACAAATTTACCGAATTCGATGAGGTTTTTTTAAATCGAAAGCTAGTAATCGAGATGGATCTAAGCTAAGTTTCATTATAATTGGTTAACCCGTTTTTGAAATATTGAACTTTGAAATGACAGTGTCTGGGGTTTTTTAACTTTTCTAAGTTGTACGACATATAACTGTCAATATTTTCAGTAAGTAACTTTGTAAATCCATGTATTTACTTAGTGGCTCTGTGAGTTGTTAGATCTAGCAAGCTAAGTTAAAAAATAATCTTTTTTTTTAATTTCCAATAGGTACAGTGGAGGAAATGAATTCCTGACCTACCATAGAACATTTTCATAGTAAACGTCATAACGATTTTCCTTGTCAAGCTATGCGAAGTCACTTTGACGTTTACTGTGAAAAGGTTCCATGGTGGGTCAGGAATTAATTTTCTCGACCGCACCTACAAAAACATTTTTGTCCGAGCTGGAACGGAGCCGCTTAGCTCGCACTTCTCGCTCGCCCAGTCAAAAACTTGACTTGATTGAAGTTCAATATCTTAAAAGCAGCTTAACCGATTGTGACAAAACTTACCTAAGAACCACCTTGATAAGCCAGCTTTCGACTAAAAAAAGCCTCTTGCAAATCGACCCATCCGCTTAGGAGCTACGCTAATGTTAAAAACACACTAAAATCTCTCGAATGAATACGCCGTTTGCATAAAAAAATATCAAGCTGTTTTAAAAATCTCGTCTTTGGTCCATTTACGTAAGTCATCCCGATTGCAGCCAATTTATTCCATGTTAAAGCGACAAGTAAAGCGCGGGAGTTGGGTAAACCTTTGGTTCCGTATTATCCTGTAGTGGGAGAGCCATACTGTAGCTATTTGCTGCCGTACGAATGGGCCGGCTCGTCCGGGGAAGTAGCACCCTCTCGAAGAAAATCGGCGTGAAGCAACAGCACCCCTGTTGCGTTTCATTCGGTCAGTGAGAGTGCCGGAGGCCCGATCCCCCCCCCCCTTTCCTCCTTGAAACCCTGCAACGGACTAGTGACTCTCTTGTGGTTCCTGGTTCTCATTGGTGGCGGTGATCGCTTACCTCACGTGACCCGCTTGCTCGTTTGCCTCCCTCTTTTTCCGCGGAGTAAGCGAGACAGAAAGTGGATTGGAACGGAAGACAGTTTACGAATACAGCGTGTCTCCAGTGCCCTAAGCACGACTTGTCGAATCCTGCGTCACGTAAACTCGAATACTAAACTATAACGAGTTTGTATGACGTTTGGAACAGCGCCCGCCCGTGAGCGTATTTCTAACTAAAATTTAGTATGAGATTTCTCGATCTCGATACGATAACCGTAACGTAACGCAGGATTCGACAAGTCGTGCTTAGGGCACTGAGCGCCTAGTGTAATCGCCGACCAGGCCAGGAAATACGTCTTCATCGCGTTCGCGTTTAACAATTCCCATAGTATTTGACACTATAACGCAAACGCGGTCGAGACGTATTTCGTGCTTTTTGATTGCACTAAGGGCACTGAGCATCTAGTGTAATGAACTCTCAAAGGTAACGTCTCGATCGCGTTCGCATTTGCGTCTGAATTATTACGGGCACATTAGCAGAGCCACTAGTGGCACGTATCGAGAGCAAACAATTCTACTATTTGATACTAAAGCGCAGACGCGATTGAGACGTATTTTGCAGCCGGCAATTACACTAAAGAGGCTCGGCACCTTTAAGTGTAATCGACGGAAAAAAAACGTCTGCATCGCGATTGCGTTTTTGCTTACTAAACGGACGAGCAGTTATTTCTACCACTCTTAATTTAGACCATATTTGACAAGCCGCTACATCGACCATTTGCTTACCCGTTTTATTTAGTATTTAATGATCTTATTAAGTTTTATGCGCCTTTATTTACAGTTTAAAATAAACGTACTGAAAACTTAGGACCCTTATTTATAAACCTCACTACTCGCTATTAGCCAAAATAGGTTGTGTCTTCTTCTTACTAACGGAAACGTGAATGTTGTCACATTAAAAAAGACAAACGAACTTTAATGGCATTTTAGTTAAAATAGGTTTATGAATAATAGGGTCCCTTCCACAAATACTTGGACATTGCTCCACAGAACCCCAGAAGGGGCCCGGCGAAGCGGCACTAGCGACTGCTAAGACACAGTATAAAGGCCTATTAATCGTGGTTTTAAAGTTCTCTTAAACCCGCCGATGTTATTCAGACTTTTATTTTTATAGCGACAAAGGAAATGTTTGGACACAATTATTCTAGACTCAAAACTGTAGTGCTATTCCAATGATGTTACAGAGTTATATTATAACTAGCTCATGCCCCGCAGCTTTGGCCCCGTGAAATATTTCAAAATGGGCTAGTTCCCTATACCGTCAGTCACGGTATTGTTTTATAGGTTTAGATAATGTTACGTAAACTTTTTTGTGTAGTGGGAGAGGCATACTGTGACTATTCATAAGCTATAATCGTCCCACGATAACTCTGCTAAGATATTAATTGGCAACCCAGAAAAATCACGCTGTGGTAATACTTTTTTCATGACATTCAGACATTTCTTTAATTATAAATAATAATGATAGTAGCAATCAAAAGTTGCTGTTTTGTTTTAAATATGGCTTTGTCCGTTGGAGGACAATTTTGCCAGTGTTTAGTAGGTTTTGTCGTTGTACGGTAAAAAAATATATAAAACGAAATTTGGGAGGTATTTTAATGGTGGATGGTGCATGAACGATGACCTGTTTATGTTTAAATCTAATCAAAAGTTCAAAACGTGTTGTTTGACTATAAATCAGTGTTGCCATAAACAAACCTTAGATTTCTACTGTTGTTGGGACGACTATAGTTAAGTGGTAAACGACCAGCTTATAAAATTTCTACTAAGTGTACGAATATTCGAAGCCTGCGTCACGTAAAATCGAATAGTAAACGTTATCGAGTTTGTATGTTTGGAACAGCGCCCGCCCATAAGCGTATTTGGAAGAAAAAATTTGTATGAGGTTTCTCGATTTCGATGCGATAACGTTACGTTACACAGGATTCGAAAACTCGTGCTCGGCCTACTGTTGGTCGTTACGTCACTTTCGTAGAGTTGCTTGAAGTCAGGATTGGTCAGTTGAGTCTCTTGACTCGGGCAGGGCGGGCGCACTCCGCGCTTAGGTAAGATTGTACAAGTACGCGGCGGGCCCTATTTACAGGGCTAAGATCAAAGGGCTGCCGCTCCCGGTCATTTGCGCGCCGGCCGGGTCGCATGTCTGTTGCTTACTTAGTACTATCAATGGCAATTCATCTATCAATGGCGCTTCTATGTCAAAGACAGACATGTCAATACGAATTCACCCGAATCCTATCCGAAACGCCCGCGGACTGTATTTAACTATTTGCAAATAATCGTGAAACTATTATTTCAAAATAAACTAGGAAATAGTACAGTGTTAATAATATGACCAGCATTTAAACCGCGGACGTATTCATCACAACTGTCAATGTGTCAAAACGCTGACAGCTGTCAAAATGTCAAGTCCTGTTTATAAATGAGCGCCGCATTGGGAGCACTGAAATTTGTTCTTGTTTAACAAGATGCTTGCAGCAAATAAATAGTTTCTTGTATTATATTAAGCTTTCGCGATTCTCGTATTTCTAACACTTCGGGCATTGACTTACTGATACCATGGACTATAATATAGGTCTGGTACAAAAAAAAAACGAAAAATGCGTTCCAGCACAATACGGCGTTTTCGATGACAGCCATGCTTCATAGCGCTGTCGTTCGACCAAACTAAGACTGGCTGACGCTCGATTAGTGGTCTTTTGATTCGGACATTTTCGAGCGCTGACCCGAAGTCCATGGTGTTGGTAAGTCAGTGACTTCGGAAATTAATCACGGCATAAAATGTTTTTTAAATTATCCGCCGCCGTCACGAGTATACTTCACGTCTCACGATACGTCGAGGTAATTAGAAAAATCATTTTAAAATCATTTTAAGCGCATCGCGTTTAACGCAGCGCGCTTTCAGATGAAATTCCTCTTGTGTCCGTAGCTCCATTGGCTGTATTTACTCTCTTAGCAATGCATTCATACTAAATTTTAGTTCCAAACACGCTCACGGGCGGGCGCTGCTATAAACGTCATACAAATTTCTTGATAACGTTTAGATACTACTCGATTACGTTACGCAGGTTTCAAATATTCGTACTCGGGCCTCAGAGTACGAATATTCGAATCCTGCGTAACGTTACGTTATCGTATCGATATCGAAAAACTTCCTACTAAATTTTAGTTCCAAACACGCTCACGGGCGACGCTGTTCCAAACTTTATACAAATTTCTCGATAACGTTTACTTTTCGTTAACAATTTTCAAGGTACATGCCAACCGCACACCGTCCGGTTGGCGCGGCCCATCGCTAGTCAGCGACGATTATAAAGTAGTCGGAACATCTATAAAGGCTGGCCACCACTAATGCTACTGATAAAGCTAACGTCCTCAGTAACGATTGGGCAGGGTGGGTCGCGGGGAGAACAGACTAGGCTAGGAATAAAAACGCGGCGGCAGAAAGCAACTGTGGGCTATCTACACCTATAAAACAGTACCGTGAGTGACTGACTGACTCAAAATTAAAAATTAAAACTTTTATTCAGCAAATAGGCAGTTGAATGCTCTTTTACACGTAATTTTTTTGAGTCTACCAGCGCTTTCGGAAAGACCATGATTGCCAAGAAGAATGCGCCGCAAGAAACTTGGCACAAAGTATTTTTTTTCTAAAAGCAAGTTAAGTACATTAGCTCTTACAATACGTAACCACAGATGAATTACACAAAGAAACCTCACTGTATCATTAGAATATAAGCAAGTGAAAAATACCTATAAAACATTACCGTGACTGACTGACAGACAACGCACAGCCTAAACCACTGGACCTAGAGATTTGAAGTTTGGCAAATATGTACCTTGAGTATCTTAGAGGTGCACTAAGAAGGGATTTTTCGAAATTCCCAAGGGATAGGGAACTAGCCCATTTTGAAATGTTTCACGGGGGCAAAGCCGAGGGGCTTAAGCTAGTTTAAATATAGATTTGCAAAAAAGTACCTACTAGGAAAAGATTAGGATCAAAATATAAAAACTGGGCAACAGCAGTTGGGCCATGGTTAGTGTAAGGTTCCGTAACCGTTACTACAGAGATGCGTTACGGATAAGGGCGTATCTTCATGGCACTTACGTCCTTTTGTTGAGAAGCGCAGTTTTTTGGATATAACTCAAAAACAGTATATCCCATCATGCTGAAAATAATTTTCGTTGAAAGTATTTACTAAGCGTTATCTTTGCATTTTTTTTTTTCATATTTTTTGGACTTACGGTTTTGAAGACAAGACAATTTATGCAACCTTTGAAGCGATTATTTAAGGGAATATTCGCCTAATCAAATAGATTCTTAAGAACCTCAAAGTGTTTATAAAGAGCTGTCGAAATATGTGCCACGCGTTGATGTTTGCTGAAATCTTTTTTTTTAATTTGTTATTTAACTATCAAACTAAGTAGCGGCTTCTACAAGCTAGTTTTCAAGTAAAACGCCTGTGACGTACTAACGGACGGACATGACGAAACTGTAGGGGTTATTAACCCCCGACGAAAAAGAGGGGTGTTATAAGTTTGACCTGTGTATCTGTGTATCTGTCTGTGGCATCATAGCCCCCAAACGGATTTACCGATTTCGATGCGGTTCTTCCTAATCGAAAGCTAGTGCAATCGAGATGGTTCATAGCCAAGTTACACTAAAATCGGTGCACCCATTTTTGAAATATTGAACTTTGAAATGACAATGTCTTGGGTTTTTCAACTTTTCTAAGTTGGTTAGGTTATTGCCACTTTGGCTACGGATCCCTTAAAACGTAGTTGCCGCGTTTCTTCACACCGGATTCGTCTGCCCTCCCCATGGCACCCCATTAACGCCGAAGCAGCCCTATAAGAACTAGCAAGTGTTGTAAAAACCCGGGGCTATCCGCCTTGTTGATACGCCGACTATAGCTCGAAGTGTTGTTAATAACTGAACGAAAATACACGAAAACATAATATAGTCTTCCCACGATAACTCTGCATAAGATATTAATTGGCAACCCAGAAAAATCACGCTGTGGTAATACTTTTTTCATGTCACTCAGACATTTCTTTAATTAAAAATAATAATGATAGTAGCAATCAAAAGTCGCTGTTTTTTTTTTTAAATATGGCTCTGTCCGTTGGAGGACAATTTGCCAGTGTTTAGTAGGTTTTGTCGTTGTACGGTAAAAAAATATGTAAAACGAAATTTGGGAGGTATTTTAAAGGTGGATGGTGAATGAACGATGACCTGTTTATGTTTAATCTAATCAAAAGTTCAAAACGTGTTGTTTGACTATAAATCAGTGTTGCCATAAACAAACTTTAGATTTCGACTGTTGTCAGTTCGTTGCAGAGTTATCGTGGGACGACTATACAGCCCTTTTCTGGGATACCCTGTCCATTCTCTAATGCAATTTGACACTTTTTAGTTCTTCAGCAGCAGAAGTAGCTAAGTAACCAAATCGGTCACAATGATCTGCACAAGCTCTTATGTCTATAACAATGGAGCCGTGCTTAGATCATTGTGAACGCGTCGGTTGCTTAGCTACTTCTGCTGCTGACTGTTCAAAAATGAACGCACGAGGTCTACAGCTCACAAAGCCATATAGTATCAAATAGTATGCGGGTGGTAGGACCTTGTGCGAGGTCCTCCCGGATCGCTACCACCATCTTACTCGCTAATCCTAAGGCTAAGGAGCAGTGCTTGCACTATTGTGTTCCGGTGTGGAGAGTAAGACAGCCGGTGTAATTACGGGCACAAGAGGCATTTCATCTTAGCTCTCTAGAATGGCAACGCATCTGCAAACCCCCGGGGTTGCCCATTTGATCGTTTGCCTTCTTCGTTGTTTAAAAAAAACCACGTGGTCTTCTAGCTTAGCCGTCGAGGTTGGCAACGCATCTGCTATATGAGTGTCTGCTATATGAGTCTGGTATATGTGTGTGTGTTCCGTATTCCATATTGACGTGTGCTATGGCACCTACTTTCATGAATACTCTATAGGTTTTTATTTATTTCAAATCGACAAGCGACGGACAACAAAGCGATCCTGGAGGGTTGAATTATTTCCTCTTGAGATCCGGAAGCCCAAAAATAGAATTCTAATTACGGGATTAGGATATCAAAAAAAACTGGAAAGGTGTTTTTTCACTTTACCAAATCCGAGAAAGGAGTTCGGATGTGGGCGTTCCAGAAACGTGCCATGGCTTGACGCCCACTCCTGTTTCCATATTTATCCTCCTAAGGCCCTCATTCGGAACGCCTCGAAGGGTTTGAGGTTCTACATACAACGTCCCTCGTGGACCACCGATTTCAAGGAGCATTGCATATCAAGAATGCGCTGAGCCCCTACTTCTAAGTCCGGAATTCGAAGTTAGTATCCGTCCGTCCTGCTCACGCCAACGTAGGTTAACACGAAAGCGAGGTGGACGGTCGGACACAAACTTCGAATTTCGGACTTAAGAGTAAGGGCTCTGGTCCCGTTTGCGATGATCGGCAGTGTAATTGCGTAACTATTTTGACACTCGTCATTGGATCGAAATGACAGTTTTTCTATGACCGTGACAGCTAGCGAGCGAGTTAGACTTATAACGTTCAGTTGAATTCGTCTGTGGATGGTAGCGTGAAAAAGTTAAGAACTCCACAATTAGCAAGCAGATCAACAAGTCCCTTTGAAATGATTTGGGGACCGTTATCAAAGTAAATAATTTTATTTACACAATGAACACAAGACACCCTTATCGAGGCACTTAACAATGGCTTTAGCCGTCACAATACGTTAAGGAAAATAACAACATATTTCGCTGAAGTAGATGTCTAAGCAGTCAAAAGATCTCAAGATCAAAAATATCTCTCGCGTAGGATGGCGAAAATGGGCCCAAATTATCGCAAGAAACAGCACCTACAATCGCGTCGCTTTTAGAGGATTACCCATCAGTCCTCCACGTGCAGGATTATAGCATTTATAATTCTCACAGGCTCCCACGCACTTTTCGACATCAAGGTACTTACTGATCGGGTCAAAAGTAAACAGCGCCAATGTCTGTGATTTTTAGAGACCCCAAAGTGTCAATAGGTTGATTCGTCGTGTTACTTTTCAAAGACTTCCTCACACAAAATAATCCTAAGGCACACCCAACTACCACATCAAAGTGAGAGGGCAAAGTACTTATGTTGGTATAACCTGAGTTGCTATGCGTTACCATGAAGTTAGGAAAGAAACGTGGGCTTTCAGAGCAATCCTTAAGACACTTTAGGTATTAGAGATCTTTCATAACCTCAGCACTAACGGCCGCTCAAAATAAAATAGTACAGTGACTAGGGACTGACTGACAGACAACGCACAGCCTAAACCACTAGACCTAGAGACTTGACATTTAGCAAATATGGACCTTGAGTATCCTAGAGGTGCACTAAGAAGGGATTTTTCGAAATTCCCACGGGATAGGGAACTAGCCCATTTTGAAATATTTGAAAACCGCGGGGCATATTCAAATTCAAATTCAAATTCAAAATTTTATTCAGCAAATAGGCAGTTGAATGCTCTTTTACACGTAATTTTTTTTTAGTCTACCAGCGCTTTCGGAAAGACCATGATTGCCAAGAAGAATGCGCCGCAAGAAACTTGGCACAAAGTCATTTTTTCTAAAAACAAGTTACATTAGCTCTTACAATACGTAGCCACAGACAAATTACACAAAGAAACCTCACTCTGTCATTAAAAGATTAAGAGAGAGAAAAAAATACCGCATTTTAGAAACAAGTGTAAAAAGTAATTATTAGAACAGCAAAACCAGAACACTTTACTTTACTGGCACGTTTTAATTGAGCAGGAGATGTACAGGGTAATCTCATAATTCAATGTAATCTCTTGTTTTGATCTACTGATGATTAAACACCTATCTTTTTTTTAATTTTGCCGTCTTAATCAACTTACTGTCAGTAGGCAATCCAACCTCTGCTTGCTTTCTGTTGAGTGGATGGTGGGCCTTCTGCAGACAGCAAATTGTGGGATTTCACATTTATTAAACCCCTTTTCAGGCTGCGCCAATCTAGGCGGCTTAGCAAACAACTAAATATATACCTATTCGCAATAGTTTTAAGAGAAGCAACTATTCTAGTTAATTCAATTTGATTTGAATCATAAACCTTGGTTGAAATTGTAACTACACCTATGTGGTTGCTTATTGTTCTAATCCTGGAAAAGATATTAATCATGAATAAATGATCATTTGTCCAACATAGGTAATAATAAATGGTAAAAACAATTCAAATTACAAAACTAGCTATAAGTAATTAAAACAATTAAAACTAACCTAAATCTAAATATGGCCCCCGTGGCATGGTGCCCAAAAGACTGGCGGCGTTCCCCCGTTGAACAGCGGAAATAGCTGCCAGCCCGTTGGTCGCCAGTAGCGTCAACCAGGCGCTTTTTTAAATCTCTAAAAGATGAGAAGATTTAAGTTCGTCAGTAGATGAAAACAAGAGAGATTGAATATTGGAAACTGTGTAATGTTAAATGAGATTATTTCAACCTTAACGCGAGACGACGTGCGAATGACGTGTTCCTTACCCTTCCGAAGTAAACATTAACCATTAATATATTCATTTATTCATTGTAAACTCATATACAATATAATGAAGATGTCACATTGGTGTAATGTAAGTCAGTCAGCCAACTATAAAGATATGGAAGCTTAACGCCTATACATCGGCGCACGAGAATATGACTGACATGATGGAAATACGCACATCGAAAATCGCAGAGGGTCGAGCACGACTTTTCGAAACCTGCGTCACGTAAAATCGAATAGTAAACGTTGTCGAGTTTGTATGACGTTTGGAACAGCGCCCGCCCGTGAGCGTATTCGGTAATAACGCAATGTTACGCAGCATTCGTAAAATCACGCTCGACCCTCTGTCGTTTGATCGCCAGCGCTGTCTGCGAGTCTTCTAAGTATTTAGATAAATCTTTCATGTAAATTTAATAACATCGCAATTCCCCCACAATGGGGTCCTACCGGTGTTAGTTTGGCCTAATTTGAATAAGCGTTTGACCCCATCATGGCAGCTGTAATTTTTTTCACCCCTGTATTATATTTGCAGCAAGAATTAGGGTTTCTGGTTTGTGTTGTGATTATGAATGTCATTCTTTCACGTTTCCAACCCGCGACCCAAAAGAGGGGTGTTATGAGTTTGAAATGTGTATTTGTGTACCTTTCTGTGGCATCATAGCTCCCAAACGGATGCACCGATTTTCAATCGAAAGCTAGTTTAATCGAGATGATTCTGAGCTAAGTCTCATTAGTATTGGTTCGCCCGTGTTTGAAATATTGAACTTTGAAATGACAATGTCGGGGGTTTTTCAAGTTTTCTAAGTTGGTTAGGTTATTTATTGCAAGCTTTAGTTTTGTCTCCGATGGTTTATTGTCTGTAAGTCATACACACTTTCATAGTTTCTAGTGTAATCAACGGTCAAAAATAAGTCTCGATCGCGTTAGCGTTTACGTCTGAATTACTATTGGCAAATTGGACAACAAACAATTCTCATACCATTTGACACCCGTAACGCAAACGCGATCGAGACGTGTTCGATTACACTGAGGGGGGCTAGCACGCGTGCCATTTTGTCGCATGTCGCACAGTGCGCTTCACTGATTCCGTCACTATGAAAGGGACGCACTGCGCGACAAGCGACAAAATGGCACGCCGTGCTACATGTGCCGGTTCGGAGTGACTCACGGTACAGTCAGCAGCAGAAGTAGCGAAGCAACAGACGCGGTCACAATGACCTAAGCACGGCTCTATTGTTATAGACATAAGAGCTTGTGCAGGTCATTGTGACCGCTTCGGGTGCTCAGCTAAGCACGGCTCTATTGTTATAGACATAAGAGCTTGTGCAGATCATTGTGACCGCTTCGGGTGCTCAGCTAAGCACGGCTCTATTGTTATAGACATAAGAGCTTGTGCAGGTCATTGTGACCGCTTCGGGTGCTCAGCTAAGCACGGCTCTATTGATATAGACATAAGAGCTTGTGCAGATCATTGTGACTGCTTCGGGTGCTCAGCTAAGCACGGCTCTATTGTTATAGACATAAGAGCTGGTGCAGATCATTGTGACCGCTTCGGGTGCTCAACTAAGCACGGCTCTATTGTTATAGACATAAGAGCTTGTGCAGATCATTGTGACCGCTTCGGTTGCTTAGCTACTTCTGCTGCTGGTAGGCTGCCAAGAAGATGGAGCGACGACCTGGTAATGATTGCGGGACCGCGGTGGATGCGGAAAGCGCAAGACCGGTCTGAGTGGAGAGCCGCGGGGGAGGCCGCCGGCCAGCAGTGGACGTCTTTCGGCTGACATGATGATGATGATGATGAAAAAAAAGCCGTGATAGCCTAGTGGTTTGACCTATGGCCTCCCAAGCAGAGGGTCGTGGGTTCAAACCCCGGCTCGCACCTCTGGATTTTTCGGAATTTATGTGCGAAATTACATTTGTAATTTATCATGAGCTTTTCGGTGAAGGAAAACATCGTGAGGAAACCTGCACACTCCTGCGAAGCAATTCAATGGCGTGTGTGTGAAGTTCCCAGTCCGCACTGGGCCCGCGTGGGAACTATAGCCCAAGCCCTCTCATTCTGAGAGGAGGCCCAGCAGTGGGACGTAAATAGGCTGATGATGATGATGTTAATATTATAGCAGGTGGATGAAAAAGGGAAGGGAGGGGAGGGTAAGGGGGTAGGTGTGTACTTATGTAAAATTACAATTTGAATCACATGGAATCCATAGGTGCGGTCGCCTAGCAACCACGGCATATTTGATACGTTTTTCTGTATATTTTATTAAAGGAAAATAAACTATTCGCAAATAACAGAGTAGAGGTTCTTCGTGCTGCGGGAGTGTAGAAGAAATAGGTATCCTTTTCAGTTCTTTCCATTTTTAGGGTTCCGTACTTCAAAAGGAAAAAACGGACCCCTAACAGGATCACTTTGTTGTCCGGCTGTCTGTCTGTCTGTCTGTCTGTCAAGACCCTTCTTCTCTGGAACGCGTGGAGGTAGGATGCTGAAATTAATATCAAATACTCAAGCCTGCGGTCTCTTGAAGCTGTGAAAAAATCAGCTTTCTAAGTCAACGCAATCAAAAGATACAGTCATTAAAAAGGCTATTTCCATACAAATTGCCGAAATCCAAAAACCTAAAGAGTACTTCCACTTGTCCTAGAAACTTAAAATTTGGTATGAAGGTAGCTCTTATAGCACAACTACTCAAAAAAGTCTCAAAATCTTAAATTTGTATGTCTGTGTGTAGATTTGACAGACCAATATATTATGTTGACCCCACACTGCGTACATTTTGCTTAGGAGCAGGGCTCTGCTAACACTGGACTTCTTAAAACACTGGGGAAAAGCGTTAAAATCTTTCTACGGAGTCCGACTCGCACTTGGCCGGTTTTTTAAAATAATGCGACTATTAACTTTGTATTTGAGAAAACATTATTTATTACATTTACTTACTTCGCTATAAACTTAACCACTAATCGTCGCGTCGCCGTTATGATAAATCTGTATTGATATGAACCGAAGTAGGTATGTATCTACAAATTATGTTTTTCTCAATGCGATAAATTTTAAAACCGCTAATAAATCAACTACAGAAGAGTTTAAAATTGTGCGACCTATTTCGAGAGTTAGTTAGCCACATTAAACTTCAAAGTGGACTGACGGAAAATCAATTATAGTCAAACAAACCGTTAAAGCGGTTAGCAAACAAACGGACACTAGCCGCTACGCAATGTATATGAAAATCTATCATCATCATCATTATGTCAGCCGAAAGACGTCCACTGCTGGACGGCGGCCCCCCCGCGGCTCTCCACTCAGACCGGTCTTGTGCTTTCCGCATCCACCGCGGTCCCGCAATCTTTACTAGGCATGAAAATCTATACTCTATTACTAATATAATGCGAAAGTAGCTCTGTCTCTCTGTCTGTCTGTTAGTTACCTCTTCACGGAAAAACCGCTGCACCAATCTAGGTGAAATTTGCAAAGAAGATTTTGAACATTGAGGAATAATATAGGCTACCTACTTTTTATTCGGGAAAATTGTATAGTTCCCGCGGGATAGCGATAACCGAAATCTACGCGGACGAAGTCGCGGGCAACAGTTAGTAATATTATAAATGCGAAAGTAGCTCTGTCTCTCTGTCTGTCTGTTTGGTAAATCTTAGCGGAAATACCGCTGCACTAATCTAGGTGAAATTTGCAAAGAAGATAGTTTGAACATTGAGGAATGATATAGGCTACCTACTTTTTATTCGGGAAAATTGTATAGTATATTAAAATTCATTGACTTACGTTACACATCCGTCTTTGGGTCACCAAGTTTCCAGACAGCAAACAAGCGTGTCATCCGACAAGAGTTCCGTTTTTTCCCTTTGAGTTACGGAACCCTAAAAAGGTTGGTATTTCGGCAGCAAAGAGTTTCAAGAACAATCTGAGGTTGATAGCTGACATTAAAACTTTTAAAACTCAAACGAATGCTCTGTCTCTGAGAACAAAAGTTCTGGACAAGAAATATGAAAAACTTAACTACCCGGTTACTAAATAAAGCTTATCAATAAATAATCTTACTACCCACTATTTTTTAACCCAAGATCCAAAAAAGGGGTGTTCTAAAGAATTATAAGTTTAAAAGTGTGTCTCAAGGAGATCGATTTTTGAATCTCACTTGGTGACTAAACTCTCACCCATGATATTCATATCACTATTTGACAAAAGCCTTATTTTTGAATGTCATACCCGTCTACTAACATGCAGCTAATTAGCGTTTCTGTCATAGACAAGCATGTCAACATAGTAGATTGAGGTTAGCTGTCACTACCAGTGGTCAAGAATCACTCAGTGAACTCGTTTGCGAGTGGGTGAGGGCATTCGTATTTGATATCATAGGCATGAGAATTTTACTCATCGGTGAGATTTAAAAATACGAACTTTTTAGAAATCAGTGAGCTTACTCACCGGGTTAGATTAAATCAAAATCAAAATCATAATTTTATTCAGCAAATAGGCAGTTGAATGCTCTTTTACACGTCATTTTTTTGAGTCTACCAGCGCTTTCGGAAAGACAATGATTGCCAAGAAGAATGCGCCGCAAGAAACTTGGCACAAAGTCATTTTTTCTAAAAACAAATTACATTAGCTCTTACAATACGTAACCACAGACAAATTACACAAAGAAACCTAACTCTGTCATTAAAAGATTAAGAGAGAAAAAAAAAACCGCATTTTAGAAACAAGTGTAAAAAGTAATTATTAGAACAGCAAAACCAGAACACTTTACTGGCACGTTTTAATTGAGCAGGAGATGTATAGGGTCTCCAGGTCAAATATCTGTGAAAATTTAAATTACAAAGGGATGTATAGGGTCCCAGAATTAATAGTATAATATAATACTTAATCTAAATGGCTTAGAGATTAAAAAATCAATCCCCAGGTTACTAAATAAAGCTTATCAATCACCTTACTACCTACTATTTTAAGTTGTGTATCTGAACGTCTGTTTATGTCATCGAACTCTTGAGCAGCAGGACAGATTTGGACGCATTTTTAACCGACCTCAAATAAGGAGGAGGTTCTACGTTCCACTGTATGTATGTTTTATTTTAATTGAAAGCTAGTTTAAATTAAACAAGACGGTTCCTAGCTAAGTTTAATTTAAAGAGGTTTCGCTTATTTTGAGATATAAATTTTTCAATTTTTTTTTCCGTCGGGGTCGGAAAACTAGTTGTTACAGCGATTATCAATCAGCAAAAAGATCCTGTATCGAAAATGTTTTATGTGATAAACTACTCATAACACTGTGAACCCACAACAACACTGTACCTACCCGCTAAGATGGTGGTCAGAGGGTTAATCGAACACCATCAACAAGGAAACAGTCACTCAGTCTTGCCGACCCTTTTTATCAGTCCTTCATATAACATGTTGTCATGAGGCGATATTTCACGGAGCAGATCATCTCAAAGTTTAATGTGCGTACCGTAAGGGGTTTCCTAGTTAGGGGGTCGTAAGGTTTACTTTGCTAATGCTAGATTAACGACCAGATGGCCAAGTGGTTAGAGACCCTGACTGCGAAGCTTGAGGTCCCGGGTTCGATCCCCGAACACGAATGTTTGTCGAGTCTTGGATGTTTAGTATGTGTCAAGGAGGATAGTATACGGAGTGTCAAAGACCATACTTCGAATCGTTCCCCGCAGTCATATTAAAATTCAGGCAATTTCTAGATGGCGCCAAGGTCGTAGCCAGCGGGTCAAATAATAACAAAACAGCGGTTCTAATGTGTCACTCAAGCAAGGTAGATGGCGCTGAATGTAAATAAGAACGATTCAAAGTATGGGCTTTGTTAATCCGTTTACTTTTCATGATCCTTGGTATGTGTGTATGTATTTATCCATATAAGTATGTTTATCCGTTATCTAGTACCCCATAACACAAGCTCTGCTTAATTTGGGACTAGGTCAATTGGTGTCACTTGTCCCATGATATTTATTTATTTATTTATTTATCATAATTTGACCAGCCTTTTTACGTCCCACTGCTTGGCACAGGCCTGCTTTCAGAGACCCCAGTGCGGGCTGGGAACTGCACACAGACCATTGAATTGCTTTTCATGGAGTGTGCAGGTTTTCTACAAGATGTTTTCTTCACCGAAAAGTTCATCATCATCATCATCATGTCAGCCGAAAGACGTCCACTGCTGGCCGGCGGCCTCTCCCGCGGCTCTCCACTCAGACCGGTCTTGTGCTTTCCGCATCCACCGCGGAACCGCGATCTTTACTAGGTCGTCGCTCCATCTTGTTGGAGGCCTACCGACAGCTCGTCCCCCGGTCCGTGATAAAAGTTCATGATAAATTACAAATTTAGTTTCGCACATGCATCTGTTCGTCCGTTTAGGAGCTACGATGCCAAACAGATACACTACACAGGTCAAACTTATAACACCCCTCTTCTTGCGTGGGGATCAAAAATAGGATAATAGCGGGAAACTTCGATAGGACGCTTTCAATTCCATCTTCCGGGACACTCGGAGGCGCTTCAAGCCGGCACAATGAGGAACTGTCAATCTGTATGGCGCTTTGCAGCTGTCATTTCGACAGCCCAGCGTACGTTCAAATATAAACTTAGAGAAGTTGCAAAACCACCGACGTTTTCGTTTCAAAGTTCAGTATCTCGAAAACCATTTAATTGTTTTTTATTAAACTTAGCTTAGGACTACCGATAGAAAACCTGCTTTCAAATAGAAAAAACCGCATCTAAATCTGTTCATCTGTTTAAGAGCTACGGTGCCACAGACAGACACTCAGACATAGCGGTCAAACTTATAACTTCCTTTTTTTTGTCGGCGGCTAAAAACTATGAGAACTATGTGGTTATTCACTTAAACGGATTTAAGTAATGTATATTAAGTAATTATTTAAATGTGGTGCCATGAAGATAGCTTCATGGCACTACATTTGAGTAACATTGTCTTTGCCGACTGCGCTTTGAAGAAGGGTACACGCGAATACAACGACACCATTTTACACTCAAAATTAGTATATGTATAATAATTACATAAGCGGGTCACTTGCTTACGTCGGTCGAGCATAGCTGGACATGTTTCGGACTAATCAGTAGTCCTTCCTCCAGGAGCGTGTGCACGCTTGGCTGGTAACGAAACGCAAACTGCTCGCCGCGGCTCAGAGGGTCGAGCACGACTTTACGAATGCTGCGTAACGTTACAGTTATCGTATCGAGATCGAGAAACCTCATACAACATTTTTAGTTCCAAATACGCTGGGCGGGCGCTGTTCCAAACGTCATACAAACTCGACAACGTTTACTATTCGATTTTATGTTACGCAGCATTCGTAAAGTCATGCGCGCCGCGGCTCTGCTCTCGCGCCTAAAGCCGGCGCGCAATCTCTTTACTTCACTATAAGTAAGTACTAAATAATAACTTAGTACTCAGTACTTCATGTTAAAAGTACTTAATAATAATTGAATCTCACGGTAGTTGCGTGGTAGAGGTTTAATTAAGTCTTTGTACCCGAGACTACCTACTAGGGATGTTGCGGATGCAGATTTTTTGACATCCGCGGATGCGGATATTTTAAGGCTCACATCCGTGGATCGTGCATCGTGGACGACCGGATAGCCTAGTGGTTAGAGACCCTGACTATGAAGCTTGAGGTCCCGGGAAAATCCCCGGTCGGGGCAGATGTTTGTGTGATGAATACGAATGTTTGTTCTCGCGTCTTGGATGTTTAATATGTATTTAAGTATGTATATATCTATATAAGTATGTTAATCCGTTGTCTAGTACCCATAGTACAGGCTTTGCCTAGTTTGGGACTGGGTCGATTGGTGTCAATGTCAACTGTCCCATGATATTTATTTATTTATTTTTATTTATTTATGTGGACGCGGGTGCGGAGGACAGGTTAAGTACTTACATAAAAAATGCAAAAATAATCGTACCTACCTTTTTGTTGTTTTTCTTACATAATGGACAAACAGAATTAACGGGTCGGTTCTTGTTACCTAGGCGAGGACGGTCGATCGACGAATCACAAAAACAAAATGAACAGTACTATTGGTTAACGGTGAAAACTATAATCGTCCCACGATAACTGATAACTCTGCGTAAGATATTAATTGGCAACCCAGAAAAATCACGCTGTGGTAATACTTTTTTCATGTCACTCAGACATTTCTTTAATTATAAATAATAATGATGTAGCAATCAAAAGCTGCTGTTTTTTTTTAATATAGCTCTGTCCATTGGAGGGCAATTTTGGCAGTGTTTATTAAGTTTGCCGTTGTACGGTAAAAAAATCTAGAAAACGAAATATGAGATGTATTTTAATGGTGGATGAACGGCGACCTGTTTATGTTTAATCTAATCAGAAGTTCAAAACGTGTTGTTTGACTATTAATCAGTGTCGCCATAAGCAAACTTCAGATTTCTACTGTTGTCAGTTCGTTGCAGAGTTATTGTGGGTTGACTCTAAGTACCTATCGCGCGCCGACACTAAGTCGTTCCTGTAAGGACTTGCTCAACATCCACGTAAGATTCGCATTGTTTTAATGCAGATGCAGATGTTGATTATGCAACACCCCTAGTGCCTCCCAAAAGTTTCCACCTTCAATCATAAATACGGACGTTAAAATCGGCTCGTCATTTCGTACCGAAAAGTGAAGCTAGCAAGAGACCTAACGAGGCTGCATTAGGGAATATCTTAAGCTGCTTAAATAGGTACTGCTTTTATAATCTTCTTACTATATGTGCGGTGCGGTGCGACCGTTGTTACTATATTTATGAACTGTGGAAGCCGTTCGAATAAGCATTATAAAGGAGTCTGGTTAATATTAAAACGTTCTCTCCTTTCCTTTAGTAGTTTGCGGAGCGCTGCTGTTAGGGCCATTGAGGGCTGTACGTTTTTATTTTTTCTTAATCCAATTAAATTTTTATTTTTACGAAACATTCACCATGTCAGCCGAAAGACGTCCACTGCTGGCCTGCGGCCTCCCCCGCGGTTCACCACTCAGACCGGTCTTGTGGTTCCGCGATCTTCACCAGGTCGTCGCTCCATCTTATTTGAGGCCTACCGGACTACGATCGGTTCACCCGTGTTTGAAATATTGAACTCTGAAATGATAATGTCGGGGGGTTTTCAACTTTTCTAAGGTGGTTATACTTGTAACACTTCTCCGCACCATCTAAGCTTCATCTAAGCAACTTGTGAAAGGAAAAAAATGCTAGACTCGCTTGTTGTAAGTCTAGTATTTTTCTTGGCTTAGCCTCATTAAACCCATCATCATCATCATCATCAGCCCACAGCAGTCCACTGGTGGACATAGGCCTCTTCCATGGCGCGCCACAACACTCTGTCTTCGGCCCCTCGCATCCATCCGCCGCCAGCAACCCTCTTGAGGTCGTCCGTCCATCGTGCCTCAGGACGCCCCACACCACGTTTCCCCGTTCGTGGTCTCCATTCGAGGACTCGTTTGCTCCACCGTTCATCGTACCTACGACATACGTGACCAGTCCAACGCCATTTTAACGAACTAATTCTTCATTAAACCCGCTTTACCGAAAAGTGCTGCATTTGTTTAGAAAGATCACCTTCTCGGAAGGTGCACTGTCTACTTGGGCACTTGTACTTTTTGGGGATGTGCATTTTGGCGGGTGGTAGGGCCTTGTGTGAGGTGTGTCCGGATCGCTACCACCGTCTTACTTGCTAATTCTGCCGCTAAGCAGCAGTGCTTGCACTGTTGTGTTCCGGTACGGAGAGTAAGGCAGCCGGTGTAATTACAGGCACAAGAGGCATTTTCATCTTAGCTCTCTAGGTTGGCAACGCATTTGCAAACCCTCTGGTATTGCGGGTGTCTATGGGCAGTGGTGATCGCTTACTATGAGGTGACCCACTTGCTCGTTTGCTTTCCTCGTCGTATAAATAAAAAAGTCCAAAAAAAGTTCTGTAATAAAATCACGAAAAAAAAAATTATAGTGTCCACTTCCGTCCCCTACACGTAAAGATGATTTTCAACATTGTACATGATTTTTTTTCTCGTCTACCCTATAGTGTTAGTGCATCGTTTTACAAATCGAAGTCTCGTCTACAAGAGCCCTATGCTTGTTAAAATAATATCTTCTTACCTAAGTTAGTTTATTTTATTTCATGTTTAAATTTGTTAGCCCGGGTTACCTACTTGATTGTTCATACTTACCTCCTGTATTCTGAGATACTTACATATTTTTAATTGATATTAGCGTAACAAACTGAATATTAGTTGATGCAACTTGTGACCAAAGGGCTGGCAGTTTTCTCTCTCAAAGAATCAGCATCGCTATTCAGCGAGGCAACGCTGCCAGCCTTTTGGGCACTATGCCACGGGGGCCTTATTTAGATTTAATTTAGTTTTAAGTTGTAGTTTATTTAGTTTAAGCTTAGATTTAATGTCATTGTAAATTGCTTTTATTATGTAAATAAAGTTAATTCATAAAATCTAAAATTACTGGCCACCTTTCCAATATAAATATTACCTAGACATAATGAAAACGGGATATTGACCACGATTACCTTATAGGTTTGATGAGCTTCCGATATTTCGATAGTTTGCCCGTGATCATGATGCATGTAACTGCGTCGAAATATCGGGAGCTCATCAAACCTATAAGGTAGGTTTATCCCGTTTTAATTATGTCTAATCTATGAACTAAAAAACAATTACTTTGCTCACCCGCGACCACTAATGACAAATAGTTATATCTGTGCGGCAAATGTATGTTTCCATGCAACACCTCCACCTCCACTGCTACACGAATCAACACATGCCACACAGACCCAACTATCACCACCACCACTATACTAAACGCTGACGCGTTTCGGCACTCTCCACGAGGCCATTTACGAAGCACAACAACAACCGCTCAACATGCCACCACTTCCACTACTGACATATGTAAACCATGTACTCAACTTAGTTAATGACAAAACCAACGTACCCACTAATATTTTATAAATTCCAAACTACCCTTTTATGTAAGTCCTAAACTACCCTTTTTTAAGAAATGAATTCCAAACTACCCTTTTTATTTTTATTTTTAATCTACGCCAGGTACCCCGTTATTTTTAACCGAGTACGGTAAAAAGAGAAGTCATGTTCTCATTATTACTATGACACATTATTAAAATTAGAACCAAGTCGTAACAAAGGCGAAGAAACCAAATTAACTTGTTCATTAATAATAGACCCCATGTTGTTGTACCTAATTATTTCCAATTGTTCTAAAACCGATAGCCGCAAACCCTTATCACAATAATGTAAAATTTCGTACGTATCTGAGTCTAACAACGAATGATTCGTTTCTAATAAATGCTTGGCAAAGTTTGATTTCTCTGGATGATCATGCCTATATGACGAAACATGCTCTTTAAATCTAGTACCAAAGCTTCGACCGGTTTGTCCAATGTATACTTGACTACAGTCGCCACAAGTGAGTTTATATACGCCCGACCTGTTCCCTTTATCCACCTTTTCTTTGTTATTACAAAGTCTAGAACGTAAAGAATTAGTAGTCTTAAAGGCAACATTGATGTTATTTGATTTTAAAAATATTATAAATATTGTCAGACAACCGGCCAACATAAGTAATACTAGATCTAAATTTGTTAGTAGGCTGAGATGGCAACGCAGAGTAAAGCATGCTATTCACTATCCGTCCCTGCTTCTTTTGAACCAGACTATTAACCATTGCTGTACTATAACCATTTGTTGTTGCTATCTGATATATAGTATGTAACTCAGAATCATAATGCTCTTTCGAAAGAGGTACAGTTAGTAGTCTATGTACATAACAATGGAAAGCAGCCAGTTTATGCTGCCATGGGTGAGTAGAATTTGCAGGTATGACAGTATCTGTGTTAAGACTACTAATTCTTTACGTTCTAGACTTTGTAATAACAAAGAAAAGGTGGATAAAGGGAACAGGTCGGGCGTATATAAACTCACTTGTGGCGACTGTAGTCAAGTATACATTGGACAAACCGGTCGAAGCTTTGGTACTAGATTTAAAGAGCATGTTT
>OY829505.1:37405170-37685380 GCA_963691665.1 Clepsis dumicolana | reverse complement strand
ACTAATTCTTTACGTTCTAGACTTTGTAATAACAAAGAAAAGGTGGATAAAGGGAACAGGTCGGGCGTATATAAACTCACTTGTGGCGACTGTAGTCAAGTATACATTGGACAAACCGGTCGAAGCTTTGGTACTAGATTTAAAGAGCATGTTTCGTCATATAGGCATGATCATCCAGAGAAATCAAACTTTGCCAAGCATTTATTAGAAACGAATCATTCGTTGTTAGACTCAGATACGTACGAAATTTTACATTATTGTGATAAGGGTTTGCGGCTATCGGTTTTAGAACAATTGGAAATAATTAGGTACAACAACATGGGGTCTATTATTAATGAACAAGTTAATTTGGTTTCTTCGCCTTTGTTACGACTTGGTTCTAATTTTAATAATGTGTCATAGTAATAATGAGAACATGACTTCTCTTTTTACCGTACTCGGTTAAAAATAACGGGGTACCTGGCGTAGATTAAAAATAAAAATAAAAAGGGTAGTTTGGAATTCATTTCTTAAAAAAGGGTAGTTTAGGACTTACATAAAAGGGTAGTTTGGAATTTATAAAATATTAGTGGGTACGTTGGTTTTGTCATTAACTAAGTTGAGTACATGGTTTACATATGTCAGTAGTGGAAGTGGTGGCATGTTGAGCGGTTGTTGTTGTGCTTCGTAAATGGCCTCGTGGAGAGTGCCGAAACGCGTCAGCGTTTAGTATAGTGGTGGTGGTGATAGTTGGGTCTGTGTGGCATGTGTTGATTCGTGTAGCAGTGGAGGTGGAGGTGTTGCATGGAAACATACATTTGCCGCACAGATATAACTATTTGTCATTAGTGGTCGCGGGTGAGCAAAGTAATTGTTTTTTAGTTCATAAATATGGACCTCCGCAAAGTAACGCCTGATTCAATAAATTGTTTATGTCTAATCTAATGCAATTAACCGTGAATCATTTAAAACTGCTTTCCAATATATCCAATATATTCTGTAAGAGAATGAAATGCTTGTGATTAAATCAAAACGTACCTACTAAGATCCAGAACCGGTACCGAGAGCATTCTGAAAGTATTCAATACTCGATATCGCCAAACAAAATTAGTGGCAGTCAGTAACAGAATAACACTTTCTAAAGTAGGTATATACGTACCTAACTATTGGCAATTTACCCTAATATATAAACGTTAGTAAATTAAGTGTAAAGTCCTTTAATTCAGTTGAAAGGAAGTCGTGTTCACGCAACAGTAAAAGTTACCGTTTGCTTGTGTAATTGTTACCGATTTGTGACACAGTAACTTTTAACTTCCGAGTTAAGTAGGTCAAGGTCAAGCGTCTGAACTTTAAAATTTGGACGTTTATTTTAATTTAAATAAAAATAAACTCGGCTGTCGGTTGAAAGTAATGATGAACGCAGCTTTAATTTTAAATAAGTACTTACCGGGATTTTTTTTATTGAAACAGAAAAAACTTTATTTCCGCAACGCATGCGATCTTTAAAAAGACATTATAACCCACTCATTCATACGACAAAAGCATTATCTATCCAACCATTATGTCTACGTGAACGCACCTGTTCGAAGCTGTCATCTGTCAAAATCCACGCATTTTCGCGCCAAAGTAAACTTTTAAAATCCGCCATCACTCGCACTGTTCCATGCACATATTTTACAGCCAACTTTTAATGAGTTGCTATTGTTTTTTTTAATTGTTTTTGTTTGTGGCCTGTTCGCGGCGAGCGACCGGTGCTCGTAAGGTTCAACGTTCAACTGGCTGTGGCGGGACTGTGTCGTCTCGCCGCTTCATGTCTTTCAACACATTTTTCCTCACAATCATATGATGGTGGACATTGGTGCTATTTTTAATGCACTAAAATAGTTCGATACAATCGTGCATAAGTGATTTACGGGATCGCATTTTTTCACAAGGTGTCTTTGTTGATTGATGAATAGTTTAATGTAGACTGAACATGTCGAAATTACGTTTGATCGAAGTTTCATTTGAATTTATTATTTAAGCTTTTTTTGATAGAGCTGTATTTGATTTCATTAAGGAACTTATGATTTTAACACAGTTCGTAACTTTCAACAGGAGCCCCATGTCCACAATAGTGGGACATTAGTACCATTTTTTTTTTGCATAGTAGTGTGTCCCACTGCTGAGGGTCGAGCACGCCTTTACGAATGCTGCGTAACGTTACGATACGATATCGAGATCGAGAAACCTCATACTAAATTTTACTTCCAAATACGCTGGGCGTTGTTCCAAACGCCATACAAACTCGACAACGTTTACTATTCGATTTTACGTGACGCAGCATTCGTAAAGTCGTGCTCGACCCTCTGGACATAGGTTAAACTCATTCCGCCACTTGTCCATGTCATGTAAACATAATCAAAAATATTTTAAATCGAACAAAAACACCGAAAATGAACGAATCGACTAATTGATTGTCCAATACCCACATGTGTGACTTTAGCTACCTAAGAATCACAAGCTAATACTAGGTACTATTCGGACTCGCGCACCGTTAGTTGCGTACAATTTTTCAAATTTAAATTTAAATTTGTAAATTTCTCATGCCCAAAAATAGCTCTGGTTTTCATAGAAATACCTACTAAGTATGGCATTTCTATGAAAATCAAAGCATTTTTTGTTCTTCGAAAAAGTTAAAGTAACAATGTCATAATGAATATCTAATCTCATTGTTAATTAACGGAAATCAGTTAATTATTTTTACCCTGTAGGTTTTTATACCCACGATTTTTGTATGTGTCTTCATACACTTTCAAAATTTTGTATCTTTAGATCGGATGAACTTATGAACTTCATTTTTGTGCAGCTTTAAAAATCTAAACAGCCATTAACCTTTGACATTAAATTTTATTTGATCCTTACACGCATCCTTGAGAAAAAGGGGTCTTGACTGACAGACAGACAAATAGACAGACACGTGCCGTGGTCTTATAAGTCTCCGTTTTTCCTTTCGAGGTACGGAACTCTGAACCGCTAAGATTTTTTTTAACGTGAAACTACCGTGAGATTCAATCATAGTGAAATAAACAGATCACTCACGTGTTACATGTGCGCGGCGCGCAGTTTACGTCTCGCCACCGGCGTAGCGTGTACTCCCAGAGGAAGGACAACGGATTAGTCCGAAACATGTAGGGCTATACTCGATTGACATACGTGAGTGATCCGTTTATTTCACTACGCCAAGAAAATCATGAGTTTCATTCATCAAAATGTCTAATCTGTATTCCTCCAACGGCGGTCACCGTAGGTAATTCACATGAATCAAAGTCTGTAATAGTTAATCCATAATACTGCATTCGTCCCACCGGGAATCAAACCCAACAGCTCTAAGCCAGCCGAAATCTGTTCTAAATCCTCAATTTATTCACATATTTGATACTCGTATTATGGGCCGATATCTTATTTATGTTTTTTATAAGACCATGTTTCGGACGTTCTGTTTACGCTGGCATTTGTGTTCATGAGCCTTGGTTTTGCTTTATACTTTTAAAGTATCTTTTTAATACTACACCCGCAGAATACAGAACGAACCAGAACCCGCGAGCGCGCTTAAAACTTAGGCAACTAAAACTACTCTTGAATAGAGTAGTTTGGCGCAGTCATCTCCGAGCACGCAGCGCATCGTGACGTGTTGTAGGAATAACAATACTTATTAATCCCTTCTCGTTACGTTCTTACATACAGAAATGCCATTGGGCTTATGAATAACAGAATATGATTAAATTTCAAGTATGTAACGGGTAGCTAAATCAATCAAAAATGGACTCAGTCCGCGGCGTGAGATAATTCTGGTTTATTCTGTATTCTGAGACACCCACACTGCTGTAGTGGCTCTGTGAGCTGGAGACCTCGCCAACATCATCTGAAAAATTTTTTTTTTCATCATCATCATGTCAGTCGAAAGACGTCCACTGCTGGCCGGCGGCCTCCCCCGCGGCTCTCCACTCAGACCGGTCTTGTGCTTTCCGCAGCCACCGCGGTCTCGCAATCTTTACAAGGTCGTCGCTCCATCTTGTTGATCCTACAGACAGCTCGTCTCCCGGTCCGTGGACGCCATCCGAGAACCTTCTGACCCCATCGGCTATGAGTAATATTACCAATAATTAATTTATAATTGGTGTTTAAACATCCTGTGTATTGTTTGCTTTGCTTCATATATTGCCTAATGGCGGTGAGTTGAGACCAATATTGTAATTCAGTTTTCAGCTTTTAACATATTTCCGGTGGCCTGATGTTACAAAAAGCTGTTTGCATCTGACTCTGGTTTTAATCATTATGTCGCACCCATTCACGGGACAACAGTGTCCCGGACCTTTGGGAGGCGTGCGCGGAGCCGAAGCCAACGCGTAGAGGCCCTTTTGACAATTTAATGAAGAGTGAGGGATAGTCAGAGTGAGTCAGAGACAGCACCCGCCAGGTGTAGAGACTATTGTAAATCGATGGGACCTAAAGTGTAATGGACTATGGCTAGGTAAATCATGGGCTAACTACTGGGCTATTGATTGAGACCGCCGGACGTCTACCGAATTAAAATGTCTCAATGATATTGGGTAGACGGTGACTCGCCTTCCACTAGACGGGCCTCCGTATGAGCGACATATTAAATGACCTAGGAGCAACGCCGGTGCGGAGGGCTAAGGGTAGAGAGGTGTCACTGGACTTTAAACGTATAGCCAACTCGCCACTTACGTTTCCACATCTACCCTCGAGCGTATAGCTCTCGCAACTCCACTCTGGCCGGCCGATTAAGGCAAGTCAAAGGTGGAGGTTCTGTCCCTCGTCAGTGCTCACTCCTCCCGGCCAACAAAGGCAATGGGGAGATGAGGGACAGGGGCTGCCCCGGGAGCACTCGGGTACGTGGGGTCGCTACTCCCCAACAGCTCGCCACAAGCTGCCCTGTTATTATTACCTTGGTATCTTTTGATGGGTGCAATACATAAAAGCTAAAAACTTAATTAGTATTTAGGGAGAGGTGGGGCGTAGGCTTAGAGACAGGGGGTGTGATCCCCGTTCTGGATCCTATCTGGTGCAAAGGATTTCCTTAGCTATTCAGCGGGAAAACGCGGCCAGCGTTAAGGGAACCTTTGCACCGGATACGATTCATGGCGGTGATTTAAAAAAAAACATTCGGTGTTGTTGTTTGTATAAATATTAACATTGTTTTGATGAAGCCTGTGGCGGATGACTTTTTTGTTTTACATTTAGTTTTAAGTTTTAGTTTAATTAGTTTTAGCTTCGATTTAATGACATGTAATTGTATTATGAATAAAGAATCATATATATTTTTATTATTCCGAACGCCGAATTTTCAGTATTCCTAACACTAGGTTATGCCGTGGTTATAATTTTACTTCTAATTGAGTAAAAACAAACCTAACCTATACCTACATTTTCAAAACCATGTGAAGGGTACACGGGAAGAACATGTCTCGTCACCTTAGCAACTTTATGAGTTATTTAAAAGTCTGGACGACAATACACGTACCTACAGACAACAAAAAGTACAGTCGGCGAAAAATAAAATTACAGAAAACTTATTAAATAAATATCACGAGACAATTGACACCAATTGACCTAGTCCCAAACTAGGCAAAGCCTGTACTATGGGTACTAGACGACGGATAAACATACTTACATAGATAAATACGTATTAAACATCCAAGACCCGAAAACAATCATCCGTATTCATCATACAAACATCTGCCCGACTAGTGATCGAACCCGGGACCTCAAGCTTCATAGTCAGGGTCTCCAACCACTAGGCTATCCGGTCGTCAAAATGAAAAGTTGTGCCACGTTTTGTTGTGACTATCATCTCTGTGTGTTTCGGTGTAGTGTCGGAGCGGTGGATCGGCGTCTGCGCACACGGTATCGGTTTACGATCATACGATTAGTCGCACACGAGCTGAGGGCAGTGCGTAAATCATTAGGTCTGTATTTCGTTTATTTCAGCATTAAAAAGTAGGTAACAATCTTGACATGCCTTTTTACTGAGAAACGCCTTTTAACTAACCTAACCATCATAGAAAAGTTGAAAAACCCCAGACATTGTCCTTTCAAAGTCCAATATTTCAAAAACGGGTGAACCGATTTTAATGAAACTTAGCTAAGAACTATCCCGATTAAACTAGCTTTCGATTAGGAAGAACCGCATTGAAATAGGTAAATTCGTTTGGGAGCTATGATGCCACAAAGAGATACACAGATGCACAGGTCAAACTTATAACACCCCTCTTTTTCGTCGGGGGTTAAGAAATGGCCCGAGTACTCTTGCGCCTATGTTACCTCCCAGTGTGCATCTATTTCCGTATGGCACGGTCTGTCGAGAATTATTATATTACAATACTAGTTACCGTTATTTATAGATCATTGACGTGCACGTATACTTATCGGTAAGCGGTAATGTGCCCTAATTGATTTAAACTGCACTTGGTGGTAAATTATACATTACGCATTCTTTAGTTTTAGCAATTTCATCATCATCATCAGCCTATTTATGTCCCACTGCTGAGTATAGGCCTCTTCTCATAGACCAAACTAAAACTGACGCTCGATTAGTTGTCTTTTTTAACCTCCGACAAAAAAGAGGGGTGTTATAAGTTTGACATGTGTATACATCTATCTGTGTGTCTGTGTATCTGTGTATCTGTGTATCTGTCTGCGGCATCGTAGCTCGCAAGCGGATGGACCGATGTCGATGCGGTTCTTCCTAATCGAAAGCTAGTTTAATCGAGATGGTTCTTAGCTAAGTTTCATTAAAATCGGTTCACCCGTTTTTGAAATATTGGACTTTGAAAGGACAATGTCGGGGGTTTTTCAACTTTTCTGTGATGGTTAGGTTAGTTAAAAGGCGTTTCTCAGTAAAAAGGCATGTCAAGATTGTTGCCTACTTTTTAATGCTATTAAAGTCCAATATTTCACAAACGGGTAAACTTGGGAGCTATGATGCCACAGACACACACACAGATACACAGGTCAAACTTATAACACCCCTCTTTTCGTCGGAGGTTAATAAAAAGGCATGTCAAGATTGTTACCTACTTTTTAATGCTCAAATAAACGAAATACAGACCTAATGATTTAGCCACTGCCCTCAGGGCGTGTGCGACTAATCGAGATGGTTCTTAGCTAAGGTTCATTAAAATCGGTTCACCCGTTTTTGAAATATTGAACTTTAAATTAACAATGTCGGGGGTTTTTCAACTTTTCTAAATTGGTTAGGTTATAGATAGGATTAGTCAGTTTTAGCAATTTCATCATCATCATCATCATCAGCCTATTTATGTCCCACTGCTGAGCACAAGCCTGCTCTCATAGATAAAACTAAGACTGACTGACGCTCGATTAGTGATCTTTTGGTTCGGACGTTTTCAAGCGCTAACCCGAAGTCCATGGTGTTGGTAAGTCAACGGTAACACCCTAATCCTAGATACCGATTTCAAATAATTTAATGTCTATTTTGAACTGGTAGAGAATATTGCAGAAAAGAAAACTCTTTATACCTAATGCGAAAGCCGTGCCAATGATTTATCAATTCCTTTAAAATTGGCGTATTGAAGTTCGAAAGGTGTACTTTGTTCCTGATAGCAATAGGGAATTTGACACAAGGCAGATATGCTAGGGACTGTAGGACCATGTGCGAGGTACGGCCGGATCGCTACCACCATCTTACTCGCTAGTCCTGCCGTTAAGCAGCAGTGTTGGTACTGTTGTGGTCCGGTATGGAGAGTAAGACAGTCAGTGTAATTACGGGCGCAAGAGGCATTTCATCTTAGCTCTCTAGGTTGGCAACGCATCTGTTGGCAAAACTGTCGACGGGCAGCGGTGATCATTTACCATCAGGCGATCCACATGCTCGTTCGCCTTCTTTGTCGTATAAAAAAGGGTATTATTAAAGGAACCACAGGTATCTTCGTATGGGGCCTCAGCACCAACAGAGCTGAATGATAATAATTACTCCATAGGTAATTGCTCGCAGGACTGATGGCCGATGGGGCCAGAAGGTTCTCTAATGGCGTCCGCGGGCCGGGAGACGAGCTGTCGGTAGGCCTCCAAGAAGATGGAGCGACGACCTAGAAAAGATCCGGGACCGCGGTGGATGCGGAAAGCACGCGACCGGTCTGAATGGAGAGCCGCGGGGGAGGCCGCCGGCCGGCAGTGGACGTCTTTCGGCTGACATGATGAGGTCTTTACTTCCCAATCCGCACTGGGCCCGCGTAGGAACTATAGCCCAAGCCCTCTCATTCTGAGAGGAGGCCTGTGCTCAGCAGTGGGACGTAAAACAAAAGGCTGGTGATGATGTCAGGCTAAATCCGTTTTTTTTTTACAAAAAAAAAACTAGTTTCCAGCTTGTCTATCGTTATCTAGAATCAAGTATAGTGTTTAGTTGAAACACGTTCGTGCGGCTGCTAGTTCTATCATTCCACTGTCAAATAGTTTTACACAACGGTATTACCTTTTACTTAAGGTAGGTATTTTGGGTACCAGTCGGAGAGTTATGCGTTTTAATTTTGCTTTTCTACTGCAATACGGTAAGAACCCCAAGAGCGTGACGGACGCTCATAAGGGTGTTAAAGAATCTTTTCGAAAAAAGTAAAACCGCCTTCAAATAAAAAAACCGCGCACGAGGGTTCCCTAGAAAGATTTTAACGCTTTTCCCGAGTGTTTTAAGAAAAATTTAAAAACTGTTTATTCCTTTAAGAAGCCCTGCTCTTAAGCAAAATGTACGCAGTATGGGGTCATTTTATATTGGTCTCTGACATCTACAGATAGACATAAAAATTTAAGATTTTGAGAATTTTCTGAGTGGTTGTGCTATAGAGCTACCTTTACACCAAATTTCAAGTTTCCAGGACAACTGAAAGTACCCTTTAGGTTTTCGGGGTACGGCAATTTGTATGGAAACAGCCTTTTTAAATGACTGTATCTTTTGATTGTGTTGACTTAGAAAGAAGGTTGATTTTTTCACAGCGTCAATGGACCGCAGGCTTGAGTATTTGATATTAATTTCAGCATGCTACCTCCACGCGTTCCAGAGAAAAAGGGTCTTGATAGACAAACAGACAGACAGACAGACGGCCAACAAATCCTTCAAGGGTTCCGTTTTTTCCTTTTGAGGTACGGAACACTAAAAGAACGTAAAATAATCCTCTAAAGCCATCAGTTTTATGGCCTAGAACCAACCTAGAACAAATATGAAGTCGATGCGGTGCGAGCGGAATATTCTGTGAAAGAAGCACCGACTTCATGGGCGTAACGAGGGGGGCAGGGGGGGGCAGCTGCCCCCCCTGACCCCTGGACCGCTGGATCTTACCATCAAACTTCAAAGAAAATTATAATAATAGCTTATATAAATTAATATTTTTCACCTCACCAGTTCGGTAAGACTTTCTTTATCAAAAGCTCTTTGCCCCCCCCCCCTGGGCCAAATTCATATTTGTGTTAAGCCGTAAAACTGATATGATGGCTTTTTGTTATTATGTTTTTGTTTGAAGGCGATTTCACTTTTTGTTAAAACATGTATTTTTTATTTCACAATTTTAAGTTACGTTACCATTTTAAATAATTATTCTGCAACTCCTAACTGTTAAGGAATTGTACCTTCCATCACCACCTCATCAACACGAGATGATGTTCCTACCAGTCGCAAATACTTTAGAAAAAGGGTTGCCCTCGATTGCCCTGGGATCATGGGATGATGGCATTTACATACACTTCTGCAAAGCGATTCATTGGTGTGTGTGTGAAATTCCCTAATCCGCACTAGGCCCGCGTGGAAATGGAAACTAGCACAGCAAGCCCTCTCATTGTGAGAAGAGGCCTGTGCCCAGCCGTGGAACGGAAATAGGCTGATGATGATGATGATACATAAAAGCGTACAGCGTACACGTTAAATGACGTTCGTGAGTGCGCTGAGTCATCTAGACAGATTTTTGTACCAGGGGCCCATAAAAGCGACGGGTTTGATTGCCCCATCAAGTGACGTCATGTGCGAAAGGGCACCGAGTACTAGGGCAGCAGGAAACAAGAGAAGTCATTTCAGTTAACAAATACAAACGAAATGGAGCCGTAACTTATAGACGTAAGACTGCGTTTAGGTCAGAGGTATTGTGTAAGTGGCTGGCAGCTAGGAGCGTGGACATATATTGTGTTCCATTTTCAATTTTAATATTTTGTTGTCTCGGTTGGTAATTCCAGTTTGAATTGCGATGTGCCTGTTCTAATGGTTTCTGAACATAATGGTAATACAGTAAAGTTCATAATTAACTGCGATGACATTTTGACGTTACGCCAATATTGACATGAAAAATAAGTGCGTTTTCCAGCCAGCGTAAAAGGGATGCATATTGCATATCAACAGGAAGTTGAAAGGTGAAAGCAATAGTTTGGCGCTTTGTCTTCAATAGTTATGGAAATGTATGGAAACATGGAAAATATTTGTAAGCTTTAGACGGTAAAATAGAGGCAACGGACTTGGAGAAACAAGAAAACAAATAGCGTAAGTATTAAATTCGCGAAAACGGTCACGAGGGCGACACACCGACCGTTCGGATTGCCATTAATTTTGCAACTGCTCCCCGATTGGGCGCAGGTAATGACATACGTTATTGACATCTACAGATATACATAATACAGGCGTCCCTCGCGCTCGCTTCGTGTGATGCGTCTTTATTATATAAGCAAACTATAAAAACATAAGCATTCAGTGTATCAGGTAAGTATTTTGTAAAGCCCTTTTTAATATATGTATATATTAGACTTTAGTTTTAAGCTCTTTTTCAGGTAAGTCATCGAGGGGTCGCTACGCCGGCGCCTGCCGTTTACAATCTCCCCCCCAGTGCTGCGTCGGCAGCACTCACATCGGTAGGCGTACGAGGCGGGCGGCCGGTCGCACTAACACATTCGACTTGGTTTTTATGTGGACCGTCCTTACGCGTCCGTCCCTGCCGGGGCACACCTCCTGCACCAGACCACGTGCCCAATGATTACGAGGAGCGTTTGGGTCAGCAACAAGTACTAGGTCCCCGGCTTGTAAGTTTGGGTGTTCTTCATGCCACTTTTGGCGGGACAGCAACTCAGGTAAAACCTCTTTCACCCATCGGCTCCAGTACCGGTCAGCTAATCTCTGTGCTATTCGCCACTGCCGTTTTAAGTAGAGGTCAGAGTCATCAAATATTCCGATTTGCGGCAGGTTTGAAGAAGTCCCGAGAAGAAAGTGGTTGGGTGTGAGTCCTTCAGGGCATCCAGGCTCCACAGATACATGGGTTAAAGGTCTACTGTTTGCCATATTCTCGGCCTCTGCAAGTAGGGTTGTTAACACCTCTTCCCGAGGAGCTCTTTCCTTCAAAATTACTTTTAAAGAGGTCTTAATAGACCGGATTAAACGCTCCCAGGCTCCAGCCATGTGGGGGCTAGCTGGTGGGATAAATGACCATTTAATACCCCGGTTGGCGGCCTCTGACGTGAGTGTGACTTCGTCCAAATCTTGAATAGCTAATTTGAGTTCGGTATCAGCACCTCTTAGGTTAGTTCCATTATCAGAAAACAGATTTTGTGGCCAGCCACGTCTTGCGGCCATTCTGCGCAGGGCCATGATGAGCGAGTCCGTAGTCAAAGTATGAACCAGTTCAATGTGAACCGCTCTCACCGTCAGGCATGTGAACAGCACCCCGTATCGCTTCTCGCGGCGGCGGCCGACTGTTACCTCCATGGGGCCGAATAAGTCCACGCCGCAGTAGCTGAACGGCCTTTGATGATGAGCTAATCTGGCTTCTGGGAGCTCACCCATTCGCGGAATTTGGGGTTTAGCTTTGTGAATCTTGCAGGTCAAGCATTCGGCAGCCACAGCTTTGACTGTAGGTCTCATGCGAATTATCCAGTATTTTTGCTTTAATTCATTCACTACCATCTCATTATATCCATGAGCGGCTTTTTCGTGGTAATATTTAACAAGCAGTCTGACTATGTAATTTCGTCCTTCTAAAATAATAGGTGTTTTCATTTCAGGACTCACGTTGGTCGCAGCGTTGATTCGACCTTCAGCTCGCATCAGTCCATTTCTATCCAGGTAAGGAGATAAGGTGCATAGTACAGGTAAGTGATTCTTATTTAATAATTTTATTTCCTTAAGCAGCGCTATTTCTTCGCTAAATGATTGATTTTGTGAATATTTCAGGATTAGACATTCTGCGTGTTCTATTGTTGTAGCTTCCAAATGGTCAAATTCATACTTTTTTAGTTTGTAAATAAACTTCAAAACAGCAGCGGTCGCGCGCAGCAGACGGATCCATGAAGAAAATCTCGTCGGTTCAGGTATGTTTAAATTTTCAGTCTCCCGGTGGACTATCAATGCCAACTCCAAATTTTCTTTCTTAATTTCATTCGATAGAATGTCCGCCGGCCACTCGTCCTCGCTGCAGTGCAAAAATGTTGGGCCCTTTAGCCAATTGCTCTCGCTGTGTAGTTTATACTGTGTTTTTTTTGTCGCTAAATCAGCGATATTCATTTGAGAAGGAACGTAACGCCAATCAAAACAACTCGTTAACTCGTCAATCTCGCCCAGTCTATTTGCTATATACTCCTTGTAGTTGCGACTCTCGTTCCTTATCCAATACAATACAGTTGTAGAATCCGTCCAGTAGTAAGTTTGTTTTGATTTAATTCGATGTTCATCTCGTATTGTTTTAGCCAGGCGGGCCGCAAGCAACGCGCCCTGCAGTTCGAGCCTCGGCACCGATACTAGTTTTGTAGGTGCAATTCTATTTTTACAAGCGATGAATGCAACGCACACATCGCCGTTCGAGTTAATTGACCGCCAATACGCAACAGCTGAGTATGAACTGGGCGAAGCGTCGCAAAACACATGCAGTTGTAGCTCGTCCGCCATCTCTTTCGTACTCACGGTCGTAGTCTTATGCGCGGGCGAGAAAAACCATCTCGGCACACGCAAGCCAACAACTTGTTTTAAGTCATTGATCCAGTCTTGAAAATCAATAAACAATTCTTTTGTTATTTTGTCGTCCCATCTAAGGTCTGTCTTCCAGATAGATCTCAATAATATTTTTCCCTTTATAGTAACGGGAGATAAAATTCCGTATATGTCGTAAATAGACATTGCAATTCTCAAAACCTCTCTTTTTGTAGGTGGTCTCCTAAATTCGAGGATGTCGTCGGGAATATTCTTCAGCGAAATATCCACAGCTAACGAGTCTTCACTAGGGTCCCACAACAGCCCCAAGGTTCGCTGGGATTTATTTTCACCGTCGATCAATAGATTTTCTCCATTGTCACTTAATTGATCTTTGGGCAAATGCAATAACACTTGTTTGTTATTACAGGTCCACCCGCGCATTTCAAATCCTCCATAACTGTGCACCGTGGATACGTCATTTATCAACTTTATCGCTTCGCTCGCAGTGGACATGGAGTCTATGTAATCGTCCATGTAATGACTTTGGACGATGGCTCGCACGGCGTCCGGCTTTGTTTGTGTGAACAGCTGTGCATTTTTATCCTTAATAAATTGAGCTATAAACGGAGAGCAGTTTGCGCCAAAAATAAGTGATGTCATCGCATAATGTTTTATCGGTTGTCTTTCACTATCGCGCCATAAGAACCTCAGAGCGTTTTGATCCTCGTTTCTTATTTTTATTCTGAGAAACATGTCACGAATATCTCCGGTTACTCCGATGCAATTTTCTCTAAATCGTAGCATAATACCGTAAAGTGACTGCAATAAATCTGGCCCTTGCAGAAGGTAGTCATTTAGGGATTTTCCGTGGGCGGTAGCGGCGGCGTCGAAAACCAGCCTTAGCTTCTTCTTACGAGGGTTATCTACTCCAAAGTGGGGAAGGTACCAAATCCGACTTCCGGTTTCTGCAGTCTCTGTCACTTCTCTGGCGTAGTCATTCTCTAATAAATGCTGAATGCGTTCCCTGTACCGCTGCGCGTATTCTTTATTGCTTCGTAATTTATTCTCGATTGATTTAAATCGTTTGTGTGCATTCGGAAGGGAATTCTTCAATCCTTCCTCGTTTCTCCACGGGAGACCAACTTCCCATCTACCATTTGTAATTATTGCGGTGTTATTCAATAGAGACAACGCCCGTTGTTCATCTTTATTTTCTCTTTTTTTATTACCAATGCCTATATTTTCTAATGCGAAGTATTGGCGCACCATCTCATGTAATATTTCTTCTTCACTGTAGGTACTCGCGCGTTCACTCGAGGCAATGTTTATAATTGCGCATGATCTATCAACATGAAGTCGCTCGGTTCTCGTCGGTAAATCAGCTGTGCAGGTAGGTGACGGCGGCGGGGTGCCCGCGCGCGGGGCAGAGGTAGCGGTGCGCGCGCGCGGGGCAGGGGCGGCGGCGCGCGCGCCCGGCCCACTGCTGGGCATCGGGTGTGCGGCGCCCGGGTGACGTAACGCAAATTGATCAACAGGATTTGACAGCGCGGGGCGCTGGCTTAGCGACCCTCGGATTAGTGGCGACATTATAAGGCCGTGTACACACCATCCTAATGGTGTTAAAGTGGCAAAAGGTTCACATTGATTACGAGAAATTATTCTTAAGGGCATCATGAGATGATAATTGTCTTGTCCTATTAACAATTGAGGTTTAACATTTATATTTTGAAGATAATCTTTTATGTTACATAGATAATCATAGTTATTAATGTCTATCTTAGATAACTTTTGCACTGGTAAATCTAACTCAGAAATTTTACGTGCTCGCAAATCGAAAGTTTGATTATTTTCGTTAGATAATTTAAAGTCAATAAGTTCCGATTTACACAATATTTCACCAGAGTTCCAAGCACCACGTAAACGTAAAGTTTCGGCTTTTCCGGTCAGGTCTAACTGATTCACTAAGTCCGCGGAAATTAACGACACGGTAGCGCCATCGTCCAGGAGCGCAAACGCTGTTATCACGCCCTTAGGACCGTGAATGTTCACTCGCACAATTTTTAATAACACTTTATTATTGTTTATGTTTACGTTGGCCACCGTGGCCTCGGGGACGGGCTCGCTGTCGGACTCCGAGTCGGCGGCGGGCTCCGGTTCGGCTGCGGCGACGTTGGCGTCAACGTCAACGGTGTGCACGCGCAGCGGCGGCGCCTGCGCCGCTGACGGCTGTGGCGGGTAGTGCAACAATGCGTGGTGCGGCTGCCCACATCCATCCTTATCGCACATCGGTGCTGAGCAACTCTCTTTGTCATGATTGCTTGATAAACATTTAAAGCAAATTCCGTTATTTCTAACGTAGCTCCATCTTTCTTTGCGCAATGATTTTTTAAATAACCTGCAGTTGATGAGACTGTGCGGTGATAGCTTGCAATATTTACATTTTTCTGTGTGATTGATTGCGAAATTTGCGTGTTGTTTGCTTGCTCCTTTGTCGATATAGTTTATCGTGTTTATTTGACTGATTCCGGCCTCTGTAATCTTTTTTGCTTCTTCGGACAGGAATCTCGATAGCAAATCTAGTTTTGACTCTTTGTTTATGACTCTGTGTCTGTGATTATAAATAAAATCAGACCATTTAGTGAGCAGGGCGGTAGGTAGCTTGGACAATATTATAGAACATATGCTCACCCCCTGCAGGTACTCGTCTCGGCCGAGAGTCTTCACCGCAGCCACAAAGTTTTTAATTTTAATGGAGAACTTCACAATATCACAGATATAATTAGGGGATAGCGGGGGAAGCTTTTTAATGTCGCTCATGATTCTAGTTATGATCACATCAGTATTTCCAAATTGCAGTTCGAGGGTTGATATTATTATATCGGGCGAGGCACCGCTCATGAGTAAAGCGGACACAGCTTCTTTCGCTGGTCCGACGAGGCACTTTCTTAAGCGCCATTGATTTTCTTTTGAGGTATAGTTACAAACTTCCGTTGATTCTTCAAAAGCTTGCTTAAAATTCAACCACTCCATTGCATCACCCGAAAATGTAGGTAATTCACGTGGAGTACTCAAACGACTTATTAAATGCTGGTCGTGATTGCTGGTGGAAGACGTGAGGTTGTTGAGAGCCTGCGCTAGCAGTAAGGTGGCGTCGGCTTCTGGGGCGCCCTTGGCTGATGCAGGGCGGCCTCGGGGGCGCTCCTCCTCGTGCACATCGGCCTCCTGGCCCTGTGGGAACGCCTGCTGACTTTGATCGATCCACTTCTCAATTTGGTCGTCGTTCACCATTTCACTTGCCTTCGATGATACGTGACTGTATTTTTCTTCCAGGGCTACTAGTTCAGCCGCCAATTTCTTTTTTACTAGTGCTGTTTGTATGCGTGCTAATTCTTCAGCAGCCTGAATTTCTAGCTTCTTCCGTTCGGTTATTAATTGATATGATGTAGATGTAGATTTCTTTGACTTCGAGCTGTTGCCATGGCGTGAACCAGGCGGGCGAGACGGCACTTTTTCAGCCGAGTTCCTCACATCTTTTGAAGTTGAGGTACCCGCAACTGGATCAGTTGCTACGTAAGTCTTGTCGAACTCTTTAACATCTGGTTTGGGGTTTTTATCAGGTAGCTCCTTCGTGAGTTGCTCGTGGACATTAAATTCGTCCTTTGTGACCAGTTCGTTATTACGATTCTGTCGTTCTTGTTCTTTTTTCACGGTGCTGCGGGTATTTACCATCTTGTGCGGCGTTCGTATCATGCAGAATAAAATCAGATCCGGTTTGAATGACCACTTTTGTAAGCTTTAGACGGTAAAATAGAGGCAACGGACTTGGAGAAACAAGAAAACAAATAGCGTAAGTATTAAATTCGCGAAAACGGTCACGAGGGCGACACACCGACCGTTCGGATTGCCATTAATTTTGCAACTGCTCCCCGATTGGGCGCAGGTAATGACATACGTTATTGACATCTACAGATATACATAATACAGGCGTCCCTCGCGCTCGCTTCGTGTGATGCGTCTTTATTATATAAGCAAACTATAAAAACATAAGCATTCAGTGTATCAGGTAAGTATTTTGTAAAGCCCTTTTTAATATATGTATATATTAGACTTTAGTTTTAAGCTCTTTTTCAGGTAAGTCATCGAGGGGTCGCTACGCCGGCGCCTGCCGTTTACAATATTGAAATATTATGATATTTATGATTGTTCTTGACCTTGAAGCATCTTATAACGTTTAATTTAAGCTTTACTTGCATCAAGAAGTACGTCCATTAGGCGATCGAAGAGTGATTTTATGTCAAATTGAAAAACCACCCCGCCATTTCATTTTATGAAAGGAAATAGTAAGTACAGTCAAAGTCAAAGACATGGATCCGTGCAAAGTTGTAAAAATATGTATAACATCAATCTTACCGTCGCAGGATTAAGGTCTGTCTGTATACATATATTTTTGGGACTGTGGTGTATACATATCGGTGACCTTGACCGAACCTGGATTAACAGCCCCAGCTTTTTTGGTGGTTCTGCGGTGGTGTTTAAACAGTTATTTATTGAGGAATAAAGCATCTTGGTTTTGAAATTTAACATCGCGCGGAAAGCGGTCGGGAGCGGACTTAAGTTCTTGGCGAGCAATGAGATTCTGGCCCTTTTTTACATTACATACATTACACTCTTTCCATCTATCTCGATAACAGTTCTGTGATTACGACCACTCCGCTAGGACTAGGAGCAATAACTAGGAATGCATCAAAAAGTAAAAATTAATTAACGTTTTCAGTGAATCACTAATTTAGTTAACTGGTTAGCAGTCGTCACAAAGTAACGGTCAATGTCAGACACAATACATTTCGTCACAAAACCTGGACCATTAACGCGAACGAAGCGCGAACGCGATCGAGACGTTTTCTTATGTCAAAAATTACCTACACTCCCCTCCTTAGAAGCCTTTAGAGGTACTCACCTATCCGGAATCTCGTTTTCTGACACTAAAATAAACAAAAATAGATAATAAATCCTGTGAAATCTCTTAAAACGGTCATTTGAAGCGCAATGCGACGAATCCATGTGGGCTAACATTTACGAGTACCAGGGCAGCAGGAGTTACCAAGAGGCTTAGTTGCAAGCGTGGGAACTACCCGGCTAAGCGCAACGACGTTGCAGTTCCAACCTTATGAGAGTTACTATACGGTTTAAAAATCGAAAGGCTTTGGTGGGCGGTTACAGCGATTCGGTTCTGTGACAATGCACTATGAACTGCACCGGGGGCTATTGAATGTTTTTTATTTCTTGCTATTTATGAAGTCCTGATCCACTTAGAAAAGTTTTTGCATTTCTCTTTCGAATGTCTAAATCACAATCGCCAACATTTGATTGAGTCTCACGGTAGTTTCATGTTAAAAACAACCTATTTGTGTGTCTCATTACGGACCAATATAAAATGACTCCACACCGTGTACATTTTGCTCAGGAGCAGGGCTCTGCAAGACACTGGACAAAGTCGCAAAAACTTCCCGTGACTTACTAACCATGGACTTTGGATCTAGTACAAAATTCACGAAACATGTATCTCAACAACACGGCATTTTTCGATGACAGCACTAACCCGAAGTCCATGGTGTTGGTAAGTCAATGACATACCCCCAAATTTGTAAGGAACCCTTGGCCCCTGGGCGTTTTTAGGGTTCCTCGCCTCAAAAGGAAAAACGGAACCCTCATAAGATCACTTTGTTGTTCGTCTGTCTGTCTGTCAAGATCCTTTTTATCTGGAACGCATGGAGGTAGCGGGCTGAAATTAATATCAAATACTCAAGCCTGCAGTCCCTAGAAGCTGTGAAAAAATAAAACTTCTAAGTCAACGCAATCAGAAGATACAGCCATTAAAAGGTAGTTTCTATACAAATTGCCGTACCGTGAAAACCTAAAAGGTACTTCCAGTTGTCCTAGATACTTGAAATTTGGTATGAAGGTAGCTCTTATAGCACAGCCACTCAGAAAAATCTCATAATCCAAAATTTTTATATTTTATCTGTCTTTTTAAGTCACATACCAATATAAAATGACCCCACACTGCGTACGTTTTGCTTAGGAGCAGGGCTCTGCTAACACTGGACAACTTAAAACACTGGGGACAAGCAGGGAAATCTTTGTACGAAACCCTCGTGCGCTCGCCTCGCACTTTTCCGGTTTTTTTCCGGCCTATGGTGAAAGTGTCTTAACACCGAAAACTAAATAAACTAAGTGAACTAGAAACCTTGATTTTACTGACGCGCGGTATAAGGCTTCTACCGTAAGCCGGGCTTCTGCCGGCTTACACTAGCCGTCCGGTAATAATCAAGTAACATTGTCCGGCAAATATGAACTGCTTGCGTACTGTTACATCATTGTAAGACGACCGGCTTGTAACGGGCCTTATTGTAACGTGATTAGAACAGTTTACAATTTTATTCTTTCTATATTTATCCCACGAGAACTGTGCAACGAACTGACAACAGTAGAAATCTAAAGTTTGTTCATGGCAACACTGATTTATAGTCAAACAACACGTTTTGAACTTTTGATTAGATTAAACATTAAACAGGTCATTGTTCATTAACCATCCACCATTAAAATACCTCTCATATTTCGTTTTCTAGATTTTTTTTACCGTACAACGGCAAAACCTATTAAACACTAGCAAAATTGTCCTCCAACGGACAGAGCCATATTTAAAAAAAAACAGCAACTTTTGATTGCTACTATCATTATTATTTTTAATTAAAGAAATGTCTGAGTGACATGAAAAAAGTATTACCACAGCGTGATTTTTCTGAGTTGCCAATTAATATCTTATGCAGAGTTATCGTGGGACGATTATAGTGACTTCGTGAGCTGTAGACGTCACGACCTCATTTGTAAACATTTTTCATTTTTAGAGTTCCGAAGCTAAAATGGCAAAAAGGAACCCTTATAGTTTCGTCATGTCCGACCATAAAGCAGACAAACGGGAGGCGCCTTTGGCTTACGAATGTTTGTTCTCGGGTCTTGGATGTTTAATATGTATATAAGTATGTATTACAAAAAGAGTTGCAAAATCGCTTAGTTGATGCAACTTGTGACCAAAGGGCTGGCAGTTTTCTCTCTCAAAGAATCAGCATCGCTATTCAGCGAGGCAACGCTGCCAGCCTTTTGGGCACCATGCCACGGGGGCCCTATTTAGATTTAATTTAGTTTTAAGTTGTAGTTTATTTAGTTTAAGCTTAGATTTAATGTCATTGTAAATTACTTTTATTATGCAAATATAGTATTTCTCTAGTATGTATTTATCTATATAAGTATGTTTATTCGTTGTCTAGTACCCATAGTACAGGCTCTGCCTAGTTTGGGACTGGGTCAATTGGTGTCAATCGTCCCTATTTATTTATTTATTTATTTATCTATGCACTGCAATTTTTCTGCCACTTTTTGAGGGGGACGAGGAACACACGTACAGCACTTGTCTACGCTCCTGTCAAAATTTGTTACGTTCCTACAAACGCACACTAAAACAAAACTGTCACACTAATGCCAAAAACACGCACACAATCAACAGACCCTGATCATTTTGATCAGACTTGATGTTAGAGATTTGGCAGAGGGGAAATCGCGCGTTAACATCTCCATTTCTTTCCTTCTCTAAGTGTCGGACTGTCTGTCTGTCTGTTTTTTTTTCGTAAAACGAAATGACGAAAAACTTAATCTGTATAATTATCGAACCTAATCACAAAATTTTACAAAGGTCGGGTCATTTACAAACGTTTTTCGTTTTTATTTTTACCTGAACTGGTTTAAATATTTTTTTTATACGACGAGGAAGGCAAACGAGCAAGCGGGTCACCTGATGGTAGTGATCAGACGCATTGCAGATGCGTTGCCAGCCTAGAGGGCTAAGATATGCTTGTGCTGCCTTACTCTCCACACCGGAACACAACAGTGCAAGCACTGCTGCTTAGCGGCATGATTGGCGAGTAAGGCGGTGGTAGCCATCCAGACGGACTTTGCGCAAAGTCCTACCACCCGCAATATCGGTTAGTAGAAGCGTTTTCGCGAAAGCGCTCAAATACTGCTTTTAAATTTTTCTTCGCATAATTTACTGATCAGCGCCATCTCTCGAAACTTACCCAAACTAATCAAGCATCCTTTACAGCGTTCAGCACTAATCGTGGCTCAAATTGGAACTATTTTTGTCTGTTAGCGCCGCACTCAAGTACTCGCATTGAAGCATCGAAGATACATTAGTCATTTTCCGAAACAGCGCCATCTGTTATAGCTTTTCCGTACAACATGAATGTTTGAACTACGCGTTTCTTCCAACGTGAGTGCTTTTGCGTTGAAATGGGTGCGTTTCGATGCGTGTTGAATTTACACAACAGATGGCACTACGAGTCTAGAACTTTATCCCAATGAATTAACTCTACTTGTCAATGTTCTGCTAATGTCATGCAAATTTTTCTGTTGTTCAGTAATAGTTTGTGCAACTGTTACATAATGAGGGTCCTTAAAACACGAGTGTGGTTTTATAAAACGAGGCGAAGCCGAGTTTCATAATAAGATCACACGAGTGTTTTAATTTTAAAGCCTAATCATGTGGAGTTGCATACATTACTTTATCTACACACATATTATAAGTACTCTAAGATGGGTTCAGAAGACGAAGGCATATCATACCCAAGACCTGTCACGAATTTGTCTGTTTTTTTTTTATTATAGACAAACATACCGAGCTGACGTGTTGCATCCATATGTTTTTTTATTGTAAGTGATGTTGGTTTTTGAAGACCAAATTTCAAACACTTTAACGTCATCGATTTCGATATCGTCATGACTGTTCGTTTGACGCCAGTATTAATGAAAAGCTAGTCATTTCCTACGATTTCTGAACGCATTACAGAGGACTTATGATTTTATTATACTCCGTTTTGTTGCCAATTTTGTGGCACTAAAAATAGTGCCAGCAGTATGCACGAGTGCCGACGGCAACGCACCGCTCCCCGCCGGCGGGCTCGCGACACCGTTCAAAATTCAAAAAATTCAAAATTCAAAATTTTATTCAGCAAATAGGCAGTTGAATGCTCTTTTACACGTAATTTTTTTCGAGTCTACCAGCGCTTTCGGAAAGACCATGATTGCCAAGAAGAACGCGCCGCAAGAAACTTGGCACAAAGTCATTTTTCTAAAAACAAGTTACATTAGCTCTTACAATACGTAACCACAGACAAATTACACAAAGAAACCTCACTCTGTCATTAAAAGATTAAGAGAGAAAAAAAAACCGTGTTTTGGAAACAAGTGTAAAAAGTAATTATTAGAACAGCAAAACCAGAACACTTTACTTTACTGGCAGGTCTTTATTGAGCAGGAGATGTTCCTTTTTCAAAGAGTTCCAAATGGCAATAGTACATTATTGCCGAGGCGCGTAAAGTAGGGAATTGCCTGACGAGGTGGTTTGGTTTGATGGTTTGGACAAAAATGCGAGTCAGGCAATTCCAGTTTCCGTCGAGGAATACATAGTGCTTTTCTCAAATAATGTGAGGAAATTAAAAAACCTGGTTTGCAAAAAAAAGTAATTTCAATACGTAATCACGAAATACGTTGACAAAAACCAAAGTGTTCAATTACTTGATGTTAAATGTGATTAAAAATTATGTTAAATTCGAGCTTAGCGCTGCAAAATTACACGAAATCAACACCCATGACTATTTTTAGTGACAAAAATGTCAAACTGTCATCCGCCATCTTGGGTTCAACAAATATGTCAAATTCGATCTCACCGCTGCCAAATTACATGAAATCGACACCCATGACCATTTTTAGTGACAAAAATGACAAACTGTCATCCGTCATCTTGGATTCAAAAAATAATGTCAAATTTGAGCTCACCGCACCAAAATTACATGAAATTGACACCCATGACGATTGTTAGTGAAAAAAATGACAAACTGTCATCCGCCATCTTGGATCCAAAAAATAACATTATGTTTGAGCTCACCGCAGCCAAATTACATGAAATCGACACCCAAGACAGTTTTCAGTGAAAACAAAATGTCAAACTGTCATCCGCCATCTTGAATCCAAAAAATAATGTCAAATTCGAGCTCACCGTAGCAAAATTACACAAAATCGATACACCTGTGATCATTTTATTTACAAAAAATACAAAATGTCATTCGTAAGTTATGATTGAAAAAAAAACTTAACACACGCACTGCGGTAAATCGGGCTGGCTTGGCTGTATGCAATTATTATTTGGCCCCATTTTACATGTTACAACTTTTAAAAAGTTAATAAAGCTTTAAAAAATTTAATTTCATACATTTATTTTTCTCCTGTATCGAAAGCCATTTCCATTCACCTTCTTCGACGGTTTCTTCGTTTAAAATTTTGAATGAAAAAATTAGGTGCTCCCCGGGTTCTGTTTTCAAATGGAAAGCGAGAATTTCCGAGCATGTTTGAGAAAAATATTAGTAATATCCTGATTTTAGACCTTTACGTAGCAATGTGCCCTAAGCACGACTTGTCGAATCCTGCGTCACGTAAAATCGAATAGTAAACTATAACGAGTTTGTATGACGTTTGGAACAGCGCCCGCCCGTGAGCGTATTAGGAACTAAAATTTAGTATGAGATTTCTCGATCTTGATACGATAACCGTAACGTAACGCAGGTGTAGCGACCCTAGCGCCACACGCGAGTGACGTCACTGTTCTACGTCACTGTTCTACATCGCGCTAACGAAGTTTCTCAAGTCGGTTGCATAAATACAACTTCCAACTCTCTTCCTTCGGACTTCGGTCCCCAGGCATAACATCTGCCTGGAGAGAGATCTCTCTATTGGAGTCCTCCCCAAACTGGTGACCCTCGACATTGGACAACAAACGCAACCTTCCAAGACCTACGACAATGACGCAGTCTCACAGCAACGCCAGACTACTACACTGTGCACCACTAGCATGTTGCTATATCTCCATGCCTGGTGTCTACAGTGTGCAACCCTCTCCTACACTGCTACGCACTCCGACGAGGATCCAGACTAGCAGCAACTCATCGCTCCCGCCAGCACAGCGGAACAACTCATCGTTTCCGCCAGCACAGCGGAACAACTCATCGCTTCCGCCAGCACAGCAGAGCAACTCATCGCTCCCGCCAGCACAGCGGAACAACTCATCGCTTCCGCCAGCACAGCGGAGCAACTCATCGCTCGCCAACGAGGCTGAGCAAACCTCGCAATTGGCCCTTGCAAGCGCCCTCACGACGCACAGACTGCGCTCCCACACCGACCTCCGGTCTAAAAAGGGGGGCTGGTGTAGCGACCCTAGCGCCACACGCGAGTGACGTCACTGTTCTACGTCACTGTTCTACATCGCGCTAACGAAGTTTCTCAAGTCGGTTGCATAAATACAACTTCCAACTCTCTTCCTTCGGACTTCGGTCCCCAGGCATAACATCTGCCTGGAGAGAGATCTCTCTATTGGAGTCCTCACCAAACAGGATTCGACAAGTCGTGCTTAGGGCACTGCTACAACCTACGTAGCACTGAGATTGCGTGGAGATTGTTGTCAGTACCTACTCTACTGTACTTATTCGAGTGCATAACACAAGTTTTTTTTTTTATAGTCTGTGTCGGGGTTTCTCTGGGGGACAGAATCAGAAATGATGATATCCGCAGTAGAACTAAAGTTACCGACATAGCCCGAAGAATTGCGAAACTTAAGTGGCAGTGGGCGGGGCACATTGCTCGCAGAACTGATGGCCGATAGGTTCAGAAGGTTCTCGAATGGCGTCCACGGACCGGGAGACGAGCTGTCGGTAGGCCACCAACAAGATGGAGCGACGACCTGGTAAAGATCGCGGGACCGCGGTGGATGCGGAAAGCACGAGACCGGTCTGAGTGGAGAGCAGTGGACGTCTTTGCTGACATGATGATGATGAGTCTGTAATTGTGCCCCACTGCTGGGCAATGACCTCTCCTCTAGACTTCCATATCTCCATATCCTGAGACGCATCTAACCAATCTCTCGTCATAGCTGGGCTTTCCACGCCGCCGCTGGCTGTCGTTTTAACACAAAAATTTCAATGAAATATAAGTATATGTTTCAGCCTATACAAAATGCTTTCGTACGTCTGTCCGGCTGAGGCCCGAGTACGAATACTCGAATCCTTAACGTAATCGAGTAGCAACGTTATCGAGAAATTTGTATGTTTGGAACAGCGCCCGCCCGTGAGCGTGTTTGGAACTAAAATTCAGTATGAGCAAGGACGATAAAACCAAGAGGACTGCCAGTGTCTATACGATGCCGAGTTCCTTTGAATTAATAAGCCTGCTGTAGCTAGTTTTACTACGGAGGGGTCTCTGTACAGTCATTTGGTATTATGGCATTTAGACCTCTGGCTAACACAATAGCGCCATCTCAATTCGTTTTTTCTTTCAGTTCATAGATGGCGCTATTGTGTTAGCCAGAGGTCTAAGTGTGATACAAAATTAATGGCACAGAGACCTCTCTATAGTGAAACTAGCTACAGCAGGCTTATTATTTTACAGGAACGCGACATTGTATAGCCATTGGCAGTCCTCTTGGTTTTATTGTCCTTGGTATGAGGCTTCTCGATTTCGATACAACGTAACGTGACGCAGGAGTCGAATATTCGTACTCGGGCCTCAGGTTGCATTTCTCAACCCGCCGCGGCCTTACCCTGTTATTCATAAACCTATTTTAACTAAAATGCCGTTAAAGTTCGTTTGTCCTTTTTTGTCACATTGACATTTCCGTTAGTACGAAGAAGACAAAACCTATTTTAGCTAATGGAGGCTTGAGTGACGTTTATGAATAAGGCCCTTGTCTAACTCGCTCGGAATCTCAATAGCTTTCATTTTGTATGGACTGACAATTGGTATCGGAAACAGCTAGCTGTCACAGTCGTACACAAACTGACACTTCAATCCGATGACGAGTGTCAAAATAATTACGCGATTACGCCGCAGATTCTCTTGTAAATTTTCTAATGCTCCTAACTCTATAATTGGCAGCGTATCTAATAAGATACATAGGCAGTTCATGGCACAAACGTCATCTTTGAACTTTTCTGCCCTTCAAAATTGTGTCATAAACGAAAGTCCCTAATGTGAAAAACGATTAGCAATATATGTTCACTTAAAACATTTTTGTTTTGAACCATCATCAATATTTAAAGCAGTCTTTTAATTTTTTGCATTTTTATTTTATTAAAAATGTTTAGAATTCAGGTGTTCTACTTTCAGCTCTGCCAATTATAGGGGACCACTATGTTACCCGGTAGACTGGTCCAATTTTACAGTTTTTACGACTTGCCTTATCTGCGCATAAAGGTAACCATTAATTAAAACATTTCAAAAACATATCGTGCCATAGCAAAACAAAGTATTTTAATTAATTAAAACCACTTCCAGTTTCCACAGACCAATGTCAGGAAGAAGACAGCTATGTTTTTCATATCTTTATATTTAATATTAGCCCTAACATACATATACGGAGACCAAAAGACCTTCCCAACGGGCTTCAGTAAAAAACACTTCCACGTCACGACATTAAAGGACCCAAACTTCGCGGACGACGAACCGCCAGAAAAAAACCCACCGAAAACAGAAGACTGCCCAGACTTCAGTCCGGAAGAGTTAAAAAAAATAAAGCTGGACTACGACAATGACGGGGCACGGGTGAAGTTCGTTTCAGCCGACGCCCTGTCCGTAGACGAAAAGGAAAAAAAAAAGACGGCGTGCCTGAAAAAGATTCTGGCCGCTGCGGAGCCGGGCGAGAAAAAAATGAAGGCGACGTTCGATTCGCCTGTCAAATTTGAAAATAAAACTGAAGCGAATACTAAAAACAGTACTGGCCGTAAAGGGAACAGACGAGACAACGAATACGAATTCGATACCATTGAATACTACGACGATGCGGATGAAGTGACGTTTGAGAACGACGTCTGTCCAGGGCTAGTAGATGTCATTGACCTCGATATAGCTGAGATAAGGAAGTACGATGTGGAATGCGAGAAAATATGCGAATGGAGCAGCTTGTACGACCACGGCACGTGGGACGAGAACTGGTGAAGTACGAGCCACATTCCTAAAAAAAGAACCTCCCCCTTTTTGAAGTCGGGTAAAAAGTCCGGCAATGCACCTGTGTTAACCCCCGTGTTGTGGTTGTCCGTGGGCGGCGGTCGCTGCGTCTCGTAAAGCGACCCGCTTGATGACGCTGCCACAAAAAAAATTATCAACTATTGCCAACTTTTTTTAAATCCCTATAAATTTAACTATTATTTTTATTCAGTGCTAATACAAGCATTTATTATCATAAATATCTCTCATTTGTTTCAAATTTGTAATCTTAAGAAGTCGCTCAAGAATAAATAAAAATAAATAAAATAATTTTCATGAGACAATTGACGTAATCCCAAACTAAACAAAGCCTGTACTATGGCTACTAGACAACGGATAAACATACTAAACTTATACGTATACATTAAACATCCAAGACTCGAAAACAAAACATTCGTATACATCTTACAAATAACTGCCTCAACCGAGGTACGAACCGGGGACCTCAAGCTTCATAGTCAGGTTCTGTTTGACGTATGCCTGTCTGCTTGTCTGTATCTATAAACAAAGAAATAATTGTACAGTTCTAATTTTTTTAATTCATCATCATTCATCCCACAGAGCCATATTAGGATATAACAGTTCTATTAATAATCCATCTCGTAAATAAACTCGAAAGTAACTATTATAATAATTTGCCGCACAAACTATGATTTACGATCAAAGCAACAAATAAATGAATCAATTGTGTCCATAACACCGAGGGTCCCATCACACGGCGACTTTTAGTTGCGATCAAAAATTCGCAAAGGGCGCAATACTCGCTCGATAGCACGGACCAACCACCCTCTGGACACCAAATGTCAGAGCGAACGTTTCCGAAACGCGTATGCTCATTTGCACCTATAAATCTTATTAGCCACCAATCGTGGCTCACTTTCGAGCAGATGACAAGCGAGATGACAAGCTATGAATCAATCACGACACATTCCCCCGGCCCGCTCACCGCGGCTTTTTTCGTAATGACTTTCCAAGTAAATACATTACACTTTCTGTTGTCCTAGTAGGAAAAGCTTTCTGTTAAAAAAATGCAATATTTTTTCCAACTTTACCTTTTGTTGACTGTACAGTCAGCGTCAAAAGTAGCTCGTCACTTTTGTACCTTGTCGCAATAACACACTCGTCAATCACGTATGACGCGCTGTATCTGGCCGTAGAGCGAAAAAGTACAAAAGTGACAAGCGACTTTGACGCTGACTGTACTATTGTCATCCAACAAAATTTCAAGCCGTGATTAACCGTTGAAAAGTTTCCTCCTGCGACGTTCACCAGAATTTCATTAACATTTGTTATTGTATTGTAATATGTAATGAATACGTATGCCAAATATTATCTTAATCAGTTGGGGATAACTGCTTTTAAATTATGTTGATACATAGATTACATAGATACATTACAAGTGAAAGCTTGTAAAAACAGAGTATCCTAATCAATGGTATTACATAATTATAGAAAGAGGTAGATATGTCATCAGTACGTCTAAAATGATACAAATTGGAGCAAGTTTGAACCTTATTTGAGAGAGATTGTGGCTAACCACAATCTCTCTCAAATAAGGTTCAAACTTGCGCGCAAATGTCAAAATGTTCGGAACACGTTTTTCGATTATCTTGTGGAGCATATGACGTATCTTTACTTATAATATCATTGATACCAATACTGTAGTGTTTTCTCTAATATAGCCTTACGGAACCTCGGAATACTAGTGTCACTTTGCGGTACTAAAATGGCAGCCGATTTGACACTTCAACGCTGGAGCAGCCTTGAATAATTTTACAGAACATCTCAGAAATCCTAACTAATATTATAAATGCAAAAGTAACTCTCTCTGTCTATCTGTTTGTTACCTCTTCACGGGAAAACTGCTGCACCAATCTAGATAAAATTTGGTAAGAAGATAGTTTGAATATTGAGGAATAACATTATAAGGCTACTTTTTATTCGGGAAAATTATATAGTTCCCGCGGGATAGCGATAACCGCTACGCGGACGAAATCGCGGGGAACAGCTAGGCCTCTATAAACTAAATACTTATTGTGTTTAACACTTCCCAATCGTCAACATCATCATCACCAGGCTATTTACGTCCCACAGCTGGGCATAGGACTCCTGTCAGGTCATAAAAATTTTCTCGATAACGTTCAACTATGATCTCAATTGGAAAATCTTTTTGTATTTTTAAATTCTTTTTCCATTTTTTTTTATTTTTACGGTCTTCCCGTGAATATCAATTATATTTTTAATAAACTCACAGAAACATGAATACACAGAAAAAAACCAGAAAAATACCAACCCCGGGAATCGAACCCGGAACCTCGACACTCCGGGTCGCGTGCCCACCCTTACACCAGAATTGGTATTTCCAATACAAGTGGGAATATAATTGGTATTTATTGATATTGGTATTAAATACCAATTCTGGTGTAAGGGTGGGCACGCGACCCGGAGTGTCGAGGTTCCGGGTTCGATTCCCGAGGTTGGTATTTTTCTGATTTTTTTCTGTGTATTCATGTTTCGGTGAGTTTATTAAAAATATAACGCCCAACTAGTATACGTTACATAGCATTCGGATACTACAATCTAGGATAGTACGGAAAATACAGTGTTGACGCGTAGCGTATGTGTGCAGCACTCACACACGCTCACCCAGCGATTTACGTCACACACGACCGTAGCGACCCCTTCCAAAAACACATAATAATTAATATCGAACGAACCATTATTATGAGCGTTTTACGTTTTGTTATCTGTCAAAAGCTACTTGAACACGCTCCACTCCAAGGTCAAATTACTTTCCCCACTAGTGGATAAAATGCGATTTTACCCGCTTGTTTCAAAGGATAAAAGACGGCTTTCCAAGGTAGCGAGGGGAAAAAGTTTTTGCGATTATCACCAACAAATCGCCGTGTATGCGGGGTCTAATCATGAAATTACTGCAATTTGTATAGACGATGTAACCGCGTATTAAGTATGTTTATGTTTAAGGTTCATTATTGCGCGCTAACCAATCCGTTGAACCTAGGGTTACCAGATGGAAAGTTTAAAAATCCGGAGAAAAGGCTTGATTTCCATTCATTGACTTTTTTTATGCGACGAGGAAGGCAAACGAGCACTGCCCATAGACATCCGTAACCGCGGGGATTTGCAGATGCGTTGGCAACCTAGAGAGCTAAGATGAAATGCCTCTTGTTCCCGTAATTACACCGGCTGTCTCACTCTCCATACCGGAACACAACAGTGCCAACACTGCTGCTTAGCGGCAGGATTAACGAGTAAGATGGTGGTAGCGATCCGGACGGAACTCGCACAAGGTCCTACCATCCACAGAATGACTTACCAACGCCATGGACTTCGGGTCAGCGCTTGAAAACCAAACCAAAAGACCACTAATCGAGCGTCAGTCTTAGTTTGGTCGAACGACAGCGCTATGACGTATGGCTGTCATCGGAAAATGCCGCGTTGTACTGGGACCCGTTTTTCGTGAATTTTGTACTAGAGACACAAAATCCAGAGGTTTTGTCGTAATTTGCGAATTTCCTCGCAACCTTAATTATGTGGAAAAAAGTCAAATTATTGTGCACTCGATGTCGTCCACGACCCACCGGTATCTGAAACATTACCTGCGTAAAGAACGTAACTTACTGAAAAAAAAATCCGATGAATTGGGAACCTCCTCCTTTTTTTGAAGTCGGTTAAAAGGTATCTTCGCAATATAAATACGATAAGTAGTAGATGAAGGTATATCTACGAATACATCGCACATGCGTCAATGCGCTTCAACATGTTAGTAATATAAGGTTTTTAGGCAATATAGTTCAGTTCACGTTCGTATTTATATAAGTGTGCACACGTGTCATAATAAAACAAGTTATCGGGTTTAATTCGTCTTTCCTGTTCTCATCAACAAGATACCTATTTTAATTAAGCAAGTATACAGGCTGACAAGAGCTCGTACTGTGCCCTAAGCACGACTTGTCGAATCCTGCGTCACGTAAAATCGAATAGTAAACTATAACGAGTTTGTATGACGTTTGGAACAGCGCCCGCCCGTGAGCGTATTTGGAACTAAAATTTAGTATGAGCTTTCTCGATCTCGATACGATAACCGTAACGTTGCGCAGGATTCGACAAGTCGTGCTTAGGCACAGTTTAGATTACAAAAAAAAATGTTGATTTTATTTGAGTTGATTTTTATGAATAGTAGAAGATGATTTTTTTAACTTTTTATTTGTAATTTATCAAGAGCTTTTCGGTGAAGGAAAACGTCGTGAGGAAACCTGCATACATCTGCGAAGCAATTCAATTATGTGTGTGAAGTTCCCAGTCCTCAACGGGCCCAAGTGGGAACTATAGCCCAAGCCCTCTCATTCTGAGAGTAAGACGTAAAAAAAAGGCTGATGATGATGATGATGAAAGTTTTTATAAAAAAATATCTAAAAAATTTACCTACTCTATTTATGTTATTTATTTCATTGAAAATTCTAAAAATCCTGACTCAATCTGAGATTAAATATCCTTAAATCTCAACATAGATCCTGAGATATGGTAACCCCAATTGAACCCTCATGTTAACCTCTTACCACCATCAGACCAATCTAAAATTTTTTTTTTATAATAAATACTACTTTATTTACATAATAAAAGCAATTTACAATGACATTAAATCTAAGCTTAAACTAAATAAACTACAACTTAAAACTAAATTAAATCTAAATAAGGCCCCCGTGGCATAGTGCCCAAAAGGCTGGCAGCGTTGCCTCGCTGAATAGCGATGCTGATTCTTTGAGAGAGAAAACTGCCAGCCCTTTGGTCACAAGTTGCATCAACTAAGCGCTTTAAAATTAAAATTAAATCTAAAATTAACCTTAGGGCTATAACGACACAGTTAAGTTTACGTCACCTTGATGGTTAGAAATGGAACCCTGTCGTACTATGGGAGTCCTTTGTGGATTTTACTCATTTGAATGAGGACTAATGGATCATTAAGTTGTTACTTTATCATTATTAATTATAGACTTCATAATAGCTGTTGTGGTATATACAAATATCTGGGTACACTGGATAAGTGGACATGTATGTTTATTTTCATCAAGGACGATAAAACCATGAGGACTGCCAGTGATTGAGTGAGTGTGATTGAGTCTCACGGTAGTTTCATGTTAAAAAAGGACTGCCAGAGTCTATACGATGCCGCGTTCCTTTGAAATAATAAGCCTGCCGAGGGTCGAGCACGACTTTACGAATGCTGCGTAACGTAATATCAAATAGTAAACGTTGCCGAGTTTGTATGACGTTTGGAACAGCGCCCGCCCGTGAGCGTATTTGGAACTAAAATTCAGTACGCAGCATTCGTAAAGTCGTGCTCGACTCTCTGTAGCTAGTTTTACTACGGAGGGGTCTTTGTACCATTCAATTGGTATGGCATTTTTGACCTCTGGCTAACACAATGGCGCGGTCTAAATGCGTTTTTTCTTTCAGTTCATAGATACCGCGCTACTATGCGCTATTGTGTTAGCCAGAGGTCTAAGTGTCATATAAAATTAATGGTACAGCGACCTCTCTATAGTGAAACTAGCTACAGCAGGCTCATTATTTTACAGGAACACGACATTGTATAGCCATTGGCAGTCCTCTTGGTTTTATAGTCCTTGCTTTCATTCATATTATACCTATAAAACAGTAGCGTGGACTGATTGACTGACAGAAAACGCACAGCCTAAACCGCTGGACATAGGGACTTGACATTTGGCAAACATGTACCTTGAGTATCCTAGAGGTGCACCAAAAAGGGATTTTTCGAAATACCCACAGGATAGGGAACTAGCCCATTTTGAAGTATTTCACGGGGGCAAAGCACTTCCCTATCCCGTGGGAATTTCGAAAAATCCTTTCTTAGTGCACCTCTAGGATACTCAAGGTATATGTTTGCCAAATTTCAAGTCTCTAGGTCCAGCGGTTGAGGCTGTGCGTTGTTTGTCAGTCAGTCAGTCAGTCATGGTACTGTTTTATAGGTATAGAAAAAATAGGCCTCTCATTCTGAGAGGAGGCCTGTGTCCGACATTTGGAAAAAAGTATGGTGATGATATTAATGGAAGTTGAATGACAATACAAGTACAGTCAACAAAAAGTATAGTCCGCAAAAAAAGCTTGTATATTTTTAACATGAAACTACCTTGTCTTAACCATAGTGAAATAAAACGGATCACTCACGTACATAAGTCGAGTTTAGCGCGACATGTTTCGGCATAATTCGTACTCCTTCCACTGGGAGCGCACGACCCCGCGGCCGCGAGACGCACACTGGACCCTACTCGACTTATGCATATAGTATAATATTTTTTTTACACGACGAGGAAGGCAAACGAGCAAGTGGGTCACCTGATGGTAAGTGATCACCACTGCCCATAGACACCCGCAACCCCGGAGGGTTTGCAGAATTGCAGATGCGTTGCCAACCTAGAGCTAAGATGAAATGTCTCTTGTGCCCGAATTACACCGGCTGCCTTACTCTCCACATCGGAACACAACAGTGCAACCACTGCTGTTTAGCGGCAGGATTAGCGAGTAAGGTGGTGGTAGCGATCCGGTCGGACCATGCACAATTATATACCTGCGTGAGTGATTTGTTTTATTTTCACTAAGGTTATATATTTTTTAACAGAATTATTTTCGTTTCCCACGTGGGACCCCAAAAACTTAACAACAGATAAAATGACGAAATGACTTCCCTGACAAAGCATTTCAATCAGCCTGTTAACATTAACATGCCGGATTATGTAAATGTCGCCGCCATTTCGCGCAGCCGTCTGTATTTGCATATTTGGGAGCTCAGCGCTTCAAGCGTTGAGTCAAAGTTGGAGAGTACACGGAAAAAACATATATGCATAGTGCGGCATAAAAGAGTAGAAAACGGATAAAAAAACGGGCAAGTGCGTGTCGGACACGCCCAGGATAGGGTGCCTCCATTACGAAAAAGCCCTGCCCTAGATACCTGATTTAAAGGTATTTGTCTACACACATATCATAAGTCCTCTATAATGCGTTCAGAAACCGTAGAAAATGACCAGCATTGCAGTACGACGACGCCTTCGCCGCCAACCACCACGACCAGCAGTAAAGTAATAGTCATTACTTTGTGACTTTTCGATATCGAATTCGATTTTTCGAATTTGACAACCAACGTAATTTACAATCATAGTGAAATAAAACGGATCACTCACGTATATATGTCAGTCCGACATGTATAATTAATAATGTGATATATATATTTTTTTTACAAAAAAAAAACAGTTTACGAAACGTCAGCTGGGTATGTTTGTCTATGGTAAAAAAAAACCAATCAAATTCGTGACAGGTATGGGTATGATATATGCCTTCGGCTTCTGAACCCATCTTAGAGTACTTATAATATGTGTGTAGATAAAGTAATGTATGCAACTCCACATAATTAGGCCTTAAAACACTCGTGTTTTAAGGACCCTTATTATGTAGCAGTTGCATAAACTACTATTTCATCACACCTATTCGAAACCAGTGTTAGAAGAGCCCTACTCCTAAGCAAACTACGCAGTGTGGGGTCAATTTATATAAATAATAAATAAATAATAAATAAATATCATGGGACACTTGACACCAATTGACCTAGTCCCAAACTAGGCAAAGCCTGTACTATGGGTACTAGACAACGGACAAACATACTTATATAGATAAATACATATTAAACATCCAAGACCCGAGAACTAACATTCTTATTCATCATACAAACATCTGCCCCGACCGGGATTTGATCCCGGGACCTCAAGCTTCATAGTCAGGGTCTCTAACCACTAGGCTATCCGGTCGTAGTATATCGGATACCGACACAGACAAACATAATGAGTTAATCAACTATTACTCTCAAACCTGTAAAGCCTGCTTATCTCTGATAGTTTTCCTTTTCCTGCACTATTGCTCTGATTTTTTTCAGATTTCCAAATACTATTATATCTCTGGTAGAGGGCGGGGGGACACTTGACTACAACAAAAATGAGCACTTCAAAGGTAAATATTTCGCATACGGATAACTCTATCGAAAAATAATCTTTGAGCACCCCCGATATTTTTAAAAGGCCTACCAACCGCACCCCACACTACGGGGTGGGAGGTTTTAAATTTGTTTTCTCAATATAACATATTACGAATCTGCCCAGCGTATCGCTAATAAGGGGTCGTCCATTAATCACGTGATGTTTTTTTAAGCATTTTCAGCCCCCCCTCCCCCTCCCCTTGGTGATACATGGTGAGGTTTAAGACTACCCCCCCCACCCCCCACCCAACATCACGTGTGTTTTTAGTATCCACAAAAAATCTTAATTTTTTCAGAATATTATCTCAAATACAGGTATAAAGTATAATCTTGTTTTATTCTGAAATTAAAAATGATAAAAATGTCCAGACAGAAAGGTTGCAGGTTGTTTTGATTGGCATCAAAAAAAAATGTAAAAATAAATAAGTACACGTGATATCTTACTACACCCCCCTCCCCCTTGTGACATTTCGTGAATTTTGTCAAAACCCTCCCCCCCCCCTTTCAAGCCTCACGTGATTAATGGTAGACCCCTAATACTATTGAAAGAAGTTCCTGTAACACTTCATAGATTCTGTGCTTGGGTGTTTGAAGCGCTCCACCGCTGCCGCCCCGGGGTCGCACCCAATCTGCGGGGTGCCGTGATTGCCCGGCTTGTTTAAGTCTCAATTAAAGTGTAATTGGAATGTTTGAACTCCAATTCTCTGAACTCCAATTCTCTGTTCGAGTGCTTTCCGAATGCCTTTGAATAAGCGTATGAATGTTAACTACCTCTGTCCGTATTTTGATAGTCTATTGAGCGGTTTTGTGCGCGTTTTCGACCGATGACTCAATGGGATTGTGTATAACTTACAATCGACGGCTTTTTTTTTTTATAACAAACGAACAAGTGGGTCACTTGATGGTAAGTGGTCACCACTGCCCATAGACACCTGCAACCCGGGGGGTTTGCAGATGCGTAGCCAACCTAGAGAGCTAAGACGAAATGCCTCTGTGCCCTGATCCTACATTTTGCTTAGGATTTTACTGCCATCTATACAGACAGACATAAAAAATCAAATTTTGAGAATTTTTTGGGTGGTTGTGCAGTGCTATAAGAGCTACCTTCATACCAATTTTCAAGTTTCTAGGACAACTGGAAGTACCCTTTAGGTTTTCAAAGTACGGCAATTTGTATGGAAAGGTACGTTTTAATGAAAAAATCAAGCTTCTAAGTCCACGCAATCAAAAGAGGTGTATTTGATATTAATTTCAGCATCCTACCTCCACACGTTTCAGAGAAAAAGGGTCTTGACAGACAGATAGACAGGCAGACAGACGGACAACAAAGTGATCCTATAAGGGTTTTTTCCTTTTTAGGTACGGAACCCTAAAACGAGCCATTTACAAATCGGACTACCGCACCGAGGGTTCCGTACAAAATAATAGGTTTCTAGGTTCCCGTCTATCACGGGAATCGTGTCTCGAAGATTGTTCCCGCTTTTCCCGAATGTTTGAAATTGTTCATTGTTAGCAGAGCCCTGCTCCGACTCGCACTTGGCCGGTTTTTAATGACGTATCGTTTGATTGCGTTGTTCATTTCCAAGTGACCAAAACCTATAAGGTATAGTCAGCAGCAGAAGTAGCTAAGCAACCGAAGCGGTTACAATGATCTAGTCAAGCTCTTACGTCTATAGCAATAGAACCGTGCTTACCTACTTCTGCTGCTGACTGTACTTCCTATTCACCTATAGTCATGAAATGTCGCTCACAACACAAGTCATGGAAAAATTCGAATTACGTTTCCTCAGAATACAGAATAAACCAGAAGTCGCGTTCAGTCATGAGTCCATTTTTTATTGATTTCGCTACCCGTTTAATTACATTTGAAATTTAACAATATTCTGTTTTGTTATAAGCCCAACGGCATTTCTGTGTGTAAGAACGTCACGAGAAGGGATTAATTAGTATTGTCATTCGTACAACACGTCAGGATACGCTGCGTGCTCGGAGATGACTACGCCAAACTACTCTATTTAAGAGTAGTTTAATTGCCTCACTTTTAGCCGCGCTCGCGGATTCTGGTTTGTTCTGTATTCTGAGAACGTTTCTCGCGGAACCGTCGGTGAGCTTCCAACTCGCATTGGGCCAGGTTTGTTAATAAAACAACAGTTAAAAAACGTTTCACTTTAATTTGAATCATAATTTCTATTTCCTACATTATTTTTTTACAATGAGATCTAATGGCGTTTATTGGCTATAGGTACTCGTAATACATATAGTGTTTTTTTCTGAACCACATATATATAAAGGGTACAGGGAAAGAACATTTCTAGTCACTTATTTTAAATGAGATTTCAATCTCAAAATGTAGAGCACTCAATAGACTGTAAGTTACCACTCAGTTACAGATACAAATATTTGTGTAAGTTGCCTTTTTTAACCGACTTTTTTTATATATGTACATCGATAACTCCGCCAATTCGAAAGGGTATACTCCTGAGGTGGTCCCATTGTCACCAAATCATGATCTGATCATGGGATCCCAGAGAAATCGAGGGCAACCCTCAAATTTTATAGGCACTTAGTATGTGTTTCATATATTTTCTAAGGCTATTCAAGTATTTGAGTCTGGTAGTCATCATCTCATGTTGATGAGCTGATGATGGAAGGTACAACTCCTTAACGGTTAGGAGTTGGAGGATAATTCTGAAAATGTTAAATCAACGTAAAATTGTGAAACAAAAATCTTTTAACAAAAAAGTAAAACCGCCTTGAAAAAAAATAGTCGGTGCTTCATTCAAAGAATATTCCGCTCGCACCGCACCGACTTCATATTGCTGCTACTTAGTGCTAGGCAATAAAACTTTAGGCTTTAGTTTCCGTTGTCCGAAATAAATGCGTTTTATTTTTGGTTTTTTTTTTCTAAGTTTTTTTTTTGAAGGCGGTTTTACTTTTTTTATCACTTTAAAAAAAAGATGTTCCAAGCTTTCAGATCGCGATAACTCTAAAAGTTGCTAAGGCGACTAGATTTTCTTTCCGTGTACCCTTCATATTCACTTATATTTATGACCCGGTGGCAGGTATAGCTTGGGACAGACGAGACGTTCCCAATGTTCAACTTATCTCTTGTTGTGATCTACTGACGATAAAAACATTTATCTGTCTTCAATTTTGTCGTCTCAATGAACTTCCTGCCATTGGACAATCCAATCTCTGCTTGCCAATAATATTCCAGAGCTCGGACAGGTCATAGCAAAAATAATTGCAAGACGGTAATAGAACAAGATTAATAGTCGCATTATGTACAGTATTATTTAATTATGTTTTCAATTTCATTATAATAGAGTTCGGGGTAGTTCTCAATCTACTTCTTAATCGTTTTTATTTTCACCATATTTAAAATACTTAGAAATAATAATAAGTAAATAATTTTTCATCACACTTGCTCGTAAAGCGTCGTATTGTACGCAGGCATACTGAAGGACAACGGCCTAAATGATTCCTACGGGAGTAATAGGTAATTTGTAATTTTCTCAAGGGAGTAATGAGTTTAGTTTTAAAAAATATGGCGTTCACTCGTAGGTAAGTAGGTATAATATGTCATTCCGCACTAAGGAGGTTTTAAATCAAACATGGTTTTTTACGTTTTCTACAAAAAAGTATTACTTAATTTAAACGTTATTATTGTGTTTTTAAACTATTTGAGTTTACTTTGCAATTATTTCAGTGAATTTTATTTTGAAAACGATAAAAACTGGCTGTATGGATGAGCTTTCGTCTTTCCAGTTTCTAAACGCGTTTTTTATCATTATCTGTGGAAGTACTGGAAGTCTGAAGTCTCCATTGAAAAAAGTTGACAATCTCAAAACTATTATTTGTTGCCGACTGCTGAGTTTATATTTATAATCGTTATACTTAATCTAATATTTACGGAGGTACTGCCTGTACTTAGTAAAATATGTCTTCTGTATGTGAAGACCAAACTTTTGATAAATAGATTTTTTGCCTTTTGTTGTATGTATTTATTTCCTCGCAAATGTGATGCAGATGTGATGTGGGGCAGTAAGGCCTTCGGCCTTCGGCGTCGGCCTTCTAATAGACTTTCGTTAGTAATACCCTTCTTACCGCCCTTCATGCACAATATACTATTACTAAATTAAATTGTCACCACAAAACTGTTTCAAGAATGCCACTTTGACAAAACTATGGCAGATATGCAACTAAATAAGGTTAAGTGTAAAATTACGATAACATCCTCTTTAGATAATTATAGTGGAGATTTGGAAATAGAGCAATACCCAATAGAGTATTGCTCTATTTCCAAATCTGTTTTTGCTATGACCTGTCCGAGCTCTGGTATTACATATGATATTACACAATGAGGCTACAATTCTAGCCTCTTTGGCCTCAGTCGCTCTCCGAATAAGGTCCAAACTTGCGCGCAAATATCAACATGTTCGGAACATGTTTTTCGATTGTCTTGTGAGCATATGACCTATCTTTACTTATAATATCATTGCTGCTTGCTATCTGTCGATGGGGGCATGACGGGCCATCTACAGATAGCAAATTGACAACATTTCGTATTTTTGAGACTATAATTTGATTAATTGTCTGCAATCTACTTTGAAAGAGGAGCAAACCTACGGTTTTAAATTTTCATTAGGATTTGTAATTAATTTATTATTAATTTATTAAAAGGTACTTATTCCAAAAGGACGTAACTCCGAAACGGCGCTAGGATGGATCAATTGCCTTTGTCTTGTCACGATCAAAAAAACAAAACTCAAAATGTCAAATCTGACATTGTCAAACACAATACGTGTCATGTCAAATTATTGTTGTGCTCGTGGTATGTATGAAAAAGGCAAAGGTATTACACCCATTCTGGCGTAGTTTTGGTAGGATTGGTAATTTTATTTTATTCTCTTGTATTTAAAAAAATAAGTAATATAATTTTTTTTTAAACATAGCGGTGTGTTCAGTAGGCCAAGCCCTTGCGATACCTACATTAATTTCCAGGTGTGAAAAATATGAAATGTTGTCAATTGTTCATCAACGTTATCCAAAAATTCGTCATTATCAAAGTAAGATATAAATACGGCTGTAAGTTGACGTGAATGGATGGGCACACACAGATTGTCACGTCACGTCATGTCTTTGTATTTGACAGCGAGATTATTAGTCTTAAATTCGGATTTCAATGCGTGCTTATTTCAAGTAAGTACCTGGCTTGACAACAGGATACTACAGTTTTACAAACTATAATTCTAAAGTAATAACGACTAGAAAATATTGCACAAAATATAAAAAAAGATTAGTTACTCATTGACTTACCAACGCCATGGACTTCGGGTTGGCGCTTGAAAACGTCCGAACCAAAAGACCACTAACCGAGCGTCAGCCAGTCTTAGTTTGGTCGAACGACAGCGCTATGACGTATGGCTGTCATCTGAAAATGCCGTGTTGTACTGGGACACATTTTTCGTGAATTTTCTATTAGACCCAAAGTCCATGGAATTATCATAGTAAGCCAATGTAGTACCTAACTTAAGATAATACATATTGAGAGAATCTAGCCTCTATTTTTACTTTAATCTATATAATTTATACAGTATCCGTCGTACAATAATATTTTTTACATAATGATGAAAAATAATACTTCTTTAATTATTACACATCACCAACCTATTTACGTCCCACTACTGGGCACAGGCCTCCTCTCAGGATGAGATAGCTTGGGGCGTGTACCCACGCGAGCCCAGAGTGGATGGGAACTTCACACACACCATTGAATTGCTTCGCAGGAGAGTGTTTCCTTCACCAAAAAGCTCGTGATCAATTTTCGAAAAACTCAGAGTTGCGAGCCGGAGTTCGAACCCACGACCCTCTGCTTGAGAGGCCATATTTCTAACCACTAGGCTACGACGGCTTTTTATAAGTGAAATACTTACTTATTATTAATTTAACATTGTATTGGTATTGTAACAGCAAATCCTACAAAATACTACGCTTATTATTATGTACATATTATTATACTATGTTTCTATGACACGTTACTATCTTCTCTCTACAGTGCAGCGTCACTAAAGGCAGCCACTAGGGACTCAGGGCGGGCGCACATTAAGCCACTAGTCGCGGCCACTAAAGGCTTCGCCAGACAGCGAGCGGAACGGGGCGTCGACGGGACGCCGGCGGGACGGTAGCAGCTGTAATGTACTAGTCAACATAGACGACGTCAAACAGCGCCATCGCGCTCAGCATGTCACGTCCCGCTGCCGCCGCGCCCGACGGGAATACAACGCGGAGTGCTACCGGGCGGGGCGTGAGCGCGGCCCGCCATGTTGTTTCCTATGAATTTTCGTATTATCAGTCAAACAGACGGCGGGACGGGACACGTCGCGCTCGACGGGACGTCAGCGTTGTGTTTTTTTACAAAATGAACAATGAAACTGTGTAAAAACTAATAGAAATTGTAAGAGGCCACGTTTATTTGTAATGTTAGGCCATCCGCAGTATAAAAATGTTAGTAGTAGTGGTAGTGTCACTTGACAACTTGTTTGGAAATAATCAACATGAGCGCCATCCGTACCGCCGGGCGGACGGCCGGCGCGGCGTGGACGCGACCCGTCCCGCCCGTGGTGTGGCGTCCACGCCGCGCTACCGTCGCGCCGGCGCCCCGTCGCCGTCCCGTCGCGCTCGCTGTCTGTGGGTCGAGCACGATTCGAATCCTGCATCACGTAAAATCGAATAGTAAACGTTGTGGAGTTTGTATGACGTTTGGAACAGGGCCCGCCCGTGAGTATTGGGAAGTATGAGGTTTCTCGATCTCGATACGATAACCGTAACGTTCGACAAATCGTGCTCGACCCAGTGGCGAGTTGCGAGCGCGGGCGACTCCCGCAGCTTGTGGCTCGAACGCGGCCACTCGAACGCTCGGTTAGCTCCGATGCTGTACAAAATGCATGAAAAAACTCTTCCGCAGCTTGTAGTCGGGTGCAGTGGCCGCGACTAATGACTCGATGTGCGTAAGGTCACCGAGCCACAAGTATAGAAAAACCTTTTCCACGGGCTAGGCAAAAATCAATCTTATGACAATGTCATAAACATTTTGTCAAGGGAACGCTTTTCTCAGTTTAACTCAAATCACCAGCTCAGCAGCAGCAACTTTGGAATCAGCTTCCTGCGGCAACATTAGGAGCGATACAACTTAGGAATCTTTAAAAAAACGAGCCTACCTATTCCTTAAAGGGCCAGCCCTTCTGTGATTCCCTTTATGTTGCAGGTGTTCATGGGCGGCGGTGATTGTTTTACATCAGGTGACTCGCCCGCTCGTTTGCGCCCTCTTATAATAAAAAAAAAACTATACGCGTACTTACTTAACATTAGATAATATGATTATGTTAATTATTTTTGATTTATCTATCTCACTGAGCTCTATAAGTTGTGATCGATGACAATGACCTGTTAATGTCTATACATTATCGCGTGATCTATGATTGGTGGAAATTGACAAACCTCACTCAACGGACTTTTGACTAATGACTAGTTTTCACTAGTTGTCGCGGGTGAGCAAGGTAATTGTTTTTAATTCATAAAATATGCACCTCCGCAAAGTAACGCCTGATTCTATAAATTAGTGTGATAGCTAATCTGTGCTATGGCAGTACAATCTGGCCTATGCCAGTTAGTTCCAGCATCCGGCTCACAGATGGCAGTGCATGTAAGCCGGGTATGGCGGTAGCAGCGCGCACGCAAGTGGCAGACCGTGTGTGGGTAGCTCGCGCTCAGTGGCGCCGCTCGCGGCCTGTGCGCGAAGCTGTTCCAAGCGGAGCTGGTTCTGTCGCTTCCATTTTGTTCTAGAACAAAGAAATGTTAAAAAGAATGAGAAGTGTCATTTGTTGACTCTTTGTGAGCAGTCGCGGGTATTCATACTCATACACGATTTATTACATCTCAGTCAAACAGACACACTTTCACATTTATAATATTAGTATATAGCAGCCCGTCCCGGCTTCGCACGGGGTAGACAATTATAAAATGAAAAAAGTTGTTGTAGTGACATAACTACAATAGTTGGACATATGCTACCGCGGAGTTTTTTGTAGACATTATGATGTTCTTCAATATTGTTGTACATTATTTTGTTCTATCGCTAATAGTTTCGGCAGCGCATTCGACGAAAGACATTTTAAGACTCATTTTTCTACACCTTCGGTTACATTGTTCAAATTTTACCAAGGATCCCTAATTTTTTTCAAAATGAAATGTAGCCTATGTCAAATTGGAAGAATGTAGCATTCTATTGGTGAAAGAATTTTTTAAATCGGCCCAGTACTTTTTGAGCCTATTCATTACAAACATACAAACATACAAAAATAGGTACAAATCTTTCCTCTTTGTAATATTATATATAATATAGTGTAGATTAGTATGGAAGCATGTGTGGGCATGGGCAGGGCACATTGAGAGAATGAACGAGGACGAGAGTCGCTGGGCAAGAGCCAGAACGGACACTAGAGGGCGCGGCAGACCGCTGCAGCGCTGGATGGACGATATTCGACGGCACGGAGGTCGTGACTGGATGAGACGGGCACAAGATCACCAAAAGTGGAAGAAGAGGGAAGAGAACTATTACATCCAGGATTAAATCAACAAAAGCCACCATGATGATGATGTTGAATAAGGCACGGAACAAGTTGAACACGAAAAGGGCCGAGCGAGCATGCGCGCAGGGACGCAGGGACTAATTAACGCCACAAAACTGGCAACAAAACCGGAATACAGAAGGGCCCGTCCACAAGCCAGTATAATAAAGTCACAATGTAAGTCTATGCAAGAAAGTATGAGTAGTTAGCCTGTTTGCATCACAGCAGCACTCACCGCCGGTTCTGGTACCAAGTCTTGACCTGGGTCTCGCTAAGGCTGAGCGCATCAGCTACGTCCCCGCGATCCGCGACGCTCAGGTATTTCTGGCAGCGGAACTTGCGCTCCAGGTACGCCAGCTGCGCATGCGTGAACGCGGTGCGCCGGCGGCGGGGTTTGCGCGCTGAGCTGCCGCGGGAAGGTTGACGGTCTGTTAGAACAGTTTAATTGGTGAAATGGGAATTGTAGTTGGTATTTAAAGTCTCGTTGCCTTGATTGTTTACTAGATAAAGGAGAATGCCGGTGTCGTGTCGCATCAGGAGGTCAAGGAGTTGGCTTATAGGAGAGACTAGCTTATGCCCCGCGGCTTTGCCCCTGTGAAATATTTCAAAATGGGCTAGTGCCCTATCCCGTGGGAATTTCGAAAAATCCCTTCTTAGTGCTCCTCTAGGATACTCAAGGTATATGTTTGCCAAATTTCAAGTCTAGGTCCAGTGGTTTAGGCTGTGCGTTGTCTGTCAATCAGTCAGTCAGTAAGTCACGGTACTGTTTTATAGGTATAGATGATTGGAAGACGCTCCAACGACAACATAACTCTTAGGTAGGTAAGTTTGATGACGAGAAAGTTACCTATCAGATGACTACAAAACCATCACCTGATTCTTGCGTCTCGCGTTGCGACCCTCCCGCCATGACAGACGCGAACCCAGCCAGCAGCTGACTCTGGAAGGACCCCTTCGACAGATCAACCGTCCGACCGTACACGCTCTCCGAAATGACAAAACTATCTTCGTCCTTCTTCCCCTCACGGTCGGATCGGTACAGATGAAAGAGATCACCGTTGTACAGCTTCAAGCGGTCATTGTACTCCTCTTCTTTGAACGGGGAGTTGAAGTTTGAGCTCTGTATTCTGTTGTAGTCGACTGGTGTGGATCGGTCGGTGTCTGTATCCTTTTTGTCAGCGATGTCCTCAAAGGTAGCGGGTTTGGGTGTCGAGGTGTCGCTCCGGTTGTCACCCACTGAGATGTCGTCGTCGGCTTCCGAGTGGCTTGCTCGGCTCGTGTCATGGTCTTCTATGTGGTCTGTGGGAGAATGAAGGATTATTGTAACGTTGACGCTAACGACTACTTCTTTAAAACCATTTTACAAGAAAAAAATTAACAAAAGAGAGGAAGAGGTCGACCCAGAAGCTAGATGGACCGAATAAAGGAGAAGGCCGGTGTCGTGTCGTATCAGGAGGGCAAGGAGCTGGCTTATAGGAGAGATGATTGGAAGATACTCCACCGACAAGAGTGTAACTCTTTAGTTTGATGATGAATGATGATGTAATGTTGTTAATAATTTTATCTAGACACATATTATAATTCCTCTACATAATAAGTGATGCATTACGACAGTCAGTTTTACCACAGTGTAAAGAGCTTATATCTACCAGTGTAATGCCGTTTGCGTAAATGCCGACACCGCAACCGCAAGGCCACAGCACCAAGGAGGGCGAAAGTTCCTAACTAATCGGGCAGTGGCGGCGTATGCAAGGGGGCTCGCCCCGCCCGCCCCGCACCCCGCACCCCCCGCACGATTGACCTGTCTAGAGGCCTTCGTCGGACGACTGTATAGACTGTGGTTTTACTATGAAAAGTTTAGCAAAGTCATTGTCGATACGACATCGAATTCGATATAGTCACGAGTTTCAAATTTGGAACATTTTTAAATACTAATACAATTTGAATAGGCCTACGATATGAAACGTCAGCTCGGTATATAATATATAAAGTTAGTGTATGATGAACGGTACGGATGGAATTACTCAGAACGAACGTGAAGATCCAGAAAGGTTAGGTACCTTGTTAGGTTATCTAGCTTAGCTGTCTGTGGCATCATAGCTCCCAAACAGATCTACCAATTTCAATGCGGTTTGTTTTTAATCGAAAGCTACTTTAATCCAGATAGTTCTTAGCTAAGAAACATTAACATTATTTTGACCGTTTTTAAGATATTGAACTTTAAAATGACAAAATCAGGGGTTTCTCAACTTTCTGTGTTGGCTAGGTTGCCTTATAATTATCACACTGGCGATTTGCTAACGAGTTTTGTATTGAGGCGATAACGCAACGTGTATGCCGCGGGAGATATTAGTAAGAAGCACTCGCTCGCAAATCCCTAATAGTTATGATAAGACTCTTAAAACTAGTCTCAAATAAATACTGTAGATTGGAGGCATAAGGAGAGGTGATAATTCCTTGACTGTAGAATGTCATTGTCGTATTCCGGGTGGTAGAACCTTGTGCGAGGTCCGTCTGGATCGCTACCACCGTGTTCCTCGGTAACCTTCCTTCACTGTTGTGTTCCGGTGTGAAGAGTAAGACAGCCGGTGTAATTACGGGCACAAGAGGCATTTCATCTTAGCTCTCTAGGTTGGCAACGCATCTGCAAAACCCTCGCGTTGCTGTCTATGGGCAACGGTGATCTTACCATCCGGCGACCCACGTGCTCGTTTGCCTTCCTTGTATAATAAAAACGTACAAGTAACGAAACTAATTTTCACGCCAACTATCGGCAGCTACGCGCAACCGCTAACAAAAGATTAAAGCCAGCACTTAACTGCGCGTACAAAGCGTAAAGACGTTCCCTAATTAGGGCCCGGGGCTGGAGTTTTGCAACTGAGGCGTCTTTTAATTTGTAGGAAAGCGAGTGAATGCTTCGTGTCGCAAGAGCGAGAGGTTTTTTTAGGGTTCCGTAGAGCCAACCCACAATAACTCTGCAATGAATTGACAACAGTAGAAATCTAAAGTTTATTTATGGCAATTGTAACAGGTCATCATTCATCCACCAATAAAATACCTCTCATATTTCGAATTCCAGATTTTTACCGTACAACGGCATAACCTACTAAACACTGGCAAAATTGTCCTCCACTGGACAGAGCCATATTTAGAAAAAAACAACAACAATTTTTGATTACTGCAATTCAATTCAATTTTTAGCTCCATCGATACTATCGATGATTCCGCCAATGTCGAGGTTGAAGAAGACACTGTCGGTAATTATTTAACCGTAGTTCGGTAGTTTGATTACTACTATCATTATTATTCATAATTAAAGAAATGACTGAGTGACATGAAAAAAGTATTACCACAGCGTGATTTTTCTGGGTTGCCAATTAATATCTTATGCAGAGTTATCGTGGGACGATTATACCTCACAAGCAAAAACGGAACCCTACTTACCAACATCATGGACTTCGGGTTAGCGCTTGAAAACGTCCGAACCAAAAGACCACTAGTCGAGCGTCAGTCAGTCTTAGTTTGCTCGAACGACAGCGCTATGACGTATGGCTGTCATCGGAAAATGCCGTGTTGTACTGGGACACGTTTTTCGTGAGTTTTGTACTATTAGACCCAAAGTCCATGGTGTTCGACTAGCCCTTTCTCTATTGACACACGCTCTACTGCATAGCGTTGTCCCGCTGAGTGAATAGACTCCGCCCCCAAAAATTGCCCGCCTGAGCATCTGATGTGATGTTTTTTAACCCCCGACGAAAAAGCCGGGTGTTATAAGTTTGACCTGTGTATCTGTGTATCTGTGTATCTCCCAAGCGGATTGACCGATTTCGATGCGGTTTTTTTTAACCGAAAGCTAATTTAATCGAGATGGTTCTTAGCTAAGTTCCATTAAAATCGGTTCACCCGTTTTTGAAATAATGTTGAACTTTGAAATGACAATGTCGGGGGTTTTTCAACTTTTCTAAGTAGGTTAGGTTATTAGATTAAGAAAGAAAGAAAGAAAAGGTTTATTTGGTGCGTAGGTAACAGTACAGAAAAAAAACATTATAAATAACTTATCAGCAAAATACACCAAAAAGGTTGCTGCTCAGCATGTGCCATGGTTAGAATGTCTGACGCTGGGTTTTAGGACACCCAAACAGAAACTTTAAACTAAATTAATTAATAAATGAGACGTGGCTGTATGGACTTAGCTTCCTTTGCCTATCCCTACTAGAATATATTTTTTTCTATTTAAACATAAGAACGTTGTTAACGGTTTGATCCCCGACTTGCCTGGCCATAGCGAGTTTGCTGGCCCACCATCACAACGGCTCAAATCACGCCGGCCAACGAGTGTAACTGCGAAGGAGTTAATAGCCAATGGCTTCCAGCTGGACCAATCCTGGAAGGATGAATGGACGACGGAGGCGACTACCGGCCAACGTAGCATCTTTCCGGACCCTACTCAAAAGCCGAAGGGCTTCTCTTTGCAGAGGAAACACTGGTGTCGCCTCAACAGAATCCGCACAGGCCACGGTAGGTGCAACTCCTTGAAGTTCAATGGAGCAATAGCCCGCTCTGTGACTGCAGCCTCGAAGACCAAACTGCACAGCATATTGTGGAGCGCTGCCCAAAGCGATGCTACCGGGGCGACCCGGAGGACCTCTGACCTCTACGTGAACGTGATACCTGACGCCGTTGACTGGCTGCGCGACCTGGATGTTGACTTATGATATAATTTTGTGTGATTTCCTATATACTTGTATAACGCCATACGATTAAATAAATAACGGTTTGATATCAATGTTTTTTATCCCTATCTAAACACAGCCCTCTTGTGCGATCTCCGTAATTTGCGTGCCCTCTTGCGTCCCTGTCTAATGACGTCTTCGGCCTAATTCGAGCGGAAACACCCGAACATGTTTGCGTATAACGAAGGCTGTAGGGGTGACTCCATCTTTGTATTTTTTTTTTGTGAAATTACCAGTTTTGTAACCATGTAACACTATAACGGTACAATTTATCCTATCAGAAAGAATACATCCGAATATTTTTTTCCGCTTGTAACCATTCTAAGTACGCTGTATTTATAATCTGTAAAACAAGAACTTGTAAATAATTGTGCATACAAAATAATGAATAACAACTTGGTTTTCTTGCTTTTTTCATTATTTTTAAATTGGACGACTATACAAGTACAGTCATCTCGAATATAATTGTATAAACATGTGTAATTATCTAAATGAGGACATAACACAATGTAATAATAGTAACGATTTTCCTAGAAAATTCAAATCCTACCATTTTATAATTTGAATGAATATTTTGATAAATTGTATGAATAACATAATGTATTACTTTTAAGTTAGATTAAGATTTTGCACGCCAAATTGTGGCAGAGCATAACTACATTTTTTTTCATCATCATCATCATCATCATCATGTCAGCCGAAAGACGTCCACTGCTGGACATAGGCCTCCCCCGCGGCTCTCCACTCAGACCGGTCTCGTGCTTTCCGCATCCACCGCGGTCCCGCAATCCTTACTAGGTCGTCGTTTAGGTTTTTTTTTTACATGTACATATTTATAGCACCTGTGTAACATGTTCTTGCGAAATAAATGAAATGAAATGAATTTTTAACAAAAACCACGATCGGTATCAAAAGCTTGCATAAAAAATATTTTTTTACAGTAAACATATTGCAAAACTAATTTAAAATCATCATAAATCAACAGTTGTTTCTATCAACATTGTTTTAAAACATGCAGTTTCAATATCGACAACCCTAACAAGAGTTACGTTAACATGGGGCGGAATTAAAAAAAGAAAAATGGACGGTGGTTTAACTTCGTGTACCAACACTTATGTTGGTGATCATGACAAGGACTATAAAACGAAGAGGACTGCCAACGCCTATGCAATGTCGCGTTCCTCTAAAATAATAATCCTGCTGCAGCTAGTTACACTTCAGAGAGGTTTCTGTATCATCATTAGATCTGGGGATCGCTTCTTGAATCTCACTTGGTGACTAAACTCTCACCCATGACAATGATATCACTATTTGCCAAAAGCCTTATTTTTGAATGTCATGCCCGTCTACTAACATGCAGCTAACTTGCGTTTCTGTTGTAGACAAGCGAGTCAACAGTAGATTGAGGTTAGCTGTCACTGCCAGTGGTCAAGAAGTCACTCAGTGATCTCGTTAACGAGTGGGTGGGGGCATTCTTATTTCATATCATAGGCATGAGAATTTTGGTCACCGGTGAGATTCAGAAATACGAACTTTTTAGAAATCACAGAATTGTATCTATCATTCTGCTTAGCAAGGACGGCATGATTGTCGAGTATGGCTTTTTAAAATGTGTATTTACTTACTTAAGAAAGGTAATTCTAGTGTTTTTTCATATTAAATTACGCAAAACATAATAGTTAGTAAGTAAGTAAGTAAACACTTTATTGTACTAAAAAACAAAAGGATACAAACACAATTTACAAAAAATATATTTATTAAAGTACAAAGGCGGGCTTATCCCTATAAGGGAACTCTAACAGCCAACCTTAGAGTGAATAGTAGCTCACGACTGATTGACGCATTGTTTTGTTCTTAAAATTGTCCACGCCTATTAAGGTACATCTATATCGTGGAGCCATTTTTTGGGCTTAGTTACGCTTCCATAGATATTATTATTCGTAGCGCTAGAGACTACTCGATTACGCTACGTAGCATTCGAATATTCGTGCTCCGGGTACAACCGGGATGGGTCTAAAGCCGGTTAGTTTAAAAAAGAAATCCGTACGTAAGTCAGTCACCTCTTTTTTAATCATCTGTTCTAAACCCTACCCTTTACCTCTACAGACTATTATTCGTCTTCATTCAAAAGCAAGAACTATTCAACTTTTTAATGAACCGCGAGCTCCCATTTGAAATGAGGCGGAGATATGTAGAAAGAGACAGGCTAAGGCAGCCGCCATTTTAAATCTCACCCGGTGACTAAAGTCACTGATTTTTTTATATACGTCAAGGAATTCAAACGAGCAAGTGGGTCACCTAATGGTAAATGATCACCACTGCCCAATGCCCATAGACACTCGCAACCTCGGAGGGTTAGCAGATGCGCTGCCAACCCAGAGAGCTAAGATGAAATGCCTCTTGTGCCCGTAATTACACTGGCTGTCTTAATCTCCACACCGGAACACAACAGTCCAAGCACTGCTGCTTAGTGGCAGGATTAGCGAGTAAGATGGCGGTAGCGATCCGGATCCAACAAGGTCCTACAACCCTACCTACAACAAGGAAGGCAAACGAGCAAGGCGGTCACCTGATGGCAAGTGATTACCGCTGCCCATAGACACCCGCAACCTCGGAGCGTTTGCAGATGCGCTGCCAACCCAGAGAGCTAAGATGAAATGCCTCTTGTGCCCGTAATTACACTGGCTGTCTTACTCTCCACACCGGAACACAACAGTGCAAGTGACGAATAAGAAGTTAAATTTACCATATTCGCGCAGTTAGTTAGTAAAATAGGATATAGGATAACCCACGCATGTTTTAGTATTCGCGCGGTTAGTTTATTAGGATAGGATGACCCACGCGTGTTTAAACAAGCCATACAACCGCAGCCGAAGCCGTGATAGCCTAGTGGTTTGACCTATCGCCTCTGAAGCAGAGGGTCGAGGGTTCAAACCCCGGCTCGCACCTATAAGTTTTTCGGAATTTATGTGCGATATTGCATTTGTAATTTATTATGAGCTTTTCGGTGAAGGAAAACATCGTGAGGAAACCTGCACACTCCTGCGCAGCAATTCAATGGTGCGTGTGAAGTTCCCAATCCGCATTGGGCCCGCGTGGGAGCTATAGCCCAAGGCCCTCTCATTCTGAGAGGAGGCCTGTGCCCAGCAGTGGGACGTAAATAGGCTGATGATGATGATGATGGTGGTGATGATGACAACCGCAGCAACACTAGCGCCCCAAGCGCCCCTAATTTGCGAACACGCGACACAACAAACTAGCTCGTTACGTTAACAACAAAAACAATAATCGCTGTGAAAGGGAAGTGTTTAGCCTCTAAGTGGTCGATGATTGACGCACAACCCTCGCAGTTTCGTCTTAACGAATACGCGCGACCGACGCTTCTTGACACTTGCTAGGGGGAGCGGGATTTCGTGCAGGGAATGGTGTGACTCGGTCTGTCTGTCCGTCCTTTATAACGATCCATAATGGATAAAGGACATACTTAATTGTAAGTAATTGTTATTATAATTTATTGAATCAGGCGTTACTTTGCGGAGGTCCATATTTATGAACTAAAAACAATTACCACTAATGACAAATAGTTATATCTGTGCATCTGGTGGCATGTTGAGCGGTTGTTCTTATGCTTCGTAAATGGCCTCGTGGAGAGTGCCGAAACGCGTTAGCTTTTAGTTTAGTGGTGGTGGTAATAGTTAGGTCTGTGTGGCATGTGTTGATTCGTGTAGCTGTGGAGGTGGTAACTATTTGTCATTAGTGGTCGCGGGTGAGCAAAGTAATTGTTTTTAGTTCATAGTAATTGTTATATTATTTTTTATTATAATGATGGTGAGACATACACCTATAAAAAATAATTAAAAAAAAACCTACAAAAATGTCAGTATACAAAGAAAATTCGATGTACATTTGGTTACTAATATGAAGCGCACTTTGTCAGCCGATTCTCGTGAAATTTTGCGAACAGGTTCGCTAATTATAATAATATAGAATATTTTGTAAGTCGATTGGTTTTTTGGATTATTTTGAAGTAAAAAAAAAAACAAAAATGACCCGATTGTTAATTTTTTTTAAACTATTTTTAGATATTTACATTTTAGTAATAAGTATGACATTGCTATTGTTTTTACTAAAAATGAGGCCCCTGTATCTTAACGAATAAATTATTTGGACATTTCAGAAAACTGTGTACCTACGCTTTACTTTTTTTTTAAACTTAACAAATTTTGGATTATTTCTGCTCAGAATCACGAGGACTATCTATTTAAATAATAATAAAAGTGCCCCGCATTTCTTGTCGGTTTTGTGACGCATTTATACATAAGCACATTCTATATGGACCGTCACAAAACTGACAAATAAATTTTCTATGGAAAAATTTAGGACTTTTTTGGAAAAAAAGGGTAAGTACACAGTTTTCTGAAAACGCCCATTTAAATTGTAAAAAAACTACGCAATCGTGAAATTTAGTAATCTGGTTAGATAATTAAGTAAGTATTATTAATAGGATTTTTTAATTACGAAAAACGTTAAAAAAATAATGAGGCCGCAAGGTCTACAGCTCTCAGAGCCACAAGTCATATTAAGCAAGTATCAAGACAGTTAATCGCTGTACCGCGTGACAGCGGGGCGCCAGGGGTGTCACCGCGGGGTCGCAGCCCTGATTGCCGGGGGTCATCCCATCAATCTGTACTCGGAATAAGAGAGCGCATCATGCCATGATCCCGTCTAATTATAATTAGGAGGTATGGTGGTATGTTTATAATTTACTAGGTGTACCACTTCGGTTATCGCTATCACGCGGAAACCATATAATTTTCCCGAATAAAAAGTTATTCCTCAATATTCAAACTATCTTCTTACCAAATTTCATCTAGATTGGTGCAGCGGTTTTCCCGTGAAGAGGTAACAAACAGACAGACAGAGAGAGAGACAGAGAGACACAGAGACAGCTGTTACTTTCGCATTTATAATATTAGTTAGGATTAGGATTAGGATGAGTTTATTTTTTAGACCTGTTTCTAAAAAACGATATTCTTCTTTTTCTCTCTTAATTTTTTTTAATGATAGAGTGAGGTTTCTTTGTGTAATTTGTCTGTGGTTACGTATTGTAAGAGCTAATGTAACTTGTTTTTAGAAAAAATGATTTTGTGCCAAGTTTCTTGCGGCGCATTCCTTTGGCAATCATGGTCTTTCCGAAAGCGCTGGTAGACTCGAAAAAGATGACGTGTAAAAGAGCATTCAACTGCCTATTTGCTGAATAAAATTTTGAATTTTGAATTTTATCTGTCTATGCCTATAAAACAGTACCGTGACTGACTGACTGACTGACAGACAACGCACATCCTAAACCACTGGAACTAGAGACTTGAAATTTGGCAAACTACCTTGAGTATCCTGGAGGTGCACTAAGAAGGGATTTTTCGAAATTCCCACGGGATAGGGAACTAGCCCATTTTGAAATATTTCACGGGGGCAAAGTCGCGGGGCATAAGCTAGTAATGTATAAATTCTGTGGTATTTAGTTATGTGTCACTGTCAAATGTCACATTCAGCATAAAATAAACAATGCTCGTTTGAACTTTCTGTTGGGTGTGCTCGAGGTTGGTGTGGTTTCCATAAAGAGACACGAAAAACTTTTTCAAAACGATTTTACTATCACACTTGCACATACAAAAGAATACGCGCGGTTTGGCTCAAGGTAAGCAGCGGACTGCAAGATGGCGCCGTCACATTTATAACCGCGGGTAGACTCTCAAAAACAAAATGTTACAACTACCTTCTACTTAAATCTAAAACATCTACTAATAAATGGTTGGACTGTCCAACACACAAAAAAAGAAAAACAAATTAAAATACATTTAAAAAATGAGCACGTCGCTTACACTTTCCTTTGATATTTTAAATCAGGCGTTCAAATGTGTAAATGATTACAGATTGCTTTGAAATACAAATTGCCAATCCTTCCAATCCATTAAGGCAGGCTCAGACTTGGGGGTCGATTTTTGAATCTCACCCGGTGACTATAATTCAGTGATTTCTAAAAAGTTCGTATTTTTGAATCTCACCGGTGACAAAAATTCTCATGCCTATGATATCAAATACGAGTGCCCTCACCCACTCGTAAACGAGATCACTGAGTGACTTCTTGACCACTGGTAGTGACAGCTAACCAGAATCTATTATGTTGACATGCTTGTCTATGACAGAAACGCAAATTAGCTGAATCTTAGTAGAAGGGTATGACATTAAAAAATACGGTTTTTGGCAAATAGTGATATCAATGTGACGGGTGAGAATTCAGTCACCAAGTGAGATTCAAAAATCGACCCCTTGGTCGCATTACAAGATATACTCGCATACTGTGAAGTACCTCACACCATTGTAGAAAAGAAGTTTACCTGACGTAGGCGTCTTGAAACCCAATGTAGTTTTAACAGATAATAATAATGGTGTTCAAAGAATAAGATAAGCAGACGCAGCTGGAAGTATGCAAAGCAAAATCATATCATAATCATATTTTGCATGTTGAACGTATCAGACGTATCAGGGAGTGTTTAATCGTACAACATGTACATAGAAGAAATTGTAACTATTGCTTGTTCAAAGAGAAATAATAAAGAGTGATTGAAATTAAACAAGTTTTATTTTTAACTTTTTAAAGCTTCGTCATTTCGAAATTTGGTCTGCAACACAGAACAGGTCCCTTTTTTCCCTCACGCAAGCATTTGGCATTGAATCTGTGTTTTAAATGTACTTTGCAGTTTTTGATTCTTCACGTATAAGATTCTTCTACATGATTTTTTTTTCAAGTAAGAAAGTACATATTTATTTACATAATAAAAGCAATTTACAATGACATTAAATTCAAGCTAAAACTGAATTGTAATCTAAATAAGGCCGCTGAATAGCGATGCTGATTCTTTGAGAGAGAAAACTGCCAGCCCTTCGGTCACAAGTTGCATCGACTAAGCGCTTTGCAATTGAAATAAGCTTGTGAGCGCTGGAACCCCATGGACCCAAGGTTTCAAACCCGACAGCAATAAAGACACATATTATAAGTACTTTTAAATTTAAGATGGGTTCAGAAGCAAATTTTCAATATTCAGGGACTTCAACTTTCATTGTCCGACTCTGCCGACTTGAAATTAATTAAAAACCAATCAAACTTTTTTATCACAAGCTACGCCTGTTGACTCCATTTAGCCCATTTTACACAAATGCGAGGCCTGTCAAACAATGGTTGTAGTGTCGTGTGTGTGCGCACATCACTTAGAGGCCGCGTGCCCGGCGCGTGCGCAGTCGAGTGGCCCCTTGCTGCGCCTTAGTTAAGAAAAACATGTTGTTAATGTTAAAAATAACGAGTTCATTTTGCGGGTTAGGTTTTTTTAATTTAGTTTTTTATATAACAGGGGTCAAACGAACAGGCGGGTCACCTAAAGCAATCACCGCCGCCCATGGACACCCGCAACACGAGGGGAATCACGGCGTTGCCAGCACTTTAAGCGACCGACCGTTGCGTGATTCGTATACGACGAGGAAGGCAAACGTGCAAGTGGGTCACCTGATGGTAAGTGATCACCACTGCCCATAGACACCAGCAACCCCGGGGGTTGCCAACCTAGAGAGCTAGGATGAAATGCCTCGTGTGCCCGTAATTACACCGGCTGTCTTACAATAGCGATCCTATCGGATTTTTGACTCGCTGTAGCACTCTTCATACAACTTTTTTTTATACGACGAGAAAGGAATATGAGCAAGTGAACGAACCTACCGCTAGGGCTCTCTCGCTCCTGAACGATATGCTGGTTCATGTCCCGAATGCTGACATATTCGCCGATAATATGGGCTTATTCATGAGAAGGGCCACTTTGTTTTTATCGAAATTGTAATAGATATTGTAATATGTGTAGTAATGTAATGGATAGTAGTAAAGTAATGGATAATAGCTAATAATGGATAATGGATAATAGCTAACGGATAATAGCTAATAATGGATAATGGATAATAGCCAATTTTGATACTTTTGACATTCTATTTCTTTATAAGGACATGACATGATATTTTTTTAATGTATGTAGTGTTAGATATATTGTTTTAATTTATGAGATCTGATAAGGAAATTTACTCATCTCTTCTTTTGTGACCATATCAATGTTTTTTGTTTTCTATCTATTTGGACGGTTTGGATAAGTACTGTAAGTCCAGTAGAAAGGTATTATAATAAATAAATAAAAATAAATAAAGCGAGTCACCTGATGAAGTGATCCCCCACTGCCCCAAACCCCGGGTGTTTGCATTTGCAGATGCGTTGCCAACCTAGAGAGCTAAGATGAAATGCCTCTTGTGCTCGTAATTACACCGGCTATTTTAGAAATAAGTTCAAATGTTTAGTAGCGAGTCAGTAGTGATAATAACATATGTTACTTTAATAAAGATTTTATTTTCGTTTTTTATTCATTTATTTATCTTTATCCGTTGTTTAATATGTAGTACCTTACCCTTAAAGCTCCCGGTTGTTTTGTGCGTTGATCGCAGCGTTAAATGCATGCGATCAACTTTTGCCTTGTTTGTTCAACGCTGCGTTCACCGCGTAAAACAGTGTTTGGTTATTTCATTAGATTATACGAGCGTCTAGTGTAATCGACACCAAAAGAATAGCCTCGATCGCGTTCGCGTTTACGTCTGAATTACAATGGGCACATTAGCAGTGCGCCTAGTATTGCCGACCAGGCCAAGAAATACGTCTCATACTATTTGACACTTTACCTCAAACACGATCGAGACGTATTTTGTGCTTTTTGATTACACTAAGGACACAGCGCTACTGGTGACACGTATCAACAACTGAACAAACAACTCTCATACTATTTGACACCTAACGCAAACGCGTTCGAGACGTTCAGTTGTAAAATGACGTGAGTCAAACTTCTGACGAACAGCGTTTGTAACCTCTGGGTATGAAACCGTAGAAAGCACAGCCGGTAAGTATATAAAATTTGTGTGTAAAAAAAACGGTTTAGAACAAATTGACGACCGGATAGCCTAGTGGTTAGAGACCCTGACTACGAAGCTTGAGGTCCCCGGTCGGGGCAGATGTTTGTATGATGAATACGAATGTTTGCTCTCGGGTCTTGGATCTTTAATATGTGTTTAAGTATGTATTTATCTATATAAGTATGTTTATCCGTTATCTAGTACCCATAGTACAGGCTTTGCCTAGTTTGGGACTAGGTCAATTGGTGTCAATTATCCCGTGATATTTATTTATTTTATCTTTATTTTAGGTGTAAAATGACCTGCGTCAAACGTCCGACAAACAGCGTTTGTAACTATTGGGGAAAGCACAGCCGGTAAAAAAAAAACTTGTGTTTAAAAAAAACGGTTAAAAACATTTTTTCGTTTTAATTTCTTACCTACCTCAACAATAAATTATGCACCTTGACGCATGAGTTATGCATGAAACTAAAATTAGCATGCCAGATAGCTAAATTAGGTATACTGTAACGTACATTACAATGTATACTGTAAGAGGCGCCGCACACCGCTCCACAAATTGCCAGCTTATTACAGCCCCGACACACTGCACTTGGACACGTACGTGATATGATAATGAGATTGTGAGGGCCCTGTATTGTAAAGAACAAGTGTTTGAGAACATACCTGAATAATATTTAGACCTATTTGTCATTATAACATAAGCACAGACAATAGTTTACACAACTGTTAAGTACTTACATAAATAGGTCTTTAAAACACGATGTAAAGTTGCACACATTAAATTTAAATTTAAAAAATCAAGTTTCTAAATTTTATTCAGCATTTACTGCTCTTTTACACGTCATTTTTTCGAGTCTACCAGCGCTTTCGGAAAGATCATGATTGCCAAGAAGAATGCGCCGCAAGAAACTTGGCACAAAGTCATTTTTTCTAAAAACAAGTTACATTAGCTCTTACAATACGTAACCACAGATGAATAACACAAAGAAACCTCGCTGCATCATTAGAAAATTCATATCATTAGAAAAATGTATCATTAGAAAAATAAAATTTTATAATATCGAGAGAAAAAAAATTACAGTGTTTTAGAAACAAGTGTAAATAATAAACCTTAAATCTACCTACTAGTTTTATTCATTGACTTACCAACACCATGGACTTCGGGTTAGCGCTTGCAAACGTCCGAACCAAAAGACCACTAATCGAGCGTCAGCCAGTCTCAGTTCAGTCTAACGACAGCGCTATGACGTATGGCTGTCATTGAAACATGCCGTGTTGTACTGGGACACATTTTTCGTGAATTTTGTATTAAACCCAAAGTCCATGGCGTCAGTAAGCCCAGCTTAACTACGTTCAAATGGCGATACGAATTTATCCTCAAAAATATCTGTGTATTTTGAAATAACACCTTATTCATACAACCTCGCATACTCAAGGTGACCCCTATAACTACACTGTAGGCACTAACAGATTCGCTAACAGTAACAAGGGTCGAAGTGTCCGTGTAGTTATAAAATGTCCTCGACAACCTCGTTATATTCGTTAGCGCAGGAGTGGACACAAAATGGCCGCGAAATGACAAAAAGTCTCGACTTGTGAAATAAAATTTGAAGAAGCTAGCGCGTTTGGGTGTTAGAGTTTGGCTATAGTCGTCCCACGATAACTCTGCGACGAACTGACAACAGTAGAAATCTAAAGTTTGTTTATGGCAACACTGATTTATAGTCAAACAGCACGTTTTGAACTTTTGATTAGTTTAAACCTGTAAAGCCACCCTATAATTATGTGGTAGTTTTCCTTTGAAATTAACTGTACTGCTCTGATTTTTTCACATTTCCAAATACCACAGTTTCTCTGGTAGAAGGGGGGGGACACTTGACTCTAACAAAAATGAGAGCTTCAAACCCCAGTAAATATTTCGCAAACGAATCCCTCAATCGAAAAATGGTCTTCGAACACCCCCAATATTACTAAAATACTAAATCTGTCTTTCTGTGTGTTAGCTAGCTACGATGCCATACAGGTAGACAGATACACAAGCGTCAGACTTATAAAAAAAGGGCGAAAAACGTTAGTCAGTCATAAATAAGGATTTGCTACTACCCAACTACTACCTCTGTTTACCCGTTTAGAAACCCGTCGGCAGACTTATAATAACCATTATTTTCGCGTAACCGTTATCTTTCATACACAATTGCGTCATATTAAAACGTTGTTTGACGCCTTATCTGTAACGGTATCCAAAACCTGTACTAATAGAATACCTTTATTTACATAATAAAAGCAATTTACAATGGCATTAAATCCAAACTGAAACTAAATAAACTAAAACTTAAAACTAAATTAAATCTAAATAAGGCCCCCGTGGCATGGTGCCCAAAGGGCTGGCAGCGTTGCCTCGCTGAATAGCGATGCTGATTTTTTGAGAGAAAAAACTGCCAGCCCTTTGGTCACATACTTACTTCGACAAGCGATATAATAACGTTATAGACCATCTCTTTCTTAGACTAAATTTACTCGTAGCAGTTTTAAATGATTCGCGGTTAATTGCATTAGACATAATCAGAACGGAATATTGACCGCGATTACCTTACAGGTTTGATGAGCTCCCGATATTTCGATGCGGGTAGACAGAGCCCGGTCTGCGCAACATTAGTACCTACCCTCGTTTCGTCAGTTTGCCCGTGATCATGATGCATGCAACTGCGTCGAAATATCGGGAGCTCATCAAACCTATAAGGTAATCGCGGTCAATATCCCGTTCTCATTATGTCTAAATTGACTCGTTCTATCGCTGTGGATATATCACCTGACATAATCGAAACTCATCAATCAGAAAACCATGAAATGTCATTAACAAACATTATAGGAATCCACGGGGCAAACATTTATCACAGCAAAGAAATTTCTATATCGATAAACTCAATTAACGATGCTTGTTCCGTATACTAGTGATCGCCCCCAGCATTCTGTGTATTTTTTTGTAAGTATTGTTCTGAAGACGAGTATGAAGATCACACAAAGCATATTTTAAATGATCGCTAAGTTATAGCTAGGGTGTAACATTGCACTATTAAATAGTTAATGTTACTTTATCAAACCTTTTTGATAATTAGATTACTATTTTGTTTTATATTTACACTTTTAATAAAAACACATTTATCCTAATCCTAATCCTAACTAATATTATAAGTGCGAAAGTAACTCTGTCTCTCTGTCTGTCTGTTTGTTACCTCTTTACGGAAAAACCACTGCACCAATCTAGGTGAAATTTTGTAAGAAGATAGTTTGAATACTGAGGAATAACATAGGCTTCTTTTTATTCGGGAAAATCATATAGTTCCCACGGGATAGCGATAACCGAAATCTATGCTAACGAAGTTGCGGGCAACAGCTAATTACAAATAAAACTTTTAGTTATCTGGAATCTGATTGTAAGTATATGGAACAATCATCTATGATTGCGTTTATCGTTAAATTAATACCTTAGTTGAAATAAAATTTTGCCTCATGGATTCTCCTAGCCATTCCTATATTTATAAGAAAAACTGTTTTAATATGAGTATACGCCTATACAATAACTTGCCCGATGAAATTAAATTAGAAAACAAGACATTTTTTAAAATTAGGTTGACTAAATGGCTTCATCAAAATTGTTTCTATAGTATTAATGAGTATTTGGCACAATAATAATTAAGTGTTTAGTAATTAATGGTATTATGTATTATGATTTGCACACCTGCTTGCAGGTTGAGTACGCATGCCCTAACACTATTATCTTTAAGACCTGTAACTAACCGTATTCTTGCAAATACTTAAATCATTTCTATTTCTATTTCTATTTCCTACGTCTGGCATTTAGATCCGATTACGGCATAAAGCAGACAGACGGGAGGCGCCTTTGTCTTATCTATGCACTGCAATTTTTCTGCCACTTTTTGAAGGGGACGAGGAACACACACGTACAGCACACGTCAAAAAAAAATCAAATCAAATCAAAATCAAAAATCAAAATTTTATTCAGCAAATAGGCAGTTGAATGTTCTTTTACATGTCATTTTTTTGAGTCTACCAGCGCTTTCGGAAAGACCATGATTGCCAAGAAGAATGCGCCGCAAGAAACTTGGCACAAAGTCATTTTTTCTAAAAAACAAGTTACATTAGCTCTTACAATACGTAACCACAGACAAATTACACAAAGAAACCTCACTCTGTCATTAAAAGATTAAGAGAGAAAAAAAAACCGCATTTTAGAAACAACGTGTATTTGGTTCGTCAACGCTCCTGTCAAAATTTGTTACGTTCCTGCAAACGCACACTAAAACAAAACTGTCACAAAGATGCCATAAACACGCACACAATCAACAGACCCTGATCATTTTGGTCAGAGTTAATGTTAGAGATTTGGCAGAGGGGAAATCGCGCGTTAACATCTCCATTCCTTTCCTGCTCTAAGGATTACGTCAGAATAAGGGGGCGCTTCAGTCGTGTAATGCTATTTTATAAAGTAATGTTCTTCATCCCATTATTAAGTGATTGAGCAGTTAATTGATGTAATAACCTAACCAATTCAGAAAAGTTGAAAAACCCAAGACATTTTCAGTCCAAAGTTCAGCGTTCTTTGAGATATTGCTCGAACACCGCTAAACCGATTTTTATGAAACTTAGCTAAGAATAGTCTCGTTTAAACTAGCTTTAGATTAACAAATCACGTCCAAACACATTCATCAGTTTAGGTGTTACGATGCCACAGACAGTTATACAGATACACCCATACACAAATCAGACTTCTTTTTTTGCGTCGGGGGTTAAAAAGAAAAAAAATTACACCGTCCCTTAACCAAGCTTTCGAAAATACTCTTAAAAAATCGAAGCTTCACTTATTTTTATAATTTAACCAAAACATTAAAGGAATCGGTTTGATCGCTGGAAATTATGACGACATACTGTTTATATATATGTAAGTAGGTACTTGGGTCATTTGAAAAAAAAAGTTGCACACACACTTTTTTATGGAGTTTTTAAATTTACTTAGAATCACGAGTACTATTGATTTTAATACGTAAAATGAAAGTGTCCCATAATATTGTGTTCCATTCCGTTACACTTTTCAAATACACTTATTTATGAGAGTAACGGAATGGAAGTACAAAAATGTGATGGACCCTTTTATTCACCTATTAAAATCAATAGTAGTGCTCGTGAGTAGATATAACATTAAAAATTCAAAATCCAAAAAACAGTGTATGCACAACTTTTTTAAAATAACCCACTTAAGTACCTACCCAATTTAGTAAAAAACTTCAAACCAAGCAATCGCTTTCTATCCAAATGTTTTTGCCCTGTGGTTAATACTTAAATACATAATTAGAACAATCAATGACTCTGAGTGCGGCGGTGAAAGATATACCTAAGTAAGAGTTGATTTTGAAGTTAAGATGTTAAAAATCTTCTTCAAACACAAAATTCGCATTGCAGCAGACATTTTTAAAATTAGTATTGTAAGTACAAAGTATTAAGCAAGTAAAAAGCATAAAGTTAAGATAGTTAAAATTGACAATTTGCTAACAGAGTTTAACTAACTAAAGATTGTTCTTGTAAACCCGAAGATACTCACCTCACATGACCAATTTTATAGTTTATAAAAACTGTTCAATTTTAAAATAAAACAATCTCAATCTTTCATGATTACTATAATCAAACAATATTTAAGACATTCGTTCCCAATGTTCAATGTATCTCTTATTTTGATCACTAGCAAATTTTTTTACTGAATTGACGAAAAGTGTGCTATCTGTAGATGTGCCACCGTCCTCCCATCGGCAGATAGCAACCAGAGATTGGATTGCCTTGCGACTACAAGTTTATTGAGACGGCAAAATTGAAGATAGATCAGACAGATCAAAACAAGATATAGATTGGTGTTAAAATGTATACCTTCCATTTTTATTCTTTACATTTCAAGACCGTAAAACGAATGGCACCGGAATGCGACGAAGTTAGTACCCGGCGGCAAAAAAAAATCACCAATTAATAAATTTTATTGTCAGTAAGTTAGAAAACCATAAAATAATTAATGTTAATTTACCTTGAGCTCCCGGCCTCAAGACGTCTCCGAGCAAATCTTTAATCAGAAACGATTTGTGGCTGTCCTGCATTCTCTCCATCGCGGAATGAATTAAAAAGTTAATCAACTTTTTAGAATAAAAAAAAAATTACATGATCGATTTGCGCGCGAACAGCAACTACCAAAAAGTCAACTGTGAGTCTTTTATTAAGATACTTTAATAAAATCAAGGTGTTATCACCGCGACAATTATTTCATATTTAATCAAATTTAAAGAAACGTTGTGCGTTGTCCCAGTTAGCGCGAAAAACTGCGGCCGAATGCTCCCGGCTTTCCCGCGTTTTCGCAACTGTCAGCCATGTTCAAAAACCAGTTCGAGCGGGAAAAGCATTTTCATTTAGCTACGCCCCTGACTGGCGCTACGTAGATTTTCTTGCGGTTTTGGGCCAAAATACCGCTTAAACGGGGTTTAATCCGTCTTTAGCATGCGCAGGGCACGCCAGGCGGGGCCTAGGGCTCCACCCTTTTTAGCCTCTGCCAATGGAACGCGCGTAAAGTTTCACGGCACACCGGCTCTCTGAGTGCGCTTTGGCGTAGCGTTTCGTATATCGAGTTGGGTTAAAAGGTTTTTGAATATAAATCGAAAAGTTAAGGGTAAAGCTGGACCAATTAAATTTGATAGTGGGGGCGAATAAAAACATTTTGCCGGTCTCGACTCGGGTTGCGTACTTATATTGTTTTTTTATGAGTTTTCGTAACGAGGTGTTTTGACGCGGGGTTTATGTGAAAGATGTTGTAATCGGGCATTATGCCGCGACGGGGGTCCGTAGCGAAACTAACGGTGACATTATTTATCTTTAGCATTAAATAGGTATAATCAAATAAGAAAAAAATACTGAAAAGTCGTCGTGGTTGACAGAGGACCTACAAATCTACAAATCTACAATCCTACAATTATGTAGCTGTCGTGACATAACCTCCATTCTTTGTGATACGCTTTTACAAACGCGAATTATTTGTAGACTTCAAACTTGTATCTAATACATATTTCTAATTATTGTGGTACGTTATTTTATTTACAATTTAGCAATTTTGTCGAATTGTACACTTGTAAAGTTTTGTGGGATAGGGCACTAGCATGCAACTCAAAGTTTTACATTTGAAAGAAATAGGATATTTACTTTATTTACTAGATTTATTTACTCAAACGCCGCAAATATGCTGCCCTAGGATCCAGCTACATGTTTGCGGCGTTTGGCGTCGAAACCCTTGGGGCCATGGGGGCCAAGTGCGCGTCGCCTATATAAAGATTTGGCGACGCGCTTAATAGAGGCCTCAGGTGACCAGAGGGCTGGCTATTATTTCGCACAACGTATCAGCATCGCTATACAGCGGGGAAATACGGCCAGCCTTCTGGGCACCTTGCCTATTGACGGCGATTTAGGCCAAGTTTTTAACCTTTAGTTTAAGTTTTAATATGTTTGTGTTTGTTTTTAATCTGAATATTAAATTTTATTATATTAATTAAATTATCAACTTTAGTTACATAATAAAAGCAAACTACAACTTAAAACTAAATTAAATCTAAATAAAGCCCCCGTGGCATGGTGCCCAAAAGGCTGGCAGCGTTGCCTCGCTGAATAGCGATGCTGATTCTTTGAGAGAGAAAACTGCCAGGCCTTTGGTCACATACTTACTTCGATAATAACGTTATAGACCATCTCTTTCTTAGACTAAATTTACTCGTAGCAGTTTTGAATGATTCGCGGTTAATTGCATTAGACATAATCAGAACGGAATATTGACCGCGATTACCTTACAGGTTTGATGAGCTCCCGATATTTCGATGCGGGTAGACAGAGCCCGGTCTGCGCAACATTAGTACCTACCCTCGTTTCGTCAGTTTGCCCGTGATCATGATGCATGCAACTGCGTCGAAATATCGGGAGCTCGTCAAACCTATAAGGTAATCGCGGTCAATATCCCGTTCTCATTATGTCTAAATTGACTCGTTCTATCGCTGTGGATATATCACCTGACATAATCGAAATTCATCAATCAGAAAACCATGAAATGTCATTAACAAACATTATAGGAATCCACGGGGCAAACATTTATCACAGCAAAGAAATTTCTATATCGATAAACTCAATTAACGATGCTTGTTCCGTATACTAGTGATCGCCCCCAGCATTGTGTGTATTTTTTTGTAAGTATTGTTCTGAAGACGGGTATGAAGATCACACAAAGCATATTTTAAATGATCGCTAAGTTATAGCTAGGGTGTAACATTGCACTATTAAATAGTTAATGTTACTTTATCAAACCTTTTTGATAATTAGATTACTGTTTTGTTTTATTGTTACACTTTTAATAAAAACACATTTATCCTAATCCTAATCCTAACTAATATTATAAATGCGAAAGTAACTCTGTCTCTCTGTCTCTCTGTCTGTCTGTTTGTTACCTCTTCACTGAATAGCGTCGCTGAATAGCGATGCTGATTCTTTGAGAGAGAAAACTGCCAGCCCTTTGGTCACAAGTTGCAAAGAAATTATATTTTTAATGAGCTTTTCTTTAAACGAAAAATATCGCTAGGAAGTGAAGTTGGCAATCCGACTAGACCACGTGTGTACCTACTCCCAAGCCCTTTACATTCTAGGAGGAGTGCTGTCACATACTTAGTACAGTAAAAAGTAGGTACTTACTTAATTCAGAAAACTTCAGTTCTCTTATTTATTACACCATAACCTTAGAATGGGTACAGAATAAACCAGAACCCGCGAACTCAGACTACAGAACAAACCAGAACCCGCGAGCGCGCCTAAAAGTGAGTTACCTCACTTACACTGGCAATGATATTATGGGTATGTTACTTGTTCGTATGTTGTTCGTAGGTATGTTACTTTTGGTTGGTCTTAAAGTCTAAAATTAAAACCAAAACAATATTTTATTCAGTCGTCCGACCGTCTATCGTCATTTAGATCCTTGTGGGAGGCCTATGTTCAGTAGTCGACGTCTTCCGGCTCTTATGAAGATTGTGATTTCTTCAGTTAGTTACTCAGGCAGTTAAAAGATATTTTACACGTCATTATTGCAAATTAAATATGATTAACTACCAATGGTGGCTTTTTGATGAGGCTAAATTATACAGACTGGTGAGAGCTTCTGAATGCTAGACGTTGATAAACTGCAATAAGTTTATATCTCATTATGTACATACACATACATATTATAATCACGCCTCTTTCTCACGGGGGAAATCATCACATTATGTCATGTCATTATGTCTTTAGTATTAATTAATTAGTTCATCTGTAAGCAATATTGAGTGGCGTGGTCACTACAGTCACCAAACTCATTCTGGATTAGACATAATAAAAACGGGATATTGACCGCGATTACCTTATAGGTTTGATGAGCTCCCGATATTTCGACGCAGTTACATGCATCGTGATCACGGGCAATCGTGTTTTCACTATGTCTAATGCAATTAACCGCGAATCATTTGAAACTGTCATTAAACAAAGATTTAGAAAAACTACCAGTTGGATTGACGTGTAATTTGATACGAATTCAATGATTTATTCAATTCAATGATCAAAATTCAAAATTCGAAATATTTTATTCAGCAAATAGGCAGTTGAATGCTCTTTTACACGTCATTTTTTTGAGTCTACCAGCGCTTTCGGAAAGACCATGATTCAACATACAATGACAATGCAAAGAAAAATCCGTTAAGCAGCTGGACTTGAACCAGCAACCTCGGTAATCCGTACCACGCTCCACTAATTAAGCTATACTTAACATTGGTGTACCTAACGATTTTTTCAATGCCTTGTGTTATATTTTTATTTGGAAGATCTCTCCTCAGCGCCATCTATGAGTAGCTTAATCAAGCGGCTCACCCACTACGGAACTTCTACAGTTACGCATTAGTGGCAAGAGATGGAACTATTTTCTGAATCAATTAAAATAATCGATTTATTGATTATTTTTGTTTTTGTTTTTATGAAACATTCATAGTATGAAATTCAACATACAATGACAATGCAAAGAAAAATCCATTAAGCAGCTGGACTTGAACCAGCAACCTCGGTAATCCGTACCACGCTCCACCAATTAAGCTATACTTAACATTGGTGTACCTAACGAATTTTTCAATGCCTTGTGTCATATTTAAGACCATGATTGTCAAAAAGAATGCGCCGTAAGAAACTTGGCACAAAGTATTTTTTTCTAAAAACAAGTTACGTTAGCTCTTACAATACGTAACCACAGATAAATTACACAAAGAAACCCCACTCTGTCTTTTAAAAAATTAAGAAAGAAAAAAAATACCGTATTTTAGAAACAACTGCATAAAATAATTATTAGAACAGCAAAACTGGTTGTAATGGTGGCCGCAAATTTTCCCGCTTACATTTTTTGGCGGCCAACGCTCTTATGTAAATAATGGCAACACTGACAAAAGTTTCGCGATGTAAAGGAAACGTTAGCGCGGGGCTCTCGAAAATAATGAAGGGCCTACGGTACCGCTCTCGAACTTTAGGTACCGGTGCCGCGGCCGTTCTCAACGCAAAAAGTAAAACATTCACTAAGAGAGCTCAGAATACCGAACCAACCAGAGGCCGCGAGCATTCGTAACCGCATACCACGCACTGTGTAATTTTTAGGGTTCTCTTTTAAGTAATTTCGTCATGTCTGACTGTCCGCGGCTTAGCTCAGAAGGGACAATATTGGTACTAAGAAACCTGTAATTTTGCATGGATAAATACATAATTATTCATTAGGCCATCCAAACAGTAGAATAAAATATTGAAAAAAAAAATGTTTGTTGGGCTACCTAGGTACCTCCTCACGTAAAGTGGGGATGATTCAAATACTGTGGGTGTTCGAAGATCACTTTTCGAACGAGGGAGTCTTTTACGAAATATTTGGATTTGAAGTGCTCATTTTTGTTTAGAGACAAGATTAGTGTCCCCCTAGTCAAGTCAAGTGTACCAGAGAAACGGTTGCATTTAGAAATGTAGAAAAAAACAGAGCAGTAGTGCGTATAGTGAATTTAAAAGGAAATCTATCATAGATAAATAGGTTTTACAGGTTTGTATTGTACAAAATTTATATTGCCTATGTCAGTAACCGATATAAAATGACCCCACACTGATTACGGTTTGCTTAGGAGTAGGGTTCTGCTAACACTGGACAATTTAAAACACTCGGGAAAAGCAGGAAAAATCTCTGTGACTCAAGACCCACGATAGATGAACTATTTAGATAGTTACCTACAAATTTGTACGGAACCTTCTGTGTGCTAGTCCAACTCGCACTTGGCCGGTTGTTACACCTGAAATAGGTAGTAAAATATTAAACAAGACCCTGTTATTTTTTGTAAACCCAACGGCATTTCAGCATATAAAAACGACACTAGAAGGGATTGATTAATTATTGTCATTCGTCATCAATACACAAAACATTAAAGACAGGCCACGCACCCTTTCAGCGCTGACAAAATGCGGCCCTCACTCATTAACTGTCATTAGACTGACATGATGTCGAACATCAAGGGATACTAAGCCACCGTATCACCTTGTAACGTAGTTACGTTCATAACCTAGGCTATAAAAAAAATAATCAAGTAATAAATTCTAGAGAAACTAAGCCTTACAATAACACTTACCTAATAAAAAAGACCCACCGTAACTAGGGGGGCTTAAATCAGACCGGCGTAATTTCTTACCCTCACCCTACGACTCCATTCGTGTGCTAGCGACGCAGTTGTCTGAATAAATCTGTAAAACGTTTATTTTTGTTTAATTTATTCATCCGCCACCTGTAAGCGTAGCAACCTAATCACCTATAACTGCTAGTCCGCGCTCTGAAGCTAAGGCGTATCTGTTACGATATCATCCACTCGTACATGTTACGATAAGCTGCGTGCACGGAGATGACTACGCGACACTACACTATTTAAATGTGGTTTTATTTAGTTGTTTCAGTAAAAAAAACAAATTTAAACTGTTTATTTCGAAAAGAGAGACAAAAAATCATACAATACGAAATTAAACTATAATTCTTAATTTGTAGGATTGTAGCAGTAAATGTTATCAATCTTGGCACATCAACATAGGTAAATACGAACGTTTTCTTGTTAAGGAGGTAGGTCTTAAGGTGACGCACAAGGATACCTTTAATCTTGTTGCTATTTTACCAACAATTTCCTGTACGGTTTCAAATGGAAATTAATTACTTAAGTATATAGGGCAGAGTGGCCGCCCACACTCTCTTGACATAAACATTATTAAGTACATTTAGGTATGACATAGGTTGGTAAGTTAGATAGATTCCTTAAGTTTCCTGGCCTGCTCTAGATGCGCTCGCGGGTTCTGGTTTGTTCTGTGTTCTGTGTAAGTGAGATGAGGAGACGGTGTGATTATGTTCAAGTTCAAGTCCTTTGCAGGCTGTAGGTATTTGTTTAATACTGCTTCTTGCCCGCGACTGACTCTGCGTAGAGATTGACTATCACTATCCCGCGGGAATTGGGAAGTTTTCCTTGATAAAAAATAGCCTACGCTAGCCTAGTTATAAAAATATTTTGTTTTTAAGTTAGCCATTGTTAAAACCTTCCCTCTATCTATCTATTCTATGTATTAATCTACGGCAAGGACCATAATACCAAGAGGACTGCCAGTGTCTATACGATGTCGCGTTCCTTTGAAATAATAAGCCTGCTGTAGCTAGTTTTACTATGGAGGGGTCTCTGTACCATTCATTTGGTATGACATTTAGACCTCTGGCTAACACAGTAGCGCCATCTAAATTAGTTTTTTCTCTCATTTCATAGATGGCGCTATTTTGTTAGGCAGAGGTCTAAGTGTCATACAAAATTAATGGTACTGAGACCTCTCTATAGTGAAACTAGCTACAGCAGGCTCATTATTTTACAGGACCGCGACATTGTATAACCATTGGCAGTCTTCTCAGTTTTATAGTCCTTGCTAGTGGTTAGGGACCATGACTATGAAGCTTGAAGTCCCGAGTTCGATCCCCGGTCGAGGCAGATGTTTGTATGATGAATACGAATGTTTGTTCTCGGGTCTTGGGTGTTTAATATTTATGTATTTAAGTATGTAGGTATTTATCTAATTAAATATGCTTATCCGTTGCCTAGTATCCATAGCAGTTTGGGACTAGGTCAATTGGTGTCAATTGTCCCATGATATTTATTTATTTGTTGTCGCCACGATGTTTGAGCGACGACGTTGGCAACACCAAGCGTGACGTGTACCCGGAGCTGTCAACTACAGTTTATAAAAGCTCCAGTCAGACTGCAAGAGCTCACTTTTTTCTGGCACCATCCGCAGTCGTCCAAGGGCTACTGACTCCACGAAGCAAACGCTGTCACGTGATAAGTATATTGTATCAGCAGTTCCAATTATGTACAATTCATATGTCGATTTATTATAATTATAACGTAACGTAATAGCTTTAAAGTGTTCCTCTAGTACGTAGTTGAACTTGTGTATTGCTTCAATAAAGCTTAAAGCCGATTCCTTTCTCCATAACTGGTTGAAATTGTATGTTCCCCAGTAAAGCTGTTTGGATGATATTAATAAACAATGTGTGATTTAGTCCTAGGTGTGTATAATGGCAATTGCATAATATAATTGTACCTACCTTGTGTTCTCCTGTATGATGTAAATAATAAATAATAGTGGTTATGTTGCTGGTTGTTTCTGTTATATTTAGGTAAGTATTATTTATTTATTAACGCCCAAACTTGCGCGCAAATGTCAAAATGTTCGGAACGTGTTTTTCGATTGTCTTGTGATGTGAGCATATGACGTATCTTTACTTATAATATCATTGATGGAACAGCTCCAGACCCCCTAGTACGCACGTTTATCCAAGACTTATTATCGACACATAATTGCAAAAACATGTCTAAATCAATCTTTGTTGCCGCGATAATCATAACTAATTAATTGTAGACTGTACGTTAATTACGTGGCTCGACGTTGAATGAAATTATCTTCATCGTTAACAAGATAAGATACAATTAAATATAATCTTGTCTCTATGGTTCATAATTAACAGCAAACAGCATCAAAGCTAGCGAAACTATTTAACAGACAAATATCAAATAATTGACCTAACAATCTCCTTAGTCTGTCCCCTAAAGCAAACTTTGGGGTGTAAGGTTTAAGCACCCTTGAAGCAATAATTTATGCCTCAGTAGCTAGCGCAGACTAGCTGCCGAATACGGATAGCAAAACTCTCCGACCTTCCACAGCCTGCTTAATGTTATAGCAGTCCGGTAGATGGCAGCAGACAATAAATATATTTACACGTTCAAAAATCGTTCCTATAAATAGGTAATACCAGTTTTTATGTTTGTTTCTTCCAATGAATAAGAACCTTAATATTAGTTAGTACGTAACATTTATTTTGAAGACTTTAAAAATGAAATTACTGTATTTTTCTATTTTATATTTTTAAACGCAAAGGGGTTCAGTGCTACCAGCGCAAAAAATGGGTGAACTCGAAATGAACTTTCGAATCGATTAGTCGATTGCAATACAAGTCATTTGCAAATAAAAGCTGAGGTTAACTAACGTATTAAAATAAGAAGTAGTCCTTATTCAATTTTATTGTAATAAAAATGTTTCTAATGTTTTATAAATGTTAATTGTTAATTTATTATTGTCTGGTACCGCTTTTCCACTGTACCGATTGATCGCCATAAATGAAATGCCAAGCTTTGTCCTACACTACTCAAGCTGTCATGTCAAAAGGCAATCGGCAATATTCAAATAAAAAGTTGTTAACACGAACTTGTCTGCTTTCCGATGATATTCTATAAACGTTTTTGTGGGTGTGTAACGAAAGAGAGGCTTTGATTATTTTCTAAATCACAAAGTTAAGTTAGAACTAAACAGGCATCATGGATATAAACGAAGGTAAGATATAATTATTAACATAACCTGTCAGTGTTTGGCGGTATTTGCAATGACGCGAAATTACTATTTATTATCGTGATATCATCCATCGCTATGCCTTATAACACTTTGTAAACCCTGAATTAGGGTTTCAGGGGTTATAATTACAGTTTGTTTGATAATTAAATCGTCACGTTGAGGTTATTAAGTTGACATATTTTTTCACGTTGTTTTCCCAGTAAACTGCGTTATGTCTGCCTTTTGTGGCATCTTGGCCTGTTATTTATTGATAATACTGCTGTTAACAGGCGATAATGATGCTGTACGCTATTATTTCTTACGTTTTTTTTGCGTTTATTTGCTAGCCGATTCGTAGCAGGTCCGTGTACTTAGTCTGATTTAACGATATGTATTACAGTCTCCTGTTTCCAGTCCTTAGTTTGCAATGAATTAGGACGACCTCGTAAATAATTCTAACTGAGAATTATTACTTTATATCTTAACAGTAAAATTAAGCAATGCACAAACTTGTTGCTACATGTCAGAAAAACATTAAATTGGTTTTTATCGACGGTACTCTGACTCAACCTCGTATGTAAACGGACGAAATTGGAATAACCACTCGAGACCGCGAACCTAAAGTGCTTATTCCAATTTCGTCAAAGTTTATGTATGAAAGTCATGATAGCCTAGTGGTTTGACCTATCGCCTCTGAAGCAGAGGGTTGAGGGTTCAAACCCCGGCTCGCACCTCTGAGTTTTTCGGAATTTCGGAATATCATGAGCTTTTCGGTGAAGGAAAACATTGTGAGGAAACCTGCACACTCCTGCGAAGCAATTCAATGGTATGTGTGAAGTTCCCAATTCGCACTGGGCCTGCATGGGAACTATAGCCCAAGCCCTCTCATTCTCAGAGGAGGCCTGTGCTCAGCAGTGGGACGTAAATAGGCTGTTGATGATGATTATGTACAAGGTTGAGTCAGTGTACCGCCAGTATTTAGGTTGGTATTTCACTGGGGTAGGTAATCAAACTTATTTCATAAAATTGAAATAAATCAAAACAAGAGGTAGATTTAAATGATTCGCAGTTAATTGCATTAGACATAATCAATCCCCCGCTGTCAATGTCCCGTTTTCATTATGTCTAAGAGGTGGATTGTAAATTGAGAACAGTACCGTGTTTTATAAAGCTACAAGTTACAATTTACAAGCGGAAGTCTCATTCTATCACCTTTTGTTAGAAAGAGACTTCCGCTTGTAAATTACAACTTGTAGCTTTATAAAACACGACCCTCCTGTTAAAGTTGATACTTGTGATAATATTTTTTCCCAGTTCACAAATAAAATTATGTATGCTATGTACATATGAGGGCCACATTTATTGCTGCTGAGTATGCCGCTTACTGCTAATGCACTTGTGTGTTTCTGCAACAGCGATTTATTATTTGTTGGCATCACACCACACTGCAAGTGTTTGGATGTTGTTGACATGCAAGTTTTTTTTTATTATGGGTTTTACCCTTGCTCTTTTTGCAAGGAGTATTTGGCCAATGTCAGCGTTTAGACATTGCACACTTGAGAAGATTGTTTGGTTTAGGGATTCTAGACTTTTTGGGGAAGGAGCAAGTTTATGAGGATGTAAGTTACTCTTTCATGTAAAACTACACAACGGATTTCAATGAAGCTTCACAGTATTATGGTTTTTTTTTCTTTTCATCTTGTATTTTATTGAGGCTTTGGTACACCTAGTGTGACCACGTCAGCCTCATGGGGAGACTAGGTATAATAATTTATGAAGCACTGCCTCAAGTGCTGGATTCCCTAGTAATGAAGGAGCACTCTACAAATTTGTAAATTTGGACACCATCTCCAGATAAAGGGTTAACCCCTCCATTACCCAGGTCCAGGCACCTTGCCTCTAATGTTTTCATTCTGGTCACACACTCCATCACAAAATTATAGTTTATCCTGTAATAAAATAATTTTACTTTTTTTTTTTCAATTATTTGGTGAGTTGTTTTTATATGTGTAGTTTATTTGTAGTTATGTTGCAAGAGCAATTGTTACTTGTTTTTGTAATAAATGTCTTTGTGCCAAGTTTCTTGTTTTGCATTCTTCTTGGCTATCATTGTCTTTCTGAAAGTGCTGGTAAAATAATATTTGTATTTTGATTTGTGATATACGGTCACTTCAGCAGCTGTAGTAGCTAAGCGACCAAAGCGTTCACAATGATCTGAGCACGGCTCTATTGTTATAGACATAAGAGCTTGTGATTGTGAGCACTTCGGTTGCTTAGCTACTTCTGCTGCTGACTGTAGATCAGAATTACGTAGAAGACAATGGCAGTCCCTGCTAACATGGAATTTGTCATCCAGTGTCAACCACGGAAGACTTATGGACGCCCTACAAGGAGCTGATGGCTGTGGTGGATAGCTACCTCAGCAGTGACAGTGGGGGTGCTCCGTACGCTGTCCACACGTTCGAGTCCGTACTAAGGCGGCATAAACAGACCTTCCTGTCACTCTTCAAGAACCCTGTAAGTATTTTTACCTGACTAACGAAAGAGGGTTATGTTCGATTATATACATATGTATGTATGTCTTATTCTTTGGCATGCTCTACAGCCTAAACCGTTTGACGGATTTCAACGTATGAGGTGTCATTGGACTTGTCTCGGTTGTGGGAGCGACATAGGGTATATTTTTTCCCGGAATGAGCCATGTCACAAGCTGAGCAATCCCATGTCATGATGGTGTCATGATAGTGTCATGCCACTTAAATAAATAAATTAATATCATGGGACTATTGACACCGATTGACTAATAGTCCCAAACTAGGCAAAGCCTGTACTATGGGTACTAGACAATGGATATAACATACTTATATAGTTAAATGCATACATAAATACATATCAAACATCCAAGACCCAAGAACAAACAATTGTATTGGCCATACAGACATCTGCCGCAACCGGGGATCGAACCTGGGACCTCAGGGTCTCTAACATCTAGGCTATCCGGTCGTCAATGTGCGTGTCAATCTCTTGACCTGGTATTTCTGTTTTAGATGAAAAACCCAAATAGCAGGGAGGAAATCAAGCGTGGGATCACGGAGGGAGTGAATCTGCCCAGCGTTGGGCGGACGGTGCTCTCCAAAGAGTTGGTCGACGAGGCCATTATTATTGCAGGTTGGTTTTAGGTTTTTTTTAACAGGTTGATGCCGACCCACAACAGTAAAACAAGTTATTTACAAAATAAAAGCAATTTACAATGACATTAAATCTAAGGTAAAACTACATAAACTAAATTAAATCTAAATAAGGCCCCCGTGGCATGGTGCCCGAAGGCTGGCAGCGTTGCCTCGCTAAACAGTGATGCTGATTCTTTGAGAGAGAAAACTGCCAGCCCTTTGGTCACATTGTGGTTGCATCAACTAAGCGCTTTTGTAACTCTGAAATAAGCAGGTTAGATTAGGATCCGGCTTCGATTCGCGGGGTTAGCATTATCTGGTTTTTTCCTGTGTATTCATGTTTCAGTGAGTATTTTTAAAAGTATAATTTTATTGATGTTCACGGGAAAACCGTAACAATAAAAACATTTGGGGAAAATTCAAAAAAATACTCCAATTATTAGATTTAGATTCATTTAGTTTAATTAAAAAACGACATAGTATTATTTGACATGTCAAAATATACTTCATTCACAAAAAGATCGTCATTAAGTAATAAAAAATATAAAACAATTGAATTCAAAGTGGGTCATAGTCACCCCAATATTTCAAATGTCAAAAATTACTAATAAAAACAAAAACAACATGACATAAAATAAAATAAAAAGTAATTATGTGTCAAAAATAATAATAATAATATCAAGTCGAAGAATAAAATTAAGAAAAACTAAGCCGGTATGGTAATTTTGGCTGACGACGATCTTCACATTCGATTTCAAGAACTTTTGTCCAGGGAAAAGTATTTTTCGCGAAAATTTCGAATAATAGAGAAAGCATTTGAGTAAGAATTCGTTTTTCGTTCGTTTGTTTTAGCAAAAATAAGTAACAGTTAGTAACAACTAAATAACAATGAAACAATATTATTGGTATTGTTATGGTTTTATATGTGACGGTTATTTATTTTCAGAAAGCTTTTTTTCATTAAAATGACATGTCAAGATTGGTTACCTTCTTTCTAATGCTAAAAAATCCTTTGCCTATGGGTGTTAACCAGAGTTGCCACTAAGGCAACACCGCTGCAATACGGGTGGCAACTATAGTCGTTCCAGGAAGAGATATTTTTATAAACAAAATTAGTCCTTGTACTTTGGTAATAACGGTCATATTTTATAGAGGCATTGTCCAACCCCCAAAACATGGTATTGAGGAGTGACGGTGGCGTTCAAAGCCCCGTATTTAAAGGGTTAAGGTTGATTGTCAGATCGCAGGTCCAGGGGGGGCAGCCGCCCCCCTGCCCTCCCCTAGTTACGCCCATGATCTGACTGATCGACGTTTCTCGCAGACATGTTCAACGTCAACGAATACCTCGCCCTGGAGCTCCTCCACACGGCGCAGCGCCAGATGCCGCGGCACCCGGGGCTCCCGCGAGGGCTGCTCGCCGTGGTGCTGTACTACGACGGCCGGCGGGCGCTGGTGCAGGCGCTCAAGGAGCTGCTGACCGCCCGCGACGGCGTCTGCTGGTGAGTCAGGGCTCCGGGGGGCAAAGTGCCCGTGACAGGTTATCTAAGTAACTTTTCATAACATCACCAGCCTTTGTTACGTCCCACTGCTGGGCTCAGGCCTCTCGGAATGAGAGGGCTTGGGCTATAGTTCCCACGCGGGCCCAGTGCGGATTGGGAACTTCACACACACATAGAATTGCTACGCAGAAGTGTGCTGGTTCCCTCACGATGTTTTCCTTCAACGAAAAGCTCATGATAAATTACAAATGTAGTTCCGCACATAAATTCCGAAAAACTCAGAGATGAACCCACGACCCTCTGCTTGAGAGGCCATAGGTCAAATCACTAGGCTATCACGGCTTTTCGTGATAGTTAAAAAACCCCCGAAAAAAAATTCTAGGCCTTATTTAAATTCATGGGACAATTGACAACACCAATTGACCTAGTCCCAAACTAGGCAAAGCCTTGTACTATGTATACTAGGCAACGGATAATCATACTTATATATATAAATCTACACTTAAATGCAGATTAAACATCCATAACCTGAGAACAAACATACACGTTCATCCTCTAATTAGGAACTATGTTAACTTTTTTTGCAGTCAGATGCCATAGTCTAATTTTTCACTGTTTTTTATTAGGTTATGTCCAATCTAGTTAACCCTTAAGTACTTAAACCCTGGCTTAATTCTTAACGGTTCATTAAAATGATACCTAATGGCATACTAAATAAATATTTCGTTCACTCTCGTTCACAACGGTCTAAGCACGGCTCTATTGTTATAGCTTGTGCAGATCATTGTGACCGCTTCGGTTGCTTAGCTATAGGCCGCGCGATGGATTAAGATCGCTCAGCGAAACTGGTGGGGGCAATTTGGCGCATCTGTACAATTGCGCACAAAATTGTTAAGTTCGGAGTGTATTTCTTTGAAATACATTTTTCTTATTTCGCATTTTTTTGTACCTTTAGTCACCTAACATATAACACTCGTTTTTGCTTGTGACTTATTTTGCTAGTATGTTTATTCAGAATCTTAGTAGTATTTTTTACGTGCTTTTAATTAACCATGATTTAATTAGTTTCCTTTTTAACATAACAATTCACGTCGTAAACCATTTTTCTGGCTTGCCATGTTCAAACTTTATATTTGGGCATTATTTTCACTAACTACGACATCATAACATACTACTAATACGGTAAAACAATCCGTGCGCAATAGTACTCAAGAGACACGTGACGCGTGAACGAAGCGAGGGAGGGGAAGAACGACTTGATCTACCAATAACGTGTCGGCGCCAGCGCGCACCCTCCCCTCACCCCTCTGCGCAACCAAATAGACCTAAGAATTGACTTCTGCGCATCCCCCTTCCACTTTTGACAAGCGATCTTAATTCGCCGCGCGACCTATACTTCTGCTACTACCTGTAGACTGCATCCTACACTATGCATTTAAAGGCTAACCGCGAATCATTGAAAAATAATCGAATGTCCCCTTGTAACCAGGTCAATAAGCGCCCGCGAGGACATAGTCAAATATGTGACCCGCTACGTGGACCAGTTGGTGGCTGACGGCCTCCTAGTGGGCACTCTAGACGCCCTTCGGGGCACCCTGGCTTCGGAGTTGGAGCTGCTGCAGAGCAACAGGGCGCTGCCCCCGCGCGGGTATCACGTCAGGCTGGCTTACACCATCGAAGAGACCAGGTAGGCTTACTCATAATCACAGAACTGCACAGCTCGAAACACGGACCGACCACCCTCTGGACACCGCAGCTTCTATAATATTTTAAACATTAAAGACAGGCCACGCACCTCTTTAGCGCTGACAAAATGCGGCCCTCACTACACTGCCACTCATTACACTGACATGTCAAACTTCAAGGGAATATACCACCTGGATAATGAGTATATTATTTATTTACGTGTGGAATGTGATTGCTTGTGCTTTGTTTTTTAACCCCCGACAAAAAAAGAGGGGTGTTATAAGTTTGACATGTGTATCTGTCTGTGGTATCATTGCTCCCAAACGGGTGAACCTGTGAAGGGGTGGCGTATCCGTCACTATTTCGTACATCAATGTTCGAAAGTCATTACGAAAAAAGCCGCGGTGAGCGGGCCGGGGGAGTGCGTCGTGATTGATTCATAGCTTGTCATCTCGCTTGTCGTCTGGTCGAAAGAGCCGCGATTCGAGGCTAGAGAGATTTATAGGTGCAAATGAGCATATGCGTTTCGGAAACGTTTAAAAACGTTTACGTTAAACGTTAAAAAGGCTATTTCCATACAAATTGCCGAAATCCGAAAATCTAAAGGATACTTCCAGTTGTCCTAGAAACTTGAAATTAGGTATGAAGCACGATCACTCAGAAAAGTCTGAAAATCTAAAATTTTCATGTCTGTCGGTATGTCACAGACCAATATAAAATGAACCCACACTGCGTACATTTTGCTTAGGAGCAGGGCTCTGCTAACACTGGACAACACAAAACACTAGGGGAAAACCCGGAAAAAATCGTTCTACGGAACCCTCGGTGCACGAGTCCGGCTCGCACTTGGCCAGTTTTTTTAATACAGTAAAGAAGACAAACGAGCAAGTGAGTCACCTAATTATAAGTGATCACCACTGCCCATTGACACCCGCAACCCCGGGGGTTTGCAGATGCGTTGCCAACCTAGAGAGCTAAGTTGAAATGCCTCTTGTGCCAATGCCAATAAAAATGCCGGTTGACAACATTTAATTTTTTTTTGACATCTGAAAATATAAAAATATTGGTTTATGCTTTAATTTGACCATTGTTCCAGGAAATTTCTGGCCGGTGTGATGTTTTCTGCGTCCGCGCAGAGAGGACTCGAGAGGGACATACTTCTGCGTCTGATCAACGAGGTACCATATACTAGGAATACACTCTCACTCTCTCATCGATGCATCTATTTTTACAATTGTAATAAGTTCTATAATTTATTTTATCTACACACATATAAGTCCTCCGTAATGCGTTCAGAAACTATGAAAATTTTATTAGTTTATATCGTGTTTCAAATTTGGAACATCTTCAAAAACCAATTCAATTTGAATATGTAACGTCAGTTTGGTATATTTGTTTATGATTATATAAAAAAATAGTCAAATTCGCCAGTTTTGTTATGCCTTCGGCTTCTCAACCCATCTTAGAGTACTTATAATATGTGTGTAGATAAGTAATGTATGTCACTTTACTCTAAATAATTATTCTTTTAAACACGAATTTCATAATAATATCACACGACCCTCATTATTTTTAAGTTAGGATTAATGTCATATAATGTGTTAGTTATTGTTTTCATTTCAATCTTGATTGTGTGTGTTGCAGTACCAAATTTTCATTTCAATCTTGATTGATTGTGTTGCAGTACCAAATTTTCATTTCAATCTTGATTGTGTGTGTTGCGCTACCAAATTTTCATTTCAATCTTGATTGTGTGTTGCAGTACCAAATTTTCATTTCAATCTTGATTGATTGTGTTGCAGTACCAAATGTTCATTTCAATCTCTATTGCGTATGTTGCAGTACCAAATAAACGTTCTATCTATCGCTAAACTAGACGCTGGCGCGTTTCATACCTCTGTACGAGCCCATTTTCATGGCATTTTGTTTTTTTTTTTAATTTGTCTATCTGTGTGTCTGTCCAGCAAACGACGGCGCCCTCGCAGGGCCCCACAGGGGCGCTTGACGAGGTTTCGCTAGCCCTCCAGATGGCGCTACTGTACGCGTTGGACCTGTCAGTCTTACACAGGTAATGACGAGGTTATCTTTAAAAAAAACCATAGAAATTGTGTGTTTGTCTTGTTTAGTTTCACTTTGTCCATATTCCCATTTTGTCAAAATTCAAAAATTCAAAATTCAAAATTTTATTCAGCAAATAGGCAGTTGAATGCTCTTTTACACGTCATTTTTTTGAGTCTACCAGCGCTTTCGGAAAGACCATGATTGCCAAGAAGAATGCGCCGCAAGAAACTTGGCACAAAGTCCTTTTTTCTAAAAACAAGTTACATTAGCTCTTACAATACGCAACCACAGACAAACTACACAAAGAAACCTCACTCTGTCATTAAAAGATTAAGAGAGAAAAAAAAAATACCGCATTTTAGAAACAAGTGTAAAAAGTAATTATTAAAACAGCAAAACCAGAACACTTTACTTTACTGGCACGTTTTATTTGAGCAGGAGATGTATAGGGTCTCCAGGTCAAATATCTGTGAAAATTTAAATTACAAAGGGATGTATAGGGTCCCAGAATTAATACTATAATATAATACTTAATCTAAATGGCTTAGAGATGTATAGTCTCAAGGGTCAATTTAAACTAAATTAAAATCAGCAGAGGTGTAAAACGCCTCCACGGTCAAATAATAAGTATAATAATACATATACATAAACTGGAGATGTATATGGTCTCCAAATGTCAAATAACAAAAATTGATGAAATATACAACTAGTCAACAAATAGTCAACTTCCTAGCTCGTCAACAATCCCATTTCGTCCAGTGTCCTATTCTTATCCACTATCGTCTCTCGTCCACTTTTTCAACTCTTCCACTTTATCGACTTTTTAAATGTTTTTTACCTCAGAACTCCGTCATTTATGAAACAATCTGCTAATAGATTAGACGACCGGATAGCCTAGTGGTTAGAGACCCTGACTATGAAGCTTGAGGTCCCGGGTTCGATCCCCGGTCGGGGCAGATGTTTGTGTGATGAATACGAATGTTTGTTCTCGGGTCATGGATGTTTAATATGTATATGAGTATGTATTTATCTATATAAGTATGTTTATCCGTTGTCTAGTATCCATAGTACAGGCTTTGCCTAGTTTGGGACTAGGTCAATTGGTATCAATTGTCCCATGGTTTTTTTTTAATAATCGATATCATACTTGTCATTTTCTACGGTTTCTGAACGCATTATAGAGGACTTATGACATGTGTATAGATAAACAGTTTATCCGTTGTCTAGTACCCATAATACAGGCTTTGCCTAGTTTGGATTTAGGTGAATTTGTCTCGATTGTCAATTTTTTTTTCTTCTACAAGACGCGAAGACGGCGAAGAGCTGGCGAAGAAACTGCCCCTCATCCAGGATCCTGACCTGATCACCATACTCATTGACGAGCTGTTGCCGCCCAACCGGCTCAAGAACAAGGAACCGAAGTCCAAAGCTGGTGAGTGCATCTCACGGACCACCCTCTGGACACCGCACCTTCTATAATTTACTTGGAAAGTCAGTACGAAAAAAGCCGCGGCGAGCGGGCCGGGGGAGTGCGTCGTGATTGGTTCATGGCTTGTCATCTCGCTTGTCGTCTGGTCGAAAGCGAGCCGCGATTCGAGGCTAGAGAGATTAATAGGTGCAAATCAGCATATGCGTTTCGGAAACGTTCGCCCTGACATTTGGTGGCCAGAGGGTGGTTGGTCCGTGGTGCATCTGTACCCGGAGTATGGGATAAGCTACGGTAATATGGCCCGCCCCTCAATATTACTATTTCAATGTGTTTAGTGAGACGACCAGTCGAACAACTAGTCTGTGTGTTTGCTTTTGTTTAACGTGTGTCAGCACGCACAACGCGTTGGGAGTCTTGATAGTGCTTCATAAGTTTGTTAGTATTTTACCTCGAAATCATAAGTTCTTTGTGGCGATTCACCGAAATTTAATTTGACGCATTTATAAGGGATTTTAGGCAGCACTATGGGCAGTGGTGATCACTTACCATCAGGTGGCCCACTTGCTCGTTTGCCTTCCTCGTCGTATAAAAAAAAGTCTATAGTCCCATGTTTTTAGGGTTTCGTACCTGAAAAGGAAAAAACGGAACCCTTATAGGATCACTTTGTTGTCCGTCTGTCCGTCAAGACTCTTTTTCTCTGGAACGCGTGGAGGTAGCATACTGAAATTAATATCGAATACTCAAGCCTGCGGTCCCTTGAAGCTGTGAAAAAATCAACCTTCCAAGTGAACGTAATCAAAAGATATAGTCATTAAAAAGGTGGTTTCCATACAAATGCCATACTGAGGAAACCTAAAGGGTACTTCCAGTTGTCCTAGAAACTTGAAATTTGGTGTGAAGGTAGCTCTTATAGAACAACCACTAGAAAAAGTCTCAAAATCTTCAATTTTTATGTCTGTCTGTAGATTTCGCAGACCAATATAAGTTGACCCCACACTGCGTACATTTGCTTAGGAGCAGGGCTCTGCTAACACTGGACTTCTTAAAACACTGGGGAAAAGCGTTAAAATCTTTCTACGGAACTCTCGTGCGCGAGTCCGACTCGCACTTGGCCGGTTTTTTTCTAGGTTGCGGGGCTCGCGCCCTATGCCAGCTGGCTCTAGGGCTGGCGCTGGCGGCGCTCCGGCGCGCGCCGCAGTCCCTCGCGCGGGCCCGGGAGCACCTTCACCGGGACGAGGAGCTGATCGACGCGGCCGTCGACGGCAAGGTAGGGACACGCTAGGGCTCCGCTGGCGCCCCGCAGTCTGCCAATGTTAACTACTGGTGGCTATTTGAGATGTAGACTTTGCGAGCTCGTTTGTGTACGTTTTCCTTTTTTTTCTTAATTTAAAAAATAACGAATCGACAGAAATAATCTAACACGTACAGGCTCCTATGTGACCAAATTTACAATTGTCAGTTTTCAATGACAATTTATTGTCAATTGCTGACTTGAAGAGCTGTTCTTTTAGCGCGCTTCATATTGGTAAAGTAATGTACTTCGAATTGTCAATGTAATCTGACAATTGTAAAGCTGGTGAAATTGGGGCCAGCACACGTCTGCGCTCATGTCAAAACTTGTTACGTTCCTACAAACTCATGCTAGAAAAAAACTATCACACAAACGCCAAAAACACGCACACAATCAACAGACCCTGTGCATTTTGCACAGAGGTCAATCAACTTTTAATTGCCACTCGTTGCCACGGAGATGTCCCCTGGGTAACTCGTCTAAAATAAGATTTTGTAAGGCACCACTCCATCGAACGTTAGAATTTTCAACAGTTATATGCCAATTCCTTCATGCTTCATCTCCTAAGCATGCAAATCCTGACTTTCGGGGGAGTGGTGCCTTAGAAAATCTTATTTTAGACAGACGAGTTACCCAAGGGACATTTCCATGGCAACGAGTGGCAACAAAAAGTTGATTGACCCGAAGACTTAACATCTCCATTCCTTTCCTGCTCTAAGTATAGTCGTTGGTACACAATAAATCACTTGTCAATTTCACAGGTATTCGAATACTTGGATGAGGCGGTGCTGTCCACTGATTTCGTTGCCAACGAAGAGTACTACCAGAGGAGGATACACTTGCTGATCACCGACTTCATAGTTCTCATGCACTCCAAACTGGTCGAGATGAGAGTCAAGTAAGTGATACATCTTATAACCTAACCATCTTAAAATTAATTAGAAGAAAAACGTAAAATAATCCTCTAAAGCCTAAAGTTTTATGGCCTAGCACTAAGTAGCAGAAATATGAAATTGGTGCGCACCGACTTCTTATTTCTGCTACTTAGTGCTAGGCCATAAAACTTTAGGCTTTAGAGGATTATTTTACGTTTTTTTCCTAAGGTTTCTGTTAAGGCGGTTTTACTTTTTTGTTAAAAGATTTTTTTTTTTTACAATTTTACGTTGATTTAACATTTTCTGTCTTCTCCTAACCGTTAAGGAGTTGTACCTTCCATCATCGGCTCATAAACATGAGATGATGACTACCGGCCGCAAATACTTAAATAGCCTTAGAAAATATATGAAACACCTATAAAGTTTGACTACTCATAACTCCTTCACTATATCCTCCATTCGTTTGTGGAACTCACTTCCTTTAGCTTTAAGGCAAGCGAAATCTCTGCATATTTTCAAAAATCTTCTTAAGGCTTACTACTTGTCACTAACTTAATAACTTATTTCTGTCTTCGGTCCATCTCGATTCTTACTGTCTCTGTTATATCTAGTCCTTTGAAATCATTTTCACCTGTGGCCTTTTTGACGTTTTCACTCATGTTTTGTATAAGTAGTGTATGTATTGTATATGTAGGTATATGTTTATTTATGTAATATATTTATCTGTAGTTATTAATTTAATTTAAGTTGTTGTTAATTTTAAGTTTCTCCTTTCTGTTCATTTCTGCCACCTAATTTAGCTTCTTCATCTTGGTTTCTGTATTTTGGTTGTCTGTAAGAGATCGCTTTTAAGCGATAAGACCGCCTATTGTATACCATACCTGTTTTCTGTAATCTCTTTGTACTATTTTGTGGTTTTCAATAAAGAATATTTGTATTGTATTGTATTGTAAAGTTTGAGGGTTGCCCTCGATTTCACTGGGATCCCATCATCAGATCATGACTTGGTGAAAATGGGACCACCTCAGCAGTAGACCCTTTAGAATTTTGAAAATCGGTCTACAATCGATGGACATAAAAAAGAAAACATACGTACAGTGGAACGTAGAACCTCCTCCTTTTTTGAAGTCGGTTAAAAACAAAACCCTGCTGCAATTCCGGGAAACAACAAAGGTACATGTTTGCCAAATTTCAAGTCTCTAGTTCCAGTGGTTTAGGCTGTGCGTTGTCTGTCAGTCAGTCAGTCACGGTACTGTTTTATAGGTATAGATAGATGACATTAGTTTTTTGTTTTTACGGTCTAATAAACTAACTTTTTCCATTTTTTGCTTTTACGGTCATCCGGTTCGAAATTATTTTTTCCAAATTATTGATTATTATTTTCCGTATATCCTATCCTAACTAATATTATAAATGCGAAAGTAGCTCTGTCTCTCTGTCTGTCTGTCTGTTTGTTACCTCTTCACGGGAAAACTGCTGCACCAATCTAGATGAAATTTGGTAAGAAAGTAGTTTGAATATTGAGGAATAACATAGGCTACTTTTTATTCGAGAAAATTATATAGTTCCCGCGGGATAGCGATAACCGAAATCTACGAGGACGAAGTCGCTTGCAACAGCTAGTTTATTATAATCTTAGGATAGGTTTTTACAATATTTATATAAAACGTAATCAAAAAAAACATTAATACCAAATATACACACATTATATAAACCTAACCTAGGGTGCCACCGGTAGCGGGATGGTCCAAGCTACCGGTGGTTATGGCTAGGGCCGCAGGGTGAGCAACCTCCTGACGATGCGTGCCGTGTCCAGGAGCACCGCCTTCTGTTACTATTATTTCTGTATATTTATTATGATCTTAGACAATATTTATATAAAAAGTAATAAAAAAACATTAATACCAAATATACACACATTATAAAAACCTAACCTTATTATTATTATTGTTATTAATAATTGTTTTATTTATTTATTTTTTTTACTGATGCGTAAATATATAGAAAAAAAAACTGAAAAATTTACTCTCGAATTGGGGTTCGAACCCAAACCTTTACCAAGTCGCGGTAACGCGCTAATCCAATCACGCTATTGGATCAATAGGTAGCTAGCACGAAAAACTTCAATATATGCAAGCATCTGTTTTTTAGTTACTTAGCGAGTACTGGCCCGCTACCACTTTAGAGTCAACCCACAATAACTCTGCAACTAGATTAAACATAAACAGGTCATCGTTCATCCACCATCCACCATTAAAATGCGTCTCATATTTCGTTTTCTACATTTTTTTTTTACCGTACAACGGCAAACCCTACTAAACTCTGGCAAAAGAATTGTCCTCCCAATGGACAGAGACATATTTAAAAAAAAAACATCAACTTTTGATTTTACTACTATCATTATCCTTACCTATAAAACAGTACCGTGACTGACTGACTGACTGACAGACCACGCACTGCCTAAACCACTGGACCTAGAGAGTTGAAATATGGCAAACATGTACCTTGAGTATCCTTGGGGTGCACTAAGAAGGGATTTTTCGAAATTCCCACGGGATAGGAAACTAGCCCATTTTGAAATATTTCACGGGGGCAAAGCCGCGGGGCATAAGCTAGTTATTTACAAAGATCAATGATATCTGTGATTATTTATAATTAGAGAAATGTCTGAGTGACATGAAAAAAGTATTACCACAGCGTGATTTTTCTGGGTTGCCAATTAATATCTTATGCAGAATTATCGTGGGACGATTATATCAGTTTGAAATTTGGTAAAAAATACCCTTATGTTTCCTCGCAGAGCTGACGAGGCCGCCCGCGCGATACAGATGTACGCCGCGGAAGGCCTGGCGCCTCCGCCGGGCGCCGGGCAGAGCCGAACGCGCCTCGACTCGCTGCTGCGCTGCGTGGAGCGCCTCTACGCGCGCGACCCGCTCGGGCTCCGCGGCGAGTACTGGCGCGCCTCCGAACAGCACCCTCCGCACAGGTCAGTGTGGCATTGTTTTTTGTGTTAAAATAAACGAAAATCGCAAAAAAAAATAGTATTTTAGTTGACTGATAGGGAAATAAACGGATCACTCACGTATGTTAGTCGAGTATAGCCCGACATGTTTCGAACTAATCCGTAGTCCTTGATCTGGGAGCACAAGCTACGCCGGTGGCGAGATGTAAACACTACGTCGAAATGAAACATGTCGGGCTATACTCGACTGACATACGTGAGTGATCCGTTTATTTCACTATGATTGAATCTCACGGTAGTTTTATGTTATTAGTTGACCGATGTCAAAATAAAATCATTTTACATTTTCACTTATCAAGCTTCCGAAAATACCCATAAAAAACAGACGGCTCACTTATTACTGCAATTAAAACGATTTTTAATTTAACATATACTAATAAATGGAAGCAGTTTGATCACGGAAAATGGTGACGTCATAGTTCTGTAATTCAATACGAACTTCATACTAACGGATGCGATCAAATCGTTTTGACATTTCAAAAAAAGACCTAGAGTGCCTTGGAAAATCTTATTTTAGACAAGGTACCCAGGGGACATCTCCATGGTAACGAGTGGCAATGAAAAGCTGATTGACCCGTTCGCAAAGTATTAAATTGCTCAAAACAATAATAATTATCCACAATCGAAATCCCCTTGACACAAGTACAGATATAGCAGCAAAACTAAAGCCATTATTTAAAAATAACATTGTATTTTTTTAAGATGCTTTGTAGTGTAGTTTGTACAAAAAAAAGCTTTTACTTTGGGTAGAAGAGAGGTTAGTCTGAAACCTCACCGCGTATCACCAGGGGGGGGGGGGATGAGAGGGGGTTGAAAAGTCGCTAAAAACGAACTACTCATACTCGCAGGTCTGGCGGCCGCGCAGCGGTCCTCTACAAGTTCGTCCGTCTATCCGGCGAGCTGGTCTGTGCGCCGCTGCTGCCCGGCTACCTGCGCGCACTCGCTTCGCTCGCCGTGCCACAGCACACGTGGGCGCTGCTCGCGCGCCGAGACGCCCTATCAGCGCACCATTTGCTGTCAGCGCTGCAGAGATACCACTGGTGAGTTGGGGACACCTGCAGACACTACTGCCTGGGTTCTACTGGGTTCGATCTCCGGTCGGGGCAGATGTTTGTATGTTGAATACGAATGTTTGTTCTCGGGTCTTGGATGTTTAATATGTATATAATGTATTAGTATTTTTCGGCACTGTAGTTTTGGAGTTAAGAGGGGGGGGGGGGGTCAATTATAAAAAAATATGTATTTGAGATGCTCACGTTGAGCCTTTTCATTTGATATTGTAGTTAACACGATATAGTTTGCAAATTTTTTTTTTTTCTAATTTAAGTAATCCCCATGTTTAAACTGGTAGAACGTTTTCAATGACTGTATCTTTTGATTGTGTTGACTTAGAAAGAAGGTTGATTTTTTCACAGCTTCAAGGTACCGCAGGCTTGAGTATTTGATATTAATTTCAGCCTGCTACCTCCACGCATTCCAGAGAAAAAGCAGACAGACAGACGGACAACAAAGTGATCTTATAAGGGCTCCGTTTTTCCTGAGGTGTGGAACACTGAAAATCATTAATTAACGTTACACGTCCGTCTTTATTAACGTCTCTTTTTTAAATAATTTATTGAATCAGGCGTTACTTTGCGGAGGTCCATATTTATGAACTAAAAAACAATTACTTTGCTCACCCGCGACCACTAATGACAAATAGTTATATCTGTGCGGCAAATGTATGTTTCCATGCAACACCTCCGCCTCCACTGCTACACGAATCAACACATGCCACACAGACCCAACTATCACCACCACCACTATACTAAACGCTGACGCGTTTCGGCACTCTCCACGAGGTCATTTACGAAGCACAACAACTCTCTTTTTTTCTACAGCAACCTACGCACAGATCTGAGCCCGTTTTCGGAGCATATGCACGCGGCCTCGCTCGGCGCGTCGGCTATCGTCACATCTGCGGCCCGGCCTGGGAAAATGCTGGTCCGCACGGAAGAGGTATGTACACATATACCCTGTTATTCATAAACCTGTTTTAACTAAAGTGCCGTTAAAGTTCGTTTGTCCTTTTCTGTCACATTGGCATATCCGTTAGCTAGAAGAAGACGAAACCTATTTTAACTAACTGGCTTCAGTGACGTTTCTGATAAGGCCCTTGTACAATGTTTCTATACGACGTTTTTTTTTAGCATTAGAAAGAAGGTAAACGGTCTTGACATGTTCAAAAAATTAATAACAGCTAGCAATTTGATTCTTTATATTTTTATACGTAACATTTTCTTATTTTTCAAAATGTTTTAAGTAAACTTCCATTGCTAATGTTATTTGACATTTAGTTACTTTGGTTTATGACATGATTTTCAACAGCAGAAAAATTGATAGACGACGTTTGTGCTATGTACTGTCTATGTTCATCGTGATGTACGCTGTCAAATATGGAGGTTTTTTTTGTGGCAATATACTAGTTCCAGGGTTGACGGAACAAACGATTGTGCCAATGACAAAAGTGAGGAAACGGCGGAATTTAAAAGTATACACGGAATTAAAAAATAAAGAGTTAACACCATTCCATTTACTCCCCAAACAGCCCTATTGTGACCTAATTGCGACACAAATCCGCGGTCTGTTCATTACTGCTGCCAAGGACTATAAAACCAAGAGGACTGCCAATGGCTATACAATGTCGCGTTCCTGTAAAATAATGAGCCTGCTGTAGCTAGTTTCACTATAGAGAGGTCTCTGTGCCATTAATTTTGACACTTAGACCTCTGGCTAACATAATAGCGCCATCTATGAACTGAAAGAAAAAACGAGTTTAGGTAGCGGTGCTGTGTTAGCCAGAGGGTCTAAATGTCATACCAAATGAATGGCACAGAGACCCCTCCGTAGTAAAACTAGCTACAGCAGGCTTATTATTTCAAAGGAACGCGACATCGTATAGACACTGGCAGTCCTCTTGGTTTTATGGCCCTTGCTGCTGCCAACATATTTTGAAAAATCGGGAAAGTTCAAGTGTCATTTTGTTGTCCCGCGCGGCGTAAGGTGGAAGCGATGATAGCGGCACTGAAGCTGATAGCGGCCGTGGCTCGCGAGGACGCCGCCGCGTGCGCAGCCATCTGCGAGACGCTGCAGTGGGACGCCGTCAACACTATGTTTGGTATGTTACAGACAGATTAGTAACATTACATTATTTATACAATTCAATACAAGAACTCTTTATTGAACTGAACACCACATAACAAAACAAAACACCGGTCAAGAGCGTATCGGACACGCCCAGGATAGGGTTCCTAAGCAGTTACGAAGAAGTCCTGGCGTAGATACCTAATTTTAAAGGTAATTTTCATCACACCTATTCGAAACCAGTGTTAGCTGAGCCCTACACCTAGGCAAACTGTTCGCATTGTGGGGTCATTTTTCAGTTTTTCAGTTGGTCAACTATTACTCCCAAACCTGTAAAGCCTGCTTATCTCTAGTTTTCTATTTAAATTCACTATAATGCACTACTGCTCTGTTTTTTTTTCACATTACCAAGTACAACAGTTTCTCTGGTAGGGGGCACCTGACTCCAACAATAACTTAACCAACTTAGAAAAGTTGACAAACCCCCGACATTGTCATTTCAAAGTTCAATATTTCAAAAACGGGTCAACCGATTTTAACGGTCTTTAGCTAAGAAACATCTCGATTAAACTAACTTTCGATTTAAAAAAACTGCATCGAAATCGGTCCATCCGTTTGGGGGTCCATGCTGCAGACAGATACACAGGTCAAACTTAAAACACCCGTCTTTTTCGTCGGGGGTTAAAAGAGGTACATATACGAAATAAAGGAGGTATGTAAATAAAGAGGTGGATATATTATCAGAAAATAAGAGGTGGATATGTTATCAGCACGCCGAAAATAAGAGGTGGATATATTATCAGCACGCCGAAAATGAAGCGCAGAAAAGGCTGCAATTGTAGCCTCTTTGGCCTCAGTCGCTCCCGAATAAGGTCTAAGCTTGCGCGCAAGTGTCAACAAGTTCGGAACATGTCGGTGCTTCATTCAAAGAATAGATATTCCGCTCGCACCGCACCGACTTCATATTTGTGGTAGGCCATAAAACTGATGGCTTCAGAGGATTGTTTTATGTGTTTCTGAAGGCGGTTTTGCTTTTTGTTAAAAGTTTTTTTTTACCTATACAACTGTAGCCTATTTCGCCTCAGTCGCTCTCGAATAAGGTCCAAACTTGCGCGCAAGTGTCAACATGTTCGGAACATATTTTTCGATTGTTTCGTGAGCATATAACGTATCTTTACCCGGCTAACTTGTGTGTAACTATTCGTGGCAGGTCTGATGTGTTGCCACATCCCCATCGAGCTGAAGGCGGAGCTGTGTTGCACGCTCGCCGCCCTGGGCGGCACGGCGGCGACCGCGGGCCGCGTGTGGGCCGCCCTAGAGGCCGCCCAGCTGGTCTCCGCTGGCAGAGACAAGAGGGCGCTCAACGCCGAACTCAACGAGGTACAGTCAAGGAATTTAATTTCCAACCCACCTAAGGTTTAATATCGTATAGCAAACTGTCACTATAAGAGCTAGATAGAACACGACGTTGCTTTGACATGTCGCGTTTGCGTTAACATTGTCGACCTTAATGCACAGCGAATGTCTAACAACATTTCAACGAAATGGGTAGGGAATTAGATTCCTTGCAGGCCCGTATTTCACCAAGTTTACTTTATTTTTATACGACGAGGAAGGCAAACGAGCAAGTAGGCTACCTGATGATAAGTGAACATCACTGCCCATAGACACTCGCAACCCCGGAGGGTTTGCAGATGCGTTGCCATTCTAGAGAGCTAAGACGTAATGCCTCTTGTGTCCGTAATTACACCGGCTGTCTTACTCTCAGCAAGCACTGCTGCTTAGCGGAAGGATTAGCGAATAAGATGGTGGTAGTGATCTGGACGGAACTCGCACAAGGTCCTACCACCCGTCAGTTTTCAATGACAATTCGGTGTCAACTGCGGATTTGAAGAGCTTTGTATAGTTGTGTAGTCGCGCGAGCGTGTGCTCCCAGAGGAAGGACTACGGATTAGTCCTAACATGTCGAGCTATACTCTACTGACATATGAGTGATCCGTTTATTCCACTACTAGCTGTTGCCCGCGACTTCGTCCGCGTAGATTTCGGCTATCGCTATCCCGCGGGAACTATATAATTTTCCCGAATAAAAAGTGGCCTATGTTATTCCTCAATATTCAAACTATCTTCTTACCAAATTTCATTTAGATTGGTGCAGCGGTTTTCCCCTGAAGAGTCAACAAACAGAGAGACAGAGTTACTTTCGCATTTATAATATTAGTTGGGATGTCTGTCTGCCTTCTAGATCGAGTCCCGCATGGAGGAGTATCCCCTCACGATCGCGTTCCTCAAGCTTCTCATATCTCTGTGCTCGGCGGCGCCTCTGCCGCGCGCGCTCGGCGCCGGCGCCCGACCGGCGGGCCTGGAGCCCTACGTCGATTATGTCTGCAACCGGATCGCGCTGCCGGCGCCGCATCGGACGTACAAACGGCCTGGCCAGCGGCGACAGGTCAGTGTCTGTTAATGTCAGAGAACTTTGAACCCTATGATCCACTTACCAACCACCCTCTGGACACCAAGGCCGTGTTTTATAAAGCTACAAGTTACAATTTACAAGCAGAAGTCTGTTTCTAACACAAGGCGATACACGCCCCAAATGTCAGGGCGAAATTTTCCGAAACGCATATGCTCGTTTGCACCTATAAATCTCTCTAGCCTCGGATCGCGGCTCGCTTTCAACCAGATGACAAGCGAGATGACAAGCTATGAACCAATCACGACGCACTCCCCCGGCCCGCTCGCCGCGGCTTTTTTCGTAATGACTTTCCAAGTAAATTATAGAAGATGCGGTGTCCAGAGGGTGGTTGGTCCGATACATTAACTTCGCAAACTGCCATATTGTGACGTCATCGCGACAAGAGGACGAATCTCATTTATTACAGTTTTATTTAAGGAAAGTCGACAGCTTTTGTCACAATACAGGGTTCGTTTTCAGCTGTACGTTTGAAGCTTGTAATGAAATATATTCATTTAATTAAATTACGTAAGATTATTTATGACATTCGATAAATAAATAAACTTGAACGGGTATACTGGCGACGAACGTATAACATTATGCAACAACTTATGGCAATCATCATAAAGGAGTGTGGAAGTTTTTAACCGCGATAGCTGAGCAAAGTGGACTGTATTTCAACGATAAAACGATATACGACAAATAAGTTTTGAGGGGCCTTGTGAATATCAAAAAGACACTTACCATCTGATGTGTTGTGGTGTAGCGTACCTCAGCCAGATACAGGGCCACAGGACTTCACAGGGTCGACCGGCCTTCCCTTTTCAGCCCAGGGTTACCCGCTACCTGACCGATACGCTTAGTATCCTCTTGAATCCTCAAGGCACTTGATTTATACGAAAGTCTGCGACATATATCTTCTCAAAGCTACAAATTAATAATAAAACTGTTGCATTTACGAAATATTTGAACGGCGCGATTTTTCGACACAACATTTTATCGAGAGTGCTACTAACTAATTTCGACAGCTAACTGACGTTTATTACGGTAGCTATACCGAAAGTTATATTTTTATGTGAAAACGCAACAAGAAGAATACATGAAAGTGACAAATATAAATATTGTGAATAAAAATAATGATAAGAAATAGTAAGGAAACCTAACCTAACCTAATAAACACATCGTTAATCAATAAATAAAAAATGTCTTTCATTTGACTCTAAAACTTGTATAACCGGAGAATACCGGTGTTCCTCCGGTGTTTTTTACCGATTACTTTTATCGGTGGAATACCGGGGTGTCTCCGGAGGTCTATGCCGGTGCAAACCACTGATGCCCACCGCTCGGTCTCCAGATCCTGTCCCTCTGCTTCGAACTCTTCACGATCTGGCTGGAGCAGTACGAGCCCTCGCCGTCTGACTTCCCGCCGCTCGACCGCGAGCCGGCGGCGGCGCCCCCGCCCGGCTACCGGGTGCTGGCGCAGATGCACGCCAACACGGATCTGCTGCGGCTGATGCTGCGGACCCTGGACCAGGCGCCCGAGCTGCTGGCCGCGCAGCCTCAGGGCGGCGAGGTGAGTCCACTTTTAACCTGATGTCTGGGTCAGTCAGGTTTAAAGTTGCTCGTTGCCATGGCGATGTCTGCGCGGTCACACGTTAAAAGTATGATTTTTAGGATTCCGTACGTCAAAAGGGAAAAACGGAACCCTTGTAGGATCACTTTGTTGTCCGTCGGTCTGTTTGTCAAGAACCTTTTTCTCTGGAACGCGTGGAGGTAGCATGCTGAAATCAAGCTGTGAAATAAACAAGCTCCTAAGTCGATGCATTCAAAAGATACAGTCATTAAAAAGGTTGTTTCCATACAAATTGCCGTACTGTGAAAACCTAAAAGGTTCCTTCCAGTTGTCCTAGAAACTTGAAATTTGGCATGAAGGTAGCTCTTATAGCGCAGCCACCCAGAAATTTCTCATAATCTTATTTTTTTATGTCTGTCTGTAGATTTCACAGACCAATATAATCTTGGAAAATCCTATTTTAGACGAGTTACCTAGGGCACTAGGGCACATCTCCATGGCAACGAGTGCTTTGTGCTATGAACTGAACTATCTTATTTTATTGGCTCAAATTTACTTAGCTCATCTTACGGAAACCTTTTCAGGAATACCTGGAAGAGTGTATCTCCAGGGTGCTCCAGATCTTGGAGCGGGCGTTGGCTCTGGAGAGGTCACTGGTGAACGCGGCGAGCGAGGCCGGCCGCTCCGTGCTAATATTAGGGCTCTCCAAACTCATACTGGGTGAGTTGAACTATATTAATTACTGGAGAGCGCCCGCGGCTCCGGAATATTATATTAACGTAAGGAATCTCTATAGCAATAGGAATGTGTCCTCTGGGTAAAAAAGTAATATTTCTAATTAGTCCGTCATATAGGTTATCGAAAAAAAAAATATTGGACACGTATTTTTTTGCTTTTTATGATATCGATAAAAATTTATATAGATAAAATTAAAAATTTCCGTAGACTGCAATGCAGGATAATGAATGGATTTATTTGAACGGCAACACTGGCATAGATAACAGGTCGCTCGCTTTTGGCTCGAAATTCGAACTTGGGATTTTATTTTGCTTAATATACAAAACTTGCACACCCAATATCATATTTTCTCAAGTTTTTCGCGATTCCCAAGATCAAATAATCGAATTGCTTTAAAAATCCAGAGAAATATTGCGTTGTTTGGGAGAAACGTGTCAAAATGTTGTAGAGCGCCATCTCGCTCTGTCTCGTTTCTTTTATCCCGTTCTGGTTTTTCGATTTTACTATGTTAGACTAGTCATAAAACAGACAGACGGGAGGCTCCTATGGCTTATCTATGCACTAAATTGTTCTGCCACTTTTCGAGGGGGACGAGCATAAAGCAGACAGACGGGAGGCTCCTATGGCTTATCTATGCACTAAATTGTTTTGCCACTTTTCGAGGGGGACGAGCATAAAGCAGACAGACGGGAGGCTCCTATGGCTTATCTATGCACTAAATTGTTTTGCCACTTTTCGAGGGGGACGAGCATAAAGCAGATAGACGGGACGCGCTTTTGGCTTGTCTATGCAGTACAATTTTTCTGCCACTTTTTGAGGGGGACGAGGAACACACACGCACAGCACACGTCTGCGCTCCTGTCAAAATTTGTTACGTACCTACAAACGCACACTAAAACAACTGTCACACAAATGCCAAAAACACGCACACAATCACATTTCGGCTGACAGGATGATGATGAAAGACTGTTTCATTTCATTAGGCTGATGATGATGGAATAAGCCGTTATAGCCTAGTGGTTTGACCTATGGCCTCTCAAGCAGAGTGTCGTGGGTTCAAATCCCGGCTTGCACCTCTCGAGTTTTTCGGAATTTATGTGCGGAATTACATTTGTAATTTATCATGAGCTTTTCGGTGAAGGAAAACATCGTGAGGAAACCTGCACACACCTGCGAAGCAATTCAATGATGTGTGTGAAGTTCCCAAACCGCACTGGGCCCGCGTGGGAACTATAGCCCAAGCCCTCTTACTCTGAGAGGAGGCCTGTGCCCAGCAGTGGGACGTAAAACAGGCTGGTGATGATGATGACTTTTTTTCTTCACAACCAGAGCCAGAGGTCGACACCGAGGACCGTCTGACCACCTGCTGCCGTGTCTTGCAGCACACGGCGACGCTGCCGTCGTGCGCTGCGCGCGCCGCCGCTCTGCTCTCGCGTGCGCTGCTCTCGCCTCAAGCCGCGAGGCATCTGCACGCGCGGGCCGCGCATCTCGCCGGAAGGGACCTGAGGTCAGTGCCCTTATACCGACCCAGTCAGAAGTAACAGTTGCTAAGCAACCGAAGCGGTCACAATGATCTGCACAAGCTCTTATGTCAATAACAATAGAGCCGTGCTTAGATCATTGTGAGCGCTTCGGTTGCTTAGCAACTATTGCTGCTGACTGTACCTAAAGGCCTTAGGGCCTTATTCATAAACGTCGCTCTATTAGTTAAAATAGGTTGTTAAGGGTGCAAGCTAATAATTATATATATAAAAGTATTCTTAAGAAGCTCAGCGTATATTATTTAAAACTAAACTTAAAATTAACATAGGCGCCAGGAGGAGTTCGGTAACAACCGGGATCCTGCCAATCCCTAACACAACCGGGATCCTGCCTATTCCTGCTAGCTCCAGTCGAGCCTTATGAATATTGGGAGTAGACAATGAGTCGTCCTCAACGACTTAGTAGGTATTATCCTCAGTAGAAAGGGCGTTTCGTCAAGCTAGTATGGAAACATAGGTGCATGTTGTAGTCAATAACCACTAGATGTCGCTATACCCGAAATAAACGGGGTAACGTTTGTCTACTGCAATCTTATCAAGACGCAAGTCAAAGTTTACTTTGTTTCTCGCTAGATCAATGAAAATAATCGTTTTATTGATTATTTTTGTTTTTTTATTTTTATGAAACATTCATAGAATGAAATTCAATATACAATGACAATGCAAAGAAAAATCCGTTAAGCAGCTGGACTTGAACCAGCAACCTCGGTTTTTAATTTTTTCATGTTTTTATTTGGAAGATCTCTCCTCAGCCGAGCCAGGTGAGCCGCTTGATTAAGCTACTCATAGATGGCGCTGAGGAGAGATCTTCCAAATAAAAATATGACACAAGGCATTGAAAAATTCGTTAGGTACACCAACGTTAAGTATAGCTTAATTGGTGGAGCGTGGTACGGATTACCGAGGTTGCTGGTTAAAGTCCAGCTGCTTAACGGATTTTTCTTTGCATTGTCATTGTATATTGAATTTCTCGCTAGATGTCGCTGTACGGACGACAGACTTGCTAACGTTTGTTTCACTAAGGTGTATGTAACCATTGTACTTTTTTAATTAAAACGAGTATTGGCAGAGCAGCAGTGTTTGACTAATACAGTGCAAATTAGGTCAATGGCTATGAAGATAACCGTCATTATTCAAATACTCACTAGTAATATGCACTTGCTATTGCTACAGATGCCGAAGAAACCAATAATACATTTCCATAATTTCGATAAATTAATTGTGTTCACTTCGACACGTTCACAAAGACATTCCTCTCTTTGCTTGTCATGACGTTAATATCTAAAGCTATTAGAGTTCTCCGAGTCATCCGACCCGAAATAAACAAACAAAATGCTGCATTTACCACCGGAATCGATCCAGGAACCGCTGCGTTCGAGACCCTTAATTTGCACCTTATGCCACTAGTACTTAGGTGAACACGGTCGAAACTAGTAGACGGTTGTTGCACAATGTGCCGCAAGCAAGTTGAACACTTGCCCACATGATAACAATATCATATCATAACAATGTTTTGTCTCCTTCTTGCTAACGGAAATGTCAATGTGACAAAAAAGGACAAACGAACTTTTATCGGCATTTTAGATAAAATAGTTTTATGAATAATAGGGTTACTGCCTAACGCGCTCAGCTTCTCTTTGGCATTTGCCATTTTTTTTCTTTCAAACGGTACAAGATCGCGCGATTGCGATATACCATCGCACGAATCAACGTTGCGATCATTGCACGAATCAACGTTACAATCATCGCACGATTATACGTTGCGATCATCGCACGAATTAACGTTGCGATCATTGCACGAATCAACGTGGCGTCCATCGCACGAATCAACGTTGCTATCATTGCACGAATATACGTTACGATCATTGCACGAATCAACGTTGCAGTCAACTCACAAGAGCTGCGAGAGAGAGAGTTGCGATCATTGCACTAATATACGAATATTATTAAATCCGTTTTTAACCCCCGACGAATAAGTGGGGTGTTATAAGTTTGATCTGTGTATCTGGCTGTGGCATCATAGCTCCCAAATGGGGGGACCGAAATTGGGCCGTGTGGGTTTTTTTTTATCGAAAGCTAGTTTAATCGAAATAGTTCTTAGGTAGTTTTCATTAAAATTTTACTTTTTGAATAATGTCTTATCGCCCCACCCCGTAGGCATTGCTTCGTCGAGTGTCTAGACGCTGAGGAGTGGCCAGAGGCGACGAGCGGCGCCGTGCGAAAAGCCAAGGAGGCGGTGGTGGCGATACTGCAGCACACGTTGCCCAGCGCTGGACCCAACCTCTCGCACTGGCTGCTGGGCTACCAGAACACTGAAGACGTGAGTCCACTACTGTTATTTTTTTTTATAAACTCGCTGAAACATGAATACACAGAAAAAAAACCAGAAAAATGCCAACCCCGGGAATCGAACCCGGATCCTCGACACTCCGGGTCGTGTGCCTTTCCCCTACACCACGGCTGGACATGTTGGCATTTTTTTCTGTGTATTCATGTTTCAGTGAGTTTACAAAAAATATAATTGATATTCACGGGAAAACCGTAAAAATAAAAAATTGGGAGAAAAAATACAAAAAGATACTCCTACTGAGATCCAATACTGTTACCGCTCTTTCAAATTCAAATTCAAAATTTTATTCAGCAAATAGGCAGTTGAAAGCTCTTTTGCACGTCATTTTTATGAGTCTGCCAGCGCTTTCGGTGAGACTATGATTGCCAATAAAAACGCGCCGCAAGAAACTTGGCACAAAGTCATTTTTAGGGTTCCGTACTTCAAAAGGAAAAAACGGAACCCTTATAGGATCACTTTGTTGTCTGTCTGTCTGACTGTCAAGACCCATTTTCTCTGGAACGCGTGGAGGTGGCATGCTGGAATTAATATCAAGTACTCCAGCCTGCGGTTCCTTGAAGCTGTGAAAAAATCAACCTTCTAAGTCAACGCAATCAAAAGATACAGTAATTAAAAAGGCTATTTCCATACAAATTGTCTATTTTCAAAAACCTGAAGGGTACTCCCAGATGTCCTAGAAACTTGAAATTTGGTATGTGAAGGTAGCTTTTATAGCACAACCACTCCGAAAAGTCTCAAAATCTAAACATTTTATGTCTGTCTGTAGATTTCGCAGACTCATATAAGTTGACCCCACACTGCGTACATTTTGCTTAAGAGCATGGCTCTGCTAACACTGGACTTCTTAAAACACTGGGGAAAAGCGTTAAAATCTTTCTACGGAACCCTCGTGCGCGAGTCCGACTCGCACTTGGCCGGTTTTTTCGTAATGACTTTCCAAGTAAATTATAGAAGATGCGGTGTCCAGAGGGTGGTCGGTCCGCGCTGGTAGTCCTCTTCGTTTTATGGTCCTTGCTTTTAAAATACTGTTTTTTTTTTTATGTTTGCCAGTTCCGGAAACTTTCAGTGCGACCTATGTATGTTTAGGACGAGGTCAGTTGGTGTCAATAACCCCCTCTTTTTTATATGTAACTAGCACCCCGTCCCGGCTTCGCACGGGGTAGACAATTATAAAATGAAAAAAGTTGTTGTAGTGACATAACTACAATGGTTGGACATATGCTACCGCGGAGTTTTTTGTAGACATTATGATGTTCTTCAATATTGTTGTACATTATTTTGTTCTATCGCTAATAGTTTCGGCAGCGCATTCGACGAAAGACATTTTAAGACTCATTTTTCTACACCTTCGGTTACATTGTTCAAATTTTACCAAGGATCCCTAATTTTTTTCAAAATGAAATGTAGCCTATGTCAAATTGGAAGAATGTAGCATTCTACATACAATGACAATGCAAAGAAAAATTCGTTAAGCAGCTGGACTTGAACCAGCAACCTCGGTAATCCGTACCACGCTCCACCAATTAAGCTATACTTAACGTTGGTGTACCTAACGAATTTTTCAATGCCTTGTGTCATATTTTATTTGGAAGATCTCTCCTCATTATTATTTTCATTGATTCAGAAAATAGCTCCATCTCTTGCCACTAATGCGTAACTGTAGAAGTTCCGTAGTGGGTGAGCTGCTTGATTAAGCTACTCATAGATGGCGCTGAGGAGAGATCTTCCAAATAAAATATGACACAAGGCATTGAAAAATTCGTTAGGTACACCAACGTTAAGTATAGCTTAATTGGTGGAGCGTGGTACGGATTACCGAGGTTGCTGGTTCAAGTCCAGCTGCTTAACGAATTTTTCTTTGCATTGTCATTGTATGTTGAATTTCATTCTATGAATGTTTCATAAAAATAAAAACCAAAATAATCAATAAATCGATTATTTTCATTGATTCAGAAAATAGCTCCATCTCTTGCCACTAATGCGTAACTGTAGAAGTTCCGTAGTGGGTGAGCTGCTTGATTAAGCTACTCATAGATGGCGCTGAGGAGAGATCTTCCAAATAAAATATGACACAAGGCATTGAAAAATTCGTTAGGTACACCAACGTTAAGTATAGCTTAATTGGTGGAGCGTGGTACGGATTACCGAGGTTGCTGGTTCAAGTCCAGCTGCTTAACGAATTTTTCTTTGCATTGTCATTGTATGTTGAATTTCATTCTATGAATGTTTCATAAAAATAAAAACCAAAATAATCAATAAATCGATTATTTTCATTGATTCAGAAAATAGCTCCATCTCTTGCCACTAATGCGTAACTGTAGAAGTTCCGTAGTGGGTGAGCTGCTTGATTAAGCTACTCATAGATGGCGCTGAGGAGAGATCTTCCAAATAAAATATGACACAAGGCATTGAAAAATTCGTTAGGTACACCAACGTTAAGTATAGCTTAATTGGTGGAGCGTGGTACGGATTACCGAGGTTGCTGGTTCAAGTCCAGCTGCTTAACGAATTTTTCTTTGCATTGTCATTGTATGTTGAATTTCATTCTATGAATGTTTCATAAAAATAAAAACCAAAATAATCAATAAATCGATTATTTTCATTTTAATGTAGCATTCTATTGGTGAAAGAATTTACTTATTGAGCCTATTCATTACAAACATACAAACATACAAAAATAGGTACAAATCTTTCCTCTTTATAATATTAGTGTAGATTTCGATAAAATAGGCCAAAATAAGGATACAAGTTTTTCTTTTTTTATTTAAATGCGTATTTTTTTGTTATTGACGTCACGATGAGGGGGTTTGATCAAGATAACAGTGCCCTAAGCACGACTTGTCGAATCCTGCGTCTCGTAAAATCGAATAGTAAACTATAACGAGTTTGTATGACGTTTGGAACAGCGCCCACCCGTGAGCGTATTTGGAACTAAAATTTAGTATGAGATTTCTCGATCACGATACGATAACCGTAACGTAACGCAGGATTCGACAAGTCGTGCTTAGGGCACAGATTCTATCTCTTGAACGCACCCCAATGCACGTTTTTGCAATATCTGACTAGCAACACTTACACATAACATGTCATGTCATTGTCAATCATGTCACCACATGATACCGATGTTTGTTGTTGATTTTAATGACCTTGCGACAAAATGGACAAATATACGTGTTTCGTGCCTGATTGCATCAACTTTCACAGAAATATACGTGCAGATGATGCAGGAATATTATAAAACCCAAACCAGAAGTATCGCCTTTGAAATTCTTGTCTATAAAATAATACGTGAAGTGAAAACGTTGGATCCCTTTTTCCGACTACTGCGCGCACGGAGGTCACTCTAAGCGATCACTAGTGTATCTTAATGTTCCTCATTTGTATCTGTTCCTATGTTTTTGTACAATAAAGCATTTAATTCATACATGGTGAGTTTGAAATTTCGATTCAGTTATCGTAAACAAATTAATTGTGAACTAAAAAACAATTACTTTGCTCACCCGCGACCACTAATGACAAATAGTTATATCTGTGCGGCAAATGTATGTTTCCGTGCAACACCTCCACCTCCACTGCTACACGAATCAACACATGCCACACAGACCCAACTATCACCACCACCACTATACTAAACGCTGACGCGTTTCGGCACTCTCCACGAGGCCATTTACGAAGCACAACAACAACCGCTCAACATGCCACCACTTCCACTACTGACACTGAGCAAAGTAATTGTTTTTTAGTTCATAAATATGGACCTCCGCAAAGTAACGCCTGATTCAATAAATTAAATTAATTGTGTTTGAATGAAACGTCAAAGCGACATATGAAAAGCTGTCAGATAAAAATTTTAACAAAATGTACATTGAAACGATTTGATTAATTTAATATATTTAAATATCAAACTAGCTTTTGCTTCGTAAGTGTTTATTTATTTTATTTCACTTTTATTTTGTAACAAAAGTACGACTGAAAGTTACGTTAAAATAAGAATATACGCCACAGCTGTAATTAGGACTCCCAGCAGACCGACCACAGGTTAAGTAAAAAAATATTACGAGCTCGTGTCTTCGATATGTCTTCGTCACAACGATTAAGGTCAAAATAAAGTTAAATGAAAAAAATGCAATGACTTATTAATAAAATCATTAGAATAAAATCTGATGATTGGAATTTGTTAATAAAACCTGTTCCTCGAAATGGTTTTTGAATTAGCATAGGTTGTCAAAAACTGGTACATCCCCATTGTCCCATGATTTTTTTTTTTAGGTTAGTCGCAGCGCTTTACACGAGCCCGGGGTGGCCGGGTATCCTCGCACGTGTTTCCATTCCATCCTGGATATCCTGGGAGCTCATATCGCTGGGCAGAACAGCAATGAGAGGTATGTTCCACTTTTCTATCATCATCATCACCAGCATTTTCACGTCCCATTGCTGGGCACTGGCCTCCTCTCAGATGGAGAGGGCTTGGGCTACAGTTCCCACGCGGGCCCAGTGCGGATTGGGAACTTCACACGTACCATTGCAGGAGTTTGCAGGTTTGATCGTGATGTTTTCCTTCACCGAAAAGCTCATGACAAGGAGGACAGTACACGGAGTGTCAAAGCCCATATTTCGAATCGTTCCCTGCAGTCATGTTAAAATTCAGGCAATTTCTAGATGGCGCCAAGGTCGTAGCCAGCGGGTCAAATAATAACAAAACAGCGTTTCTAATGGGTCACTCAAGCAAGGTAGATGGCGCTTAATGTAAATAAGAGCGATTCAAAGTATGGGCTTTGTCAATCCGTTTACTTTCCATGATCCTTGGCTCATGATAAGTTACAAATGTAATTTCGCACGTAGATTTCGAAAAACTCAGAGGTGCGAGCCGGGGTTTTGCAGAGGTATGTTCCACTTTTCTATACAGGGGTCGTTTTAATGTACCGTCCGAGAGTTAAGTCGGTGGTTGAGTAGGTCTTAGCATCCCTGTAAAGCCTGTATTTAAACGACTCGACCACGCAGGTGTTGCCATACATTCTTGGTGGATGGGTATTTATTAAGCTGAATTTTTTTTATTTCTGTTTTCGTTTTTTGTTATTATTATTATTTTTGATAATCAGTTCACGTCTGCCTCTGACGTTCGTGTCGTCGCGGCATCTTAGTTTTAAGGCTTAGTTTTTAGGTGGAAGGGTCACACGGAACACCAGCGCTACGGCTTGCCGCAGCATCATGCTGAGGGTGACCCTTTTAGTGATATTCGGCACATATTTTTAATCGTCAGTTTCTAAGCTGTCTTTGTTAGTTAATAGTGTTTGCATTGTCTGGTTATTGTTGATTATTGATTTGTTTTTAATTGTATGTGTATGTGTCGAATTAGTTTCTAATAAATATATGTTTCTTTCTTTCTTTCTTCTTTCTAAAGTTTTTTTTTTTAAATAAAACCTAAAAAAAATGTCGCATAATATGAAGGGTACACGGTAATGATACAAATATTCATGTGACTTGTATTTTTTATCAGTTTAAAAAAAGATGTATACGAAAATTATATGGATCATTACGTCGTTCCAAACTTTCAAGTCACGATAAATCAAGAAGTCGCTAATGTGAATAAACATGTTCGTTCCGTGTACCCTTCGGTTGTCTCTTAACTAGCAGTAATTCACTGTGTCACACAGGCAAGCGGACGACCTGATAGAGAGCTGCTACCGGCTCGTGTACTGGCTGTGCGCCCGCCCGAACACGTCCGCGCCCGCCCTGCGTCTGCTGCGCGCTCGTGACCATTTCCTGTCACGACATGTCCGCGCCACTGTCGATTTACAGGTAAATTTAACTTAGGGTGAAGTAATTTATGCATCATCATCATCATGTCAGCTGAAAGACGTCCACTGCTGGCCGGCGGCCTCCCCCGCGGCTCTCCACCCAGACCGGTCTTGTGCTTTCCGCATCCACCGCGGTCCCGCGATCTTTACCAGGTCGTCGCTCCATCTTGTTGGAGGCCTACCGATAGCTCGTCTCCCGGACCGTGGACGCCATACGAGAACCTTCTGACCCCATCGGCCATCAGTTCTGCGAGCAATGTGCCTCGCCCACTGCCACTTTAGTTTCGCAATTCTTCAGGCTATGTCGGTAATGTATGGAACTTAACATAATTAGGCCTTCTAACACGTATTTAAGGACCCTGGTGTAACAGTCGCATAAACTAATTTTCTACTCCTGTGCTGACTGAAAAAGAGGGGTGTTATAAGTTTGACTTGTGTATCTGTGTATCTATCTGTGACGCCATAGCTCCCGTACGAATGGACCTATTTCAATGCTGTTTTTTTTTTAAATCTAAAGCTAGTTTAATACAAATGGTTTTTAATTTAGTTTCATAAAAATAGGTTAAACTTTGAAAGTAGGGACTTACTATGCTGTCGGGGGTATTTCAACTTTTCTGTAGCTGCTTCGTTTTTTTAGCATTAGAGAGAAGGTAAACATATAATTAATAATCGTAATCTAACACATCTTTTTATTGAAAAACGCTTTAAAAATAAGTAACCGTTACAAATAAAACCGTAACAATATAAATAATTAAGTTCCATTCGTATTTAATCGTTGGTTGCCGTTACTTGTTTTTTACCACCGACGAAAAAGAGGGGTGTTATAAGTTTGACATGTGTATCTGTGTATCTGTCTGTGGCATCGTAGCTCGTAAATGGATGGCCGGATTTGGAGGCGGCTTTTTTTAAATCGAAAGCTAGTTTAATCGAGATGGTTCTTAGCTAAGTTTCATAAGAATGGGTTTAGCCGTTTTTGAGATATTAAACTTTTAATGCCCGTTTTCACCAACGACACTTAAGTCATCACCTAGTCAGGGGACCCCTATCCTAAGTGGCCCCTTATATCTCTCCCTAACCTAATTTCGTTTTCACCATCTTAGGTAACGCCTTAATAGGGGTTACTTAACTAAGTGACGGTTTGTTTTAGCTATAGTGATTTCTAAAACCGGTTTTGTATCGATAATTTTTTTAAGAGAAATAACTTCAAAAATCGTCTGTAAAAAATTAAACCAAAATTATAAAAACATAGAAAAACTATACAGATATATAATTAATACTAAATTGACGTCTTATTTCTTATTTTTAAATGTTGACTAGGCTGTATGGCATTATCTTTGCCATCCAGAAAAATCAGAACAGTTTATAACTATCAAATTTTTTTCGAACTTTCGGTGCGATGATTGTAGTTTATTAGCGAGCATTCATTGACTGAAACTGGAATGATTAGTTATCTGATAATTTATTCATGAACTGTACATATTTTCAAAGTATTGTGTTATTAGATTTTTTTGAAACCCGTATAACACAGAACAGACCAGAACCCGCGAGCGCGCATGTTAATTAATCGCTTCTCATGTGGTTCCTACATGCAGAAATGCCGTTGGGTTTATAGAAAAACAGAATAGGATTATTATTTTAAGTGTAATATTTAAGTGGATAGCGAAATCAATAATAAATTGACACAATGCGCGGCGTTATCATTGAACTCGGCTTCTGGTTTGTCTTGTATTCTGAGGGTCAAGAATAGACTGATGATGGATAATTAGTATTAGGCATTCGTCCAACTGCGATAAGGCCTTCCTTTATACAGAACTATTCTTCTTCTGTTTTGGGTTATTCTTATATTCCAAATACCTCTAATGTTAAATTTTTTCAAGTATGAAAAGCACGTTTTCTTTCGACATTCTGCGAGTAGGTATATCTTATGAAAAATCTTTAGTACCTATCATACTTTGATAAATCATCTGATCTTCAGTCTGATCTAAATAACTTTGATGTGAATATTAAATCTATTTATTCAACAGCTTCCAAACTCTACAAAATCATTTAAATAGCCTTCCATTTTATATAAATATTATCAATCAAGTTAATTATTGCATAACAAATGCACGATAACCTATAAAAATTAAAACGCATCTGCGACTGCGCGAACTGTCACTTAGCGCTAGGGGGTCAATATTCGACCCCCTAAACTTAGGGGACCCCCTAAGCAGTTAGGTGTTACTTAAGCGTTGGTGAAACGGAAATTGATCTTAGGTGTCCCCTAAAAGAGCTAAGGGATCCCTTAAATTTTAGGAGTCGTTGGTGAAAACGGGCATAAATGTCTCAAGTTCATTAAGAAGCGTTTTGCAATAACAAGACATGTCAAGATTTTTTACCTTCGTACTGTTTGTTCTTCACCATTTTTTTTGTCTCCACAGACCGCGTCAGTGACCACGCTGTCCTCCCGCTCGTGGGTGCTCCGCGCGTGCGCGAGCGAGGCCGGGGCGGCGTGCGCGGCGCGCCAGCACGCGGCGGCCGAGTCGCTGCTGCGCGCGCTGGCGCAGCCGGCGCGGCCCGACCAGGTGAGCCAGCCGCCGTCGGCTGTGACGAGCTCAAACTACTTTGTAACCCCCAACGAAAAAGCCGGGGTGTTATTAGTTTGTCCTCTGTATCTGTGTGTGGCATCCACGGACCAACCACCCTCTGGACACCAAATGTCAGGGCGAACGTTTCCGAAACGCATATGCTCATTTGCACCTATAAATCTTATTAGCCACCAATCGCGGCTCACTTTCGACCAGACGACAAGCGAGATGACAAGCTATGAACCAATCACGACGCACTCCCCCGGCCCGCTCGCCGCGGCTTTTTTCGTAATGACTTTCTGAGTAAATTATAGAAGATGCGGTGTCCAGAGGGTGGTTGGTCCGAGGTGGCATTATGTGGAAATGGTAGGACTGATTTCGATGCTTTTTTTTTTATTCAATACAAATTGCATTTGTTTCGTCAACATATGTGTTTAAGTGACAGACAGTTACGGTATATGTAGCACAGCTATGATGTTGCCTTAAAGGCGTGTGAAATTTAATACATTTCTAAGATTATCATATAGTAATACGCGACCGGATAGCCTAGTGGTTAGAGACCCTGACTATGAAGCTTGAGGCCCGGGTTCGATCCCCGGTCGGGGCAGATGTTTGTGTGATGAATACGAATGTTTGTTCCCGGGTTTTGGATGTTTAATATGTATATGAGTATGTATTATAGTACCCATAGTGCAGGCTTTGTCTAGTTTGGGACTAGGTCAATTGGTGTCAATTGTCCCATGATATTTATTTATTTATTATTTAATGTATAATTATTATGACATCATCAAGGTCAAAGACTCGAAAGTAAGTTTAGTCGAGATGGTTCCTAGCTAAGTTTCTCATTAAAATCGGTTCACCAGTTTGTGAAAATTTTTACTTTGAATTGACAATGTCGGGAGGTTTTTCAATATTCTTAGTTGGTTAGGTTATCTAAGGTGTTTCTAAAGTGCGGTATTTTTTTTCTCTCTTAATCTTTTAATGACAGAGTGAGGTTTCTTTGTGTAATTTGTCTGTGGTTACCTATTGTAAGAGCTAATGTAACTTGTTTTTAGAAAAAATGACTTTGTGCCAAGTTTCTTGCGGCGCATTCTTGTTGGCAATCCATGGTCTTTCCGCAAGCGCTGGTAGACTCGAAAATAATGACGTGTAAAAGAGCATTCAACTGCCTATTTGCTGAATAAAAATTTGAATTTTATCTCGCATTACACAAAGGTACGCTGATTGAACTGCACCCGTTGTCTCATGCAGGAATGGGAGTGGGAGGGGTGCCTCCTGCGGCGCTGCCTCTCCGCCCTGCCGGTGGCGGCCGAGGCGCCCCCGGAGCCCCGCTGGGAGCTGTTCAACTCGGCGCTGCTGGCCCAGGCCATCGCCAGCTGTGATCTGCCCGCTGGTATGTGTTTTTTTTTTTATCAATACATTTGCTCGAAAAGCTCGCTTTCAAATGATTTGTTGCCGCACTTTTTTTGCAGTTTTTAGTGTTCCGTAACTCAAAAGGAATAAACGGAACCCTTATGGGATCACTTTGTTGTCCGTCTGTCTGTCTGTCTGTCAAGACCCTTTTTCTCTGGAACGCGTGGAGGTAGGATGCTGAAATTAATATCAATTACTCAAACCTGCGGTCCCTTGAAGCTGTGTTCTAGAGTTGTTCTAGAAACTTGAAATTTGGTATGAAGGTAGCTTTTATAGCACAACCACTCACAAAAGTCTCAAAATCTTAAATTTTTATGTCTGTCTGTATATGTATCAATATGCACTGTTTGCCACTGCAAACGACATCTAGCATCGAATAGGAGAACTTCGTAGATAACGCGCTGGCTCGAGATCATTAACGCTTGTTCGTCTACTCGCCACTCGCCACTAGATGGCTGTAAAATCCTAAGACAGGGCTTTGCTAATACTGGACAACTTAAAATGTTGGGGTAAAGCAGGGAAATCTTTCTACGGAACCCTCGTGCGCGAGTCCGACTAGCACTTGGCCGGTTTTTTTTTTTTTAATATGGCTCTGTCCATTGGAGGACAATTTTGTCAGTGTTTAGTAGGTTTTGCCGTTGTACGGTAAAAAAAAATCTAGAAAACGAAATATGAGAGGTATTTTAATGGTGGATGGTGGATGAACGATGACCTGTTTATGTTTAATCTAATCAGAAGTTCAAAACGTGTTGTTTGACTATAAATCAGTGTTGCCATAAACAAACTTTAGATTTCTACTGTTGTCAGTTCGTTGCAGAGTTATTGTGGATTGACTATAATAACCATTAAAACATGCGCCAAAAACAGGGGCCGTGGCTTCCGGCCTTTCTGCCACTACAAAAGCTAGTAATAAAAATTATTTAAAAATGTATGTTTTGTTCGAAGGTCCGTCGTCGAAGCGTATATCGGTGTCACGAGTCCACGCCTTGCTTGTGAGGGACCTCGCGTCTCTGCCCGTCACGGCGCCGCAGCGAGCACTCGTGTCCGAAGAAATACAGAAGGTACGAATCCTTTATAATAGCAGTTGCTCAAAAGTGGTACTTTTTGTGGCTATGTATAGTGCGGAAAGTTGTGTTTTACGCACTAGTGCTTTTTACTTTTCCAAGGTGCTAGCGGGCGCCTGGCTCACCATCTTTGCTTTGATTGTGATTTTTTCGCAAATGTGTTTTTAAAGATGTCGTTTGGTACCTTTCGGAAGTGTAATTTTCACTCGATTTTTTTTTATATACGACAAGGAAGGCAAACGAGCAAGTGGGTCACCTGGTGGTAAAGTGATCACCACTGCCCATAGACATCCGCAACCTCAGGGGGTTTGCGGATGCGTTGCCAACCTAGAGAGCTAAGATGAAACGCCTCTTGTGCTCGTTATTACACCGGCTGTCTTACTCTCCACACCGGAACACAACAGTGCAAGCACTGTTGCTTAGCGGCAGAATTAGCGAGTAAGATATTGGTAGCAATCCGGACGGACCTCGCACAAGGTCCTACCACCCGCGATTCTAGTGCCGGCTCGGGCCAAGACACTTTCCGCACTTGTATCAAAAAGTACTATTATTTTTAGGTCCTCGACTACGTCACAGAGGTCAACAGGCAGCGCAACCTGGCGGCGACACTCACACACTACTACGACTCGTGGCGACAGCTCACCGAGATCATATTCTGTGTAGTCCCACAAGACATACTCAATATAGAGACCAAGAAGAACCTCATCATAAACATACTACAGGACTTGCTGACCAAGACACCGCCCACCACAGTCATCCCACAGCTGGGCATTCTAGCCTCCGGGACAGTGTTATTGCTGCTAGTGAATCTCCGTCATTGTTACCTACTTCAGAAAAAGGAGACCCATATGAAGACTTCAGACTTCGACACAACCTTCTTTGGCTCCAGCCAGATAATACAAACCAAATCTCTGCCCCTCAAATTCATTCTCCACAAGATTCTAAGCTGGATCTTCGTATCTGGCGACATGACGCAAAAGCTAAGAGTCAACCTCTACGGTGCGTTGTTGAACTTTTTGAATATCGTCAACATAAAAACGCCCGATGGTGACGCTGACCAGGATTCGACATACATTAGCCGTTTGGACTCCTCCCGGATACGACCCAACAAGGAAGAGTCGCTGCTTAAATACATGGTGATCGAGGATATAGGGTATTACGGGTTGAACCTGTACACCATTATAGGGGGTGATTGCGTGCGCGCGGGCCACGATGCCTGCCGTATGGTGGCGCTAGCGTGCATCGATTCGCTGGTCGATATCGATCCGAGGACTGATTGGATCAATACGCTGAACAATCAGGGTTTCCTGAGGAGTCTCATCGATAGCCTGGTGTCTGACGACGAGGGGTTGAGAGAGGTAAGGATTTTTTTTTTTATTCGTCTCAATCGTAGTATTACAAGATGGCAGATCATAATCATCATCATCATCAGCCTATTTACGTCCCACTGCTGGGCACAGGCCTCCTCTCAGAATGAGAGGGCTTGGGCTGTAGTTCCCGCGCGGGCCCAGTGCGGATTGGGAACTTCACACACACCATTGATTTGCTTCGCAGGAATGTCCATTTTTGATCGTGATGTTTTCCTTCACCGAAAAGCTCGTGATAAATTACACATGTAATTTCGCACATAAATTCCTAAGATTAATGCTAGTACATATTTTAATTTTTTAGGGGTCCGTAACCGAAATGTCATAAACGGAACCCTTATAGTTTTGTCATGTCTGTCTGTCTGTCTGTCCGCGGTTTAGCTCAGAGACCATTGGTACTGGAAAGCTGTAATTTAGCATAGGCCGAAAAAATTCTAGGATAGAATCTTGAAATATTTCTTTTTTTTTTTTGGGTACCTGCTCCGCCTTACACTTTTTTATTTCTTTTATTTATTCCAACCCCGTAGTGTGGGGTGTCGTTGGTTAGGTCTTTTAGAAATTCTCCCATACTATATTACAGTATATTATTATAAACCATCGAAAGGCAATAAATGTAATTGAGATTATTTTTATGATTGTCCAAAAAAATACTTAGGGTGCTTATTTACTTACTCAACTTCCGGTTGAATTCTGTTGAAAACGCACCCCGTATGTGTATGTATATAGGTCAATCGTTGCCATGGAGATGTCCCCTGGGTCACTCGTCTAAAATAAGATTTTTTCATTATACAACGAGGAAGGAAAGCGAGCAAGTGGGTCACCTGATGGTAAGTGATCACCACTGCCCATAGACGCCCTCAACTCCGGAGGGTTTGCAGATGCGTTGCCAACCTAGAGGGCTAAGATGAAACGCCTCTTGTGCCCGTAATCACACCGGCTGTCTTACTCTCCACACCGGAACACAACAGTGTAAGCACTGCTGCTTAGCGGCAGGATTAACGAGTAAGATGGTGGTAGCGATCCGGACGGGCCTCGCACAAGGTCCTACCACCCGCATAAGGCACCACTCCATCGGACGTTAGGAGTTTCGACAGTTATATGCCAATTCCTTCATGCTTCATCTCCTAAGACTTTCGGGGGAGTGGGGTCTTAGAAAATCGTATTTTTTTGTTACCCAGGGAACGGCCTTTTGTTAGCCGTGATAGCCTAGTGGTTTGACTTATCGCCTCTCAAGCAGAGGGTCGTGGGTTCAAACCCCGGCTCGCACCTCTTGAATTTTTCGGAATTTATGTGCGAAATTACATTTGTAATTTATCATGAGCTTGTCGGTGAAGGAAAAACATCGTGAGGAAACCTGCACACTCCTGCGAAGCAATTCAATAGTGTGTGTGAAGTGGGAACTATATAGCCCAAGCCTTCTCATTCTGAGAGGAGGCCTGTGCCCAGCAGTGGGACGTAAATGGGCTGATGATGATGATTATGACCCAGGGGACATCTCCATGGCAACGAGTGGCAACTAAAGGTTCATTGACCCTTGTCTATTTTTTTTTCTAGGCCATAGAGCCGAACCCCCGCTCTCTCCGAGTGTTGTACATATACGAGACCAAGATGGCGTTGCTTATCAAGATAGCAGGCACCCAGCTGGGTGCCGAGAGCTTGCTGGCTCACGGGCTGCTGCAGTCGCTCGCCGAGCTCACGGTCCTGGGTTCACATCCCGACGTGCACGCCGAGCAGAAGACTACGGAGTTTGTTCCCGACCAGGGTGACAGGTGAGCTGTCTGTTTCACTATAAGGTGTTGATCACCTCTTCACGATCTCATACGTTCAGATATCTGAAATTTTATATAATGTTATGTTTTATTAATAGGTAACGTGTTGTAATAAGGAGATATTGTTTTCTATATTTATATAATTGTGTATAATAATAAATATACTTAGATATAATATAAACAATTATTAACGATGTAATGGAATTTATCTACACACATATCACAAGTCCTCTATAATGCGTTCGGAAACCGTAGAAAATGACCAGCATTGCAGCACGACGACGACTGCTCGCCGCCAGCAGTAAAGTAATTTGGTATCGAATTCCATGTTTCAAATTTGAAAACCAACGTAATTTACAATCATAGTGAAATAAAACGGACCACTCACGTATATAAGTCGAGTTCAGTCCGACATGTATAAATAATAATGTGATATTTTTTTTTACAATAAAAAAAAAACAGTTTACGAAACGTCAGGTCGGTATGTTTGTCTATGATTAAAAAAAACAGTCAAATTCGTGAAAGGTATGGGTATGATATATGCCTTCGGCTTCTGAACCTATCTTAGAGTACTTATAATATGTGTGTAGATAAAGTAATGTATGCAACTCCACATTATTAGGCCTTAAAACGCTCATCATGTAGCAGTTGCATAAACTACTATTATGCTATACCCCACCAGGGTTCGTGTTTTACTTAATTTTTAAGATTTTGTGATACATGATTGTGCTTAATAAATAAATAAATACTAAATACTGAATAAAATATCATAAATAATATGAATATAATGGGACAAATTTACACCAATTGACCTAGTCCCAAACTAGGCAAAGCCTGTACTATGGGTACTAGACGACGGATAAACATACTTATATGAATAAATATATATACTTAAATGCCTATATGTTAAACATCCAAGACCCGAGAGCAAACATTCGTATTCATCATACAAACGTCTGCCCCGACCGGGGATCGAACCCGGGCCTCAAGCTTCATAGTCAGGGTCTCTAACCACTAGGCTAGCCGGTCGTCAAATTTACTGTAACATAGATGGCATTGCTCGTCAACAATGAGCGGAACTTTGGTGCCCGTGACAGGCGTATGACGTCATCAAGCTTTTTTTTTCTATATACGTAAGTGATGAACTGAATGAATGAAGTGGTGGTAAGTGATCACCATTGGCCGTAGATACCCACAACTATAGATGCGAAGCCGGTTACTAATATTTCTATCCTAGCGGCTGGAAACGGTTGTTTTTCCTCTGATTTATTTACTATAGGATATATTTAGCATAAATGGACGTAAACAATGACACTTGCATCTGTATTGAGTGTTAAAAACTCGATATTCTCATATAAAAAGTGAAACAGCAGTGGAATAGGACTATTTTAATAATTCATTTGTGGGAGATGTTTTGAAATAGGTATTTATTTAAATAATAGTTTGACAATAAAAAAACGGCCAAGTGCGAGTCGGACCGCGCACGAGGGTTCCGTAGAAAGATTTTAACGCTTTTCCCCAGTGTTTTGAAAAGTCCAGTGTTAGCAGAGCCCTGCTCCTAAGCAAAATGTACGCAGTGTGGGATCAACTTATATTGGTCTGTGAAATCTACAGACAGACATAAAATTTTAAGATTTTGAGACTTTTCCGAGTGGTTGTGCTATAAGAGCTACCTTCATACCAAATTTCAAGTTCCTAGGACATCTGGAAGTAGGTTTACCCTTTAGATTTTTTAAAATCTGCGATTTGTATAGGAATGGATTTTTTAATGACTGTCTTTTGATTGCGTTGACTTAGAAGGTTGATTTTTTCACGGCTTTAAGGGACCGCAGGCTTGAGTATTTGATTTTAATTTCATCACGTTACCTCCACGCGTTCCAGAGAAAAAGGGTCTTGACAGACAGACAGACGGACAACAAAGTGATCCTATAAGGGTTCCGTTTTTTCCTTTCGAGGTATGGAACCCTAAAAACGTAATAAAGATAGTTTTTTTTCTTCAATGCTCAAGCCGGGTATCCAGCGGGTATCTACCCGGTATCAAGCGGCTGGTTATCCGTTTCTAGCGCTGATTTACAACTATACCCACAACCCCGAGGGGTTTGCAGATGCGTTTCCAACCTAGATGCGCGAGCTAAGATGAAAAGACTAGGCCAATTGGTGTCAATTTGTCCAATGATATTTATTATTATATTATTATAGGTACCGCCAGATCCTGCTGCCTGCCCTGGCGTTGTGCGACGCTCTGCTCACGACCCTCGGCACAGACAACCACAGCTGCGTGCTCCTCATCATGCATCTCCTGTTCAGCAACGTTGAGTGTCTCGACATTGTGCTCAGGTGAGTTCGACTAATGAAAAAATTAAAATATAATGAGAATGTGTTTATTTCAATATCCATCAGGGGCCATAAAAGTCTGCCAGTTGCTATACGATGTCGCGTTCCTTTGAAATAATAAGCCTGCTGTATCTAGTTTTACTACGGAGGGGTCTCTGCACCATTCATTTGGTAACACATTCATTGAAAATAATCGATTTATTGATTATTTTTGTTTTTTATTTTTATGAAACATTCATAGAATGAAATTCAACATACAATGACAATGCAAAGAAAAATTCGTTAAGCAGCTGGACTTGAACCAGCAACAAGGGGAGGTTTGTGAGTTAATAGAATTAGTAACTTTATGCATGAAACAAAATTATTTCAGATTTAATGGTCAATATTATTTGCAGAGTGATGGTTTAGCAATGGGGTCACCTCTTAGTCCTTTAATGGCTGACGTTTTTATGGATAACTTTGAAAAACAATATATAGTGGGGAACAGCAATTTAGTATATTATTATAGGTATGTTGATGATTTAATTTTATGTTGGAAGGGGAGTATGAGGCAGCTAGATTTGTTTATTAGTGCTCTCAATAACAAACATCCAAAAATAAAGTTCAAACGAGAATTAGAGGAAAATCGTTCATTAAATTTTCTGGATTTAACTATTACAAGAGTAAATAATAGGCACCAGTTTCAAATTTACCGTAAGCCTACGTACACAGATACTGTCATACCTGCAAATTCTACTCACCCATGGCAGCATAAACTGGCTGCTTTCCATTGTTATGTACATAGACTACTAACTGTACCTCTTTCGAAAGAGCATTATGATTCTGAGTTACATACTATATATCAGATAGCAACAACAAATGGTTATAGTACAGCAATGGTTAATAGTCTGGTTCAAAAGAAGCAGGGACGGATAGTGAATAGCATGCTTTACTCTGCGTTGCCATCTCAGCCTACTAACAAATTTAGATCTAGTATTACTTATGTTGGCCGGTTGTCTGACAAGATTTATAATATTTTAAAATCAAATAACATCAATGTTGCCTTTAAGACTACTAATTCTTTACGTTCTAGACTTTGTAATAACAAAGAAAAGGTGGATAAAGGGAACAGGTCGGGCGTATATAAACTCACTTGTGGCGACTGTAGTCAAGTATACATTGGACAAACCGGTCGAAGCTTTGATACTAGATTTAAAGAGCATGTCTCGTCATATAGGCATGATCATCCAGAGAAATCAAACTTTGCCAAGCATTTATTAGAAACGAATCATTCGTTGTTAGACTCAGATACGTACGAAATTTTACATTATTGTGATAAGGGTTTGCGGCTATCGGTTTTAGAACAATTGGAAATTATTAGGTACAACAACATGGGGTCTATTATTAATGAACAAGTTAATTTGGTTTCTTCGCCTTTGTTACGACTTGGTTCTAATTTTAATAATGTGTCATAGTAATAATGAGAACATGACTTCTCTTTTTACCGTACTCGGTTAAAAATAACGGGGTACCTGGCGTAGATTAAAAATAAAAATAGAAAGGGTAGTTTGGAATTCATTTCTTAAAAAAGGGTAGTTTAGGACTTACATAAAAGGGTAGTTTGGAATTTATAAAATATTAGTGGGTACGTTGCTTTTGTCATTAACTAAGTTGAGTACATGGTTTACATATGTCAGTAGTGGAAGTGGTGGCATGTTGAGCGGTTGTTGTTGTGCTTCGTAAATGGCCTCGTGGAGAGTGCCGAAACGCGTCAGCGTTTAGTATAGTGGTGGTGGTGATAGTTGGGTCTGTGTGGCATGTGTTGATTCGTGTAGCAGTGGAGGTGGAGGTGTTGCATGGAAACATACATTTGCCGCACAGATATAACTATTTGTCATTAGTGGTCGCGGGTGAGCAAAGTAATTGTTTTTTAGTTCATTGAAAAATTCGTTAGGTACACCATCGTTAAGTATAGCTTAATTGGTGGAGCGTGGTACGGATTACCGAGGTTGCTGGTTCAAGTCCAGCTGCTTAACGAATTTTTCTTTGCATTGTCATTGTATGTTGAACACATTCATTGGCTGACACAATAGCGCCATCTAAATTCGTTTTTTCTTCCAGTTCATGGATGGCGCTATTGTGTTAGCCAGAGGTCTAAATGTCATACGAAATTAATGGTACAGAGACCCCTCCGTAGTAAAACTAGCTACAGCAGGCTTATTATTTCAAAGGAACGCGACATCGTATAGACACTGGGCAGTCCTCATGGTTTTATGGTCCTTGCACTGTATGTAGGTTTTTTTTTAATGTATTTTAGTTGTCTACCGATTTTCATAATTCTTTTTTTATTCAAAAGGGTATACTCCTGAGGTGGTCCCATTGACACCAAGTCATGATCTGATGATGGGATCCCAGAGAAATCGAGGGCAACCCTCAAATTTTATAGGCACGTATTATTTATGTCCCACTGCTGGGCGTAGGCCTCCTTTCAGAATGAGAGGGCTTGGGCTACAGTTCCCCTGGGATTGGAAACTTCACACACATCATTGAATGGCTTCGCAGGAGTGTGCAGGTTTCCTCACGACGTTTTCCGTCGCCGTAAAGCTCGTGATAAATTACAAATTTATAACCACACATAAATTCGTAGAAACTCTGAGATACGAACCGGTGTTTGAACCCACGACCCTCTGCTTGATAGGCCATAGGTCGAACCACTAGGCTATCACGGCTTTAAATAAGTGCTTAAGTCAAATTAAAATATCGTAGATTGTAAACAAAATTAATTAACTATTCAGTAAGAATTTTCACGTAAATAAGTAAAATTATAAGCTCATGGATTTTAAGCAAAACTCACTGATTACTAAGTAAATGTAGTGAAATGTAGTAATGTAGTGAAATAAACGGATCACTCACGTATGTCAGTCGAGTATAGCCCGACATGTTTCGGACTAATCCGTAGTCCTTCCTTTGGGAGCACACGCTACGCCGGCGTCGAGACGTAAACTGCGCGCCGCGGCTCTGCTCGCGCGGCTGCTCGGCGCAGTTGACGGCGGCTCACAACTACCCTCGTTTTCATCATATTTTTTATTATTGTCAAAAGTATAGGGTAGCACACTACACTAATCACATCACTTTACATGTCGGGCTACGGCTGACGTACGTGAGTGATCCGTTTTATTTCACTATGATTGTAAATTACGTTGGTTGTCAAATTCGATACATCGAATTCGATATCGAATAGTCATTATGACATCGAATTCGATGTTGTAATGACTATTACTTTACTGCTGGTGGAGGTGGTTGGCGGGGCAGGCGACGATGTGCTGCAATGCTGGTCATTTTCTACGGTTTCTGAACGCATTATAGAGGACTTGTGATATTTGTGTTGATAATACCAGTAGTACTTACAATTTAAAAATATAGGGCTCATTTAAAAAAAAATAGTCGATAAGAAACTTAAGCTTGATATGCCTGTCTACGATTTAAAATAAAAACCAGCATATTTCGTGACAGATATGGGTATGATATATGCCTTCGGCTTCTGAACCCATCTTAGAGTACTTATAACATGTGTGTAGATAACGTAACGTATGCAACTCCACATAATTAGGTCATAATAGAATAGATAATAGAGAAATCCTGAATTCTAGTCTCTTCCGATTTTATATCTACTAAAAATGTGTAATAGATATTGTTGATGGTTCAAAATCAGTAATCAGTCATTTATTTGCCCAAACATGGTACAGAGAAGATGGTTTACATACAGTTTATTGTGCTACATGTTTCATCACATGCAAATGGTTCTAAGTTGTGTGTATCACATGCATAAATTAACTATCGATATTCTAAATTCACAATGTCATTAAAATAATCTTGAACGGAATAGTAAGCCTTGGATACTAAAAACTTATGCAAGGCATGCTTAAAATCTTTTATGCTTTCTAGCTGAACAATATTTCTCGGTAATTTATTAAATATTCTGGGTGCCATCCCGAAGACACTTTTCGACAAAAAAGCGGTTCTTGATGGCTTATAACAAATTTTCCCATGCTGACGTATACTATTAAATTTTGAGAATAATCATCACTACATAGTATAAAACAAAGTCGCTTTCTCTGTCCCTATGTCCCTTTGTATGCTTAAATCTTTGAAACTACGCAACGGATTTTGATGCGGTTTTTTTTAATAGATAGAGTGATTCAAGAGGAAGGTTTATATGTATAATAACATCCATTAAATAGTGGAGAAGTACTGTTATTTTTGAGGTTTCTAATGTGATGTCGTAAATAATTACATTTTTTCCGCTTACATTGCAAACGCAGGCTGAACCCTACGAGTTTTATCAAAATAATGTACTAAGTATTGTACACATTGAAAAGGTCTACAGAAAAGTCCGTGATGGTATATGTCTATCTCTTATGGATAACCCACAATAACTTTTTTTTGACATTTACTTTTTACGACAAATAATGGCTAATTTTCGAAGCGATTTTAACCAATACAGCATTAATCCTTAACCAATTACTCCAAATTTAACGCGTGCGGGCCACGGGCAGTAATGAATAAATCAATACTACTGAATCGATTTTAATCACATAGGCTGTATATTTTATACTCGTGCGAAGCCGGAGCGGGCCGCTATGTTTTTATATACAACGTTCACAGTTTTTCTGTAGTGTATTTAGTATCAGCATTGCACCCGTGCGAAGCCGGGGCGGGTCGCTAGTAAACAAATAAAAATGTTTTAAGCAAACTTCTAATGCTAATGATATTTGACATTTAGTTATTTTGGTTTATGATATAGTTTTGACCGGAAGAAAAATTCATAGATGACGTTTGTGCTGTCTATATTAATCGGAATGTACATTGTCAATTTAAGGGTTAAAACATTCGTGTGACCTGATTATGAAAGTCGACTTCGCCTCGTTTCATAAAACATGACCGCCATTAAGTAACAATTGCATGAACTGCTACCCCGCAGGGCGGCGCACCCGACCTCCCCGCCCGGCCTCCTAGCCGAAGTCGAAGCCATCACCTCAGTCCTGGCGCGCTGCTCGGGCTGCGCGGCGTTCGCGGCGGCTGCGACCGAGCGCGCGGCGGAGCGCGCCCAGCGCACGCAGCTGCTCGTCGGGGCTCTGCTGCCGCGGTTCCAGAGGCCGGCGCCGCAGCCCGCGCCTCTGCACTACAAGGTGAGCCAGTGGCGTGGGTAGTGCCACTAGAGTTGAGGTGAATGGTTACACACAGCTACATGAAAGTACTGATTGCAAAAAAAGGGAATTAATGTAAATAACAATTCAAATTATCAATCGCCTTGGTTATTTATTACGATTGATATTTAATTCATAATATACTCGCAGGCAAAATTAACGCCCACCTATACACATAATTTTTTCGAGTCTACCAGCGCTTTCGGAAAGACCATGATTGCCAAGAAGAATGCGCCGCAAGAAACAAGTTATATTAGCTCTTAAATAAATAAATAGACACTCGTTGTCGAGTTGAAATGTCAGTTGTTGTGCGACTGCGACAGCTGTTTCCGATGCCAACTGTCAGCCCATGCAAAATGAACACGATGTTGATTGCGAGCGAGTTACCCTCTTATTCATAAACCTATTTTAACTAAAATGTCGTTAAAGTTCGTTTGTCCTTTTTTGTCACATTGTCATTTCCGTTAGTAAGAAGAAGACAACACCTATTTTAACTAATGGAGGCTTGGGTGACGTTTATGAATAATGGCATTAGACAATAAGCATGCTAGTAGTGAAATTCTGATGGTTGGGCCAGGATCGTCCCCACAGGAGGGAACTGTTCAGCGGTTAATGGCATCGACTTGCAATTTGGTATGGATGTGTAAAGTTATATGACAATAGAAGAACTTTTGCGCCGGATACAGTTCATGGCGGTGGTTTTTGAAAATGTTGTTGTTTTTGTAATTGGGTCAATCAACTTTTTATTGCCACTCGTTGCCATGGAGATGTCCCCTTGGTAACTCGTCGAAAATTAAATTTAGAATTTATTTTATGTATTTAAATTTAACGATCCCTATTGGTAGCATTATTCAATTTTGACATTAATTTGTGACATCCAATTATTGTTCTTAAATTATTTTATTTGTACACTATTGACAGTTTCAATATAAATTCTCCTAACTTAACATTGTACAACTTATGATGTAATTTTATATTGAATGATGAATAAATAATCTAATCTAATCCAATAAGATTTTTCTAAGGCACTACTCCATCAAACGTTAGGACTTTCTACAGTTATAAGCCAATTCCTTCATCCCCTCAGCATGCAAATCCTGACTTTCGGGAGAGTGCGGTCTTAGAAAATCATATTTTTTGTAAGCTACATCACCATGGCAACGAGTGGCAAAAGTTGATGGACCTAATTATTAACATTATTTCGACGAAAAGGCTGCTTTATTTCTCTGTTCTTCTTATGATTTGTAATTTGTGTTTTTATTAATACAGGTACAGACAGTAAAAAGTACAGCCGCCTGAAAAAAGTTAGGTTACTTTGACACCGGTCGTCTCGGTTCTAGATCGTGTGCAACATCCTCACGTTCGCCCGCAACACTGTGGACTGCCACCTGGCGGGGCCGGGCGGCGCGCTGCCGCCGTACTCGGCCGCGCTGGCGCTGCTAGCCGACTGCGTCACGCGCGCCCACCAGCTGGCCAAGACCCTGGCCACCGCCAGGCACCAGCTGAGAGGTTAGCTGCCACTATTGCGTAATATGAATTCACTGAAACATGAACACAGAAAAATGCTAACCCAGGGAATCGAACTCGGAAACGAACTGAGATTTGAATACATGAAAAGAATTTGGTTAACATCTACAGGTCAATTTTGGTCTAAGGGTATGGCATGCGACTTGGAGTGTTGAAATCCTGAAATGTAAACTCATCATCTTGATGGCTGGGTTCGATCTTCGGTTGGGGCAGATACAAATGGATCAATTAACATTTTTTTTGCCACTCGTTGCCATGAAGGTGTCCCCAGGGTAACTCGTCTAAAATAGGATTTTCTAAGATCCTACTCCTCCGAAAGTTAGGATTTGCATGTTTAGGAGATGAGGCATGAAGGAGTTGGCATATGACTGTCGAAACTTAAAAATATATATTTAATAAAGCTTATGCCTTGTGGCTTTGCCCCTGTGAAATATTTTAAAATGCGCTAGTTCCTCATCCCGTCACACACGAGTGTTTTAAGGCCTAATTATGTGGAGTTGCATACATTACTTTATTTACACACATATTATAAGTACTCTAAAATGGATTCAGAAGCCGAAGGCATGTATCGTACCCATACCTGTCACGAATTTGATTGTTTTTTTTTTAATCATTGAAAAAACATACCGAGCTGACGTTTAGTAAACTGTTTTTTATTAAACACAAAATATCACATGATTAATTATACGTGTCGGACTGAACTCGGCTTATATACGTGAGTGATCTTTTTTATTTCACTATGATTGTAAATTACGTTGGTCGTCAAATTCGAAAAATCGAATTCGATATCGAAAAGTCATTACGAGTACGACATCGAATTCGATGTTGTGATGACTATTACTTTACCGCTGGACCTGCAGGGCGGGGGGAGGCGACGTTGTATGCTAGTCATTTTCTACGGTATCTGAACGCTTTATAGAGGACTTATGATATGTGTGTAAATAAAAGATGTGACCGTTCAGGTTGAGTACCTTTATTGCACTAAAACACACAAGTGTAAAGTAAACAGTGTGACGCACACAGCGGGTGCAGCGTCAGCTTAAATGTTAGGTAAGTATCATTGTAGAGCGTGCTCGTACACCCCCCTTCCTCTATCTCTTTCCCTCCTTTAAGGCCGGCAACCGACTAGCGACTCACTTGGGGTTGCTGGTTGTCATGGGTGGCAGCGATCGCTTACCATCTGGTGACCCGTTTGCTCGTTTGTCTCCCTTTTTCAATAAAAAAATTATAATAAAATCAATGAATTCTTTCCTTCTACCCCGACATAGCTCTGTAGATCTCTTTGCCTCATTATTCTATTTATTACCAGCTGCTGCCCGCGACTTCGTCTGCATAGATTTCGGTTATCGCTATCTAAATAATAGCCTATATTATTCATACATACATACATATAATCACGCCTCTTTCCCACGTTGGTAGGCAGAAACTATGGCTTGCCGCTTGCTACGATCCTTACACACCTCTTTAGTCTCCTCCACATTCATGCATCTCTTCATACACGCTCGCCGGTTCCGAGCACTACGCACCTGACCTTCACGGAGAATATCACCGATATTGTCGGCGTAAGTTCTCCTAGGGCGTCCTCTACCGGCACCGCCACTCACATTCGCTCCATAAATATCTTTAGCCAGTCTTCTTTCATTCATCCTCTCCACATGACCAAACCACCTTAACATGCCTTTTTTAATCTTAAAAACCACACCCTCTTTCAAACCACAGCGATCTCTAATCAAATCACACATTTATTTTTATTTTATTTATTCCTCAATGTTTAAATTATCTTACCAAATTGCATCGAGATTAGTGCAGCGGTTTTTCCGTGAAGAGGTAACAAACAGACACGACAGAGAGACAGTTACTTTCGCATTTATAATATTAGTTAGGAAGTTAGGATTTATGATGGTCGAGGACGACTTTTCGAATACTGCGTAGCGTTACGGTTATCGTATCGAGATCGAGAAACCTCGTACTAAATTTTAGTTCCAAATACGCTCACGGGCAGGCGCTGTTCCAAACGTCATACAAACTCGACAACGTTTACTAATCGATTTTACGTGACGCAGGATTCGAAAAGTCGTGCTCGAGCCTCTGATAATAATAATAAAATAATGCGTCGTCTATGATAAACCAAGTGGTTCGACGTATGGCCTCTCAAGCTGAGGGTCGTGGGTTCAAACCCCGGATCGCACCACTGAGTTTTTCGGAATTTATCTGCGGAATTACATTTGTAATTTATCACGAGTTTACGGTAAAGGAAAACATCGTGAGGAAACCTTCACACTCCAGCGAAGCAATTCAATGATATGTGTGTGTGAAGCTCCCAATCCGCACTGGGCCCGCGTGGGAACTATAGCCCAAGCCCTCTCATTCTGAGAGGAGGCCAGTGCCCAGCAGTGGGACTTATAAAAAAGCTGGTGATGATGATGATGATGATGAATGAGTCTCTCCCCAGAGATGAAAGCTCTGACGTCTGGCGCGCCGGGGGCGGGCGGGGCGGGCGAGGCGGGCGGGCGCGTGCGCGCGCAGCGGCGGCAGCTGCAGCAGTGCCTGCACGGCGTCTGCGCGGCGATGCATCTGCTCTGGCGCATGGCGCAGGCCACACGGGCACAGGCCAACGAAGGTACGACTTGAAACTGTTTTATTTACACAGAATAATAATAACATGTATAGTATAGGTGAAAAACTTAAGGAAATGTTGTTTGTATGAGTAACGTGTGCGAATAGGCATGCCATTTTTGAAATTTGTAATATAACGTATGGTTTGCAAACACATTATTTGCTTATCTTTCAAGTTTGATTATTCCTGTCCTTAATAATTCTATTGTCATGATAAGTTATATAGAAATATTTGTCAATGTCGAATAATTATCATCGTATATTTTGCGTCGTTCATTAATAAACAATACAATACAGTTTACCGCATAAGTAAATTTAAAAACATCGAATTTGAATTCGGCTAGGCAAATTAGTATGACACCATTTCCTGAATTTGGTAGAGGACGACCGCTGCGTATCTAAACGAAAAGAATTGGGTGTAATTTGTACGAATATTTCCAAGAGGTTTGCGACAAAGACTCAACTTATCAACACCAAAACAATTGGTCATTAAATCATCTTGTGTATCTTGTAAAATTATCATTTTGCGAAGCGATTCAGTTATGAAACGTTTGTCTTTGTAACGATTGGATACCGATTTTGCATAAAGAGTCGTCTGAAACCTCACCAGGGTTTGGGGTTTAAAGAGTTGCACAAAAACGCGAGATTAATTTACTCCCTCTAACGTACAACAAACAGTTATAATAAGGCTGTTGTTTTATGTCGGCAGCGCCCTCGTTGAACGGCACGTGGCAGGTATCAACGGGGACCTTCACCCCTGAGCTGCGAAAGGAGCTGGCGACTGTGCTCAACGATCGCTTCACCGAGAGCTTGCTCGACACAGCACAGGTCAGTTGCTACTTTAACCCTTTGAACGCCAAGAACGCCTAAAGGCGTCACGAGCCGATGTGGTTACGACGCCACCAACGCTTATAGGCGTCCGGCTGCAGTGCAAATGCGACCTACGGACGTATGGTTAAGGTTTAAGTCCGCGTTGGCGTTATGCCAACTTGGCGTGTAGATGACAACTTTTGTATGCGTCGTTGGCGTTGATAGCTGGAATTTACTGCATTTTTTTAGAGCCACACTGTACATTATTTAAACGATAAAAACAAAATATGTAAATACACTAATTATCTATAACATCTTGACTTGCCTTTCCACGTTTTATTTATGAATATTTTTCTCGTATTTAATACTTATGAATCTTATGATACTTATGAGCACAAGTAAAGTCGTAAATATTGAAATCGTAATTTATTTCACTATAATAATTGTTTATTCATAGCTTAGAGCAGGAATGGAGATTTTAACGCGCGATTTCCCCTCTGCCAAATCTCTGACACAAAGTCTGATCAAAATAATCAGGATCTGTTGATTGTGTGCGTGTTTTTGGCATTTGTGTGACAGTTTTGTTTTAGTGTGCGTTTGTAGGAACGTAACAAATTTTGACAGCAGCGCAGACGTGTGCTGTACGCGTGTGTTCCTCGTCCCCCTCAAAAAGTGGCAGAAAAATTGTAGTGCATAGATAAGCCAAAGGTGCCTCCCGTCTGTCTGCTTTATGATTCATAGTCATGTTTTTTTTTTTTTTTCAGAGCCAATCGACGGAACGCCTCTTTCTCGATGTGGTTGTCAAAGATATCAAGACGATGGTACAGTTTTAGGAGTATATTAGGGGATGTATCTACAACAGTCTGCAGGGAATAGATTCACATGAAATAATTTTTCTGTTATAAAATGTAATTTTTGATAAAAGTTTTTGCAAACTACTTTTTGTTGACTGTACTTGTGTTGCCATCCAATTTGCATATCCATACGCAATTTCAACTCAATCCGACCATTGAAAGTGGGCCAAAATAAACTAATACCACAGTGTAAAGAGTTTATACCTACCAGTGGTCCGACGCAACCGCACGGCCAAAGCACCAAGGAGGGCGAAAGTTCCTAACTAATCGGGCAGTGGCGGCGTATGCAAGGGGGCTCGCCCTGCCCGCCCCGCGCCCCGCACCCCCCGCACGATTGACCTGTCTAGAGGCCTTCGTCGGACGACTGTGTAGACTGTGCTAATACTATGTTTTGTGTCTGTCTGTCTAGTTTATGTAGAAGATTCAGGAAATTCACTGAAAAAGGCAGGGCTTTAAATATCTACTAAATGGATACCTCTCGAAATTGTGTGACACGAGTCCATAGGAGCTGAAATGAATGGATTGAATGAATATGGAATTTTCAAAATATTAGTTTTTTTTTTTAAGTCAAGTCAATTTTGTGACCTCCATACTGAGTGTATGAAAAAAAGTCACAGACCTGCCATTTTTGTGTTCGTAATTTTTTGTCTATCGGATTTTTTGAATTAACAGGAAAACGTACCTACACGTTTTTCTGAGAACGCCCGAATCTTTTTTATTTACAGTCAAGGTCTCTTTGCTAAAAGGAACTACATAACGTTTTTTGTGCCTAATATAATAATAGGGTAGTTTGATTGATGTCACAATAAAATCATTTTACATTTTCACCTATCAAGCTTCCGGAAATACTTATAAACAACCGATGCCTCACTTATTACTGTAATTAGAGGAGGCAGTTTGATCACTGAAAATGATGACGTCATAGTTTTGTAATTCAACACAGACTTCATACTAAGGGATCCGATCAAATAGTTTTGACATTTCAAAAAAGTTGCTGATATGACCAAGAGGCAACATCCCTATTGATTTTTTTAATGTCAAATCCAGCATCTGGTCACCCGATTCCTGGTTCTTACTGCACCAGTGGTCTACGTTTTTTTCCTCATCTTCGCTTACCATCAGGTGAGATAGGGATCGATCACTGGTCAGTTTTAATTATAATAAAAATTTAGTCTCTTCTACTATTAAAGTTTCCTTGAATCTTTGCAAGAGGGTCTTGCAAGTTGACTGTATTAAAATTGAGACTATTAATTAAGTGAAAGTGAGCCCTCTCATTCTGAGAGGAGGCCTGTGCCCAGCAGTGGGACGTGAATAGGCTGATGATGATGATGATGATGAGTAAAAGTATAAAAACTATAAATCCTTTGTATACAAAGTGTTCTCAACTAAATATTTTTCATAATTGCCGCCTTTTTCGCAAGGTTTTGCTTTTCAGCACTCAGAGTCTATAGTTCAACAACGGAACAGGGCCGTGTTTTATAAACTTACAAGTTACAATTTTACAGGCGTTTATTGGCAACACTTTTCCTGTTTTTTACTATTAGCGTTTTATAAAAGTACTGTGCTACAATTTTACAAGCTACAAGTACAGGCGCCTGTAGCCGTATCATAGACAAAAAGTGGACATTTTGTAGTTTTAAATTCATAATCGAACAAGCGTTTTATTTTTAAATTGTAAAATACAACTGTAGATTTGTAAAATTGTAACGAAAACTTACGTACGTCTTGCGACCTGTAACAATGGCTACAGGTGTACAAATTTTTGAATTAGGTGTCTTGATCAGTACCAAATCAATCGTTGTATCTACCTATCTATCTCTTCTTCAAGTTATTAAACTCAAGGTCATCAAGGAATGAATCGTTTATTGAGGAACTCGTCTGAGTCGGACTCGGAATAAGAGAGTCCACGGCAGCATAGAACTAGGGAATTTTGGCCACGAATAAATACAGATTTTGATACACCTTTTCAATATTATATTGAAAGTTCCAGAATGAACTGTACGCAAATAGACTGACTAGATTCTGCAAGAAATTGGGAGCTCATTAGAATCGTCGAGTAATCAAAATGATTAATTGAGCGCGAAGCTTCCATTCTCTGTCTGTGTCTGTCTGTATGCACTGGAGTATCATGCGATCGTTGACATGCAGTGGGCAGGGTTACTTACCATCAGATGACCCACTTGCTCGTTTGCCTTCCTCGTCGTATTAAAAAAAACGTTTTTTGGCCGTTTTTCGCCATTGTTTAGAATATATATATATATTTTACAAGCCGACCCGCGAACTTCGTACCGCCATAGGTCATTATGTTCTATAGAAAATGTACTTATGAGAAAATGAACTTCCAATTTTTTTTTCTCGTCAAAATTTGCCCTCTATTTATACCTATCCTGCTATTCGCAGCAAAGATAAATCCAACAAATGAAAGATCATAAAAATCGGTCCAGCCGTTCTTGACTTATAAATAGTGCAATTAACACGATTTTGTTTTATGTCCTTAGGCAGATTTTCATTTATCAACTTTGCACGAGTATTTTTAATATGTAATAGATAAAAAACCTCTACGTATTTGTAATTTTTGGCAGCCACTTTTTTAAATTAGTGATGTTCATTACACTTGTAGAATTTACTTGTAGTCGAGATTTACAATACCGTATTACAAGTGTAGCTTTCCGTGTGTCTTTATAAAACACCTGTAATTGTACACAGTGCATTACAGGTGACTGTATCCTGTAGACTTGTAACTTGTAGCCTGTAGGTTTATAAAACACGGCCCAGATGTCAAATTGGGGTGCCATTTTTCTTCCCTATTACCTCCGCGGCTTTACCGACGTGAAATATTTCAAAATGGGCTAGTTTCGTATCCCGTGGGAATGTCGAAAAATCCCTTCTTAGTGCACCTCTAGGATACTCAAGGTATGTTTGCCAAATTTCAAGTCTCTAGGTCCAGTGGTTTAGGCTGTGCGTTGTCTGTCAGTTAGTCACGGTACCGTTTTATATGTATAGAAGATTGTCTATTCCTTCTGTCTGTATAGTGTTGCCACACTTTTTTGAAGCGCATGTGTGGCCAAAGTATTAGTTTCGATTTAACTGTAATAATTAAATATAAGTTTGGGTTAGTAATCGTTAGTTTTAAAGTAAAAAGATATAAGTCGAATTTTACATCCTAATGTTGACAGGTTTTGGTTTTCATGACAGAGGATCGCTAGATGACATTGGAAACGTGAGGCCCTTTTGACATTTCTGTCACGTCTTATATGAGCGTATTGTAATTTTAAACTTTCGCGATTCTCATTCATTCATACTAATAATATTTCGGATGGTTTTTTGTGTTGTGGCTAGGTTAAGTAAATTGCAAAAAAAAAGTAAATTATAAACTTGTCATAGTGATATTTTGTCTGACAGAAAACCCTCATTGGCAAATAAATTATGAGCCAATCACAAACTTGACAGAAATGTCAAACATGTCTCGATGGTGACGCCATCTAGCATTGACTTACTAACATCAACAGTCCATGGGACTTTGGGTCTAGCACATACAAAATTCACGAGAAATGTGTCCCAGTACAACACGGCGTTTTCCGATGACAGCCATACGTCATAGCGCTGTCGTTCGACCAAACTAAAGAGTGGCTGACGCTCGATTAGTGGTCTTTTGGTTCGGACGTTTTCAAGCGCTAACCCGAAGTCCATGGGGTTGGTGGGTCACTGGCATCTAGCATTATTTTGTCTGACAGAAAATCCTCATTGCATTCGAATGTTGTTTCGTTAAACTTTTAAATGTGCTGTGTTGTTGGCAGAGACTGTAAAACAATTATGATTGTAATTGTAATGTTGCTGAATTAAAAAATGATTATAGATGACTTGTTTTAATAATGTTTTCGCCCCTTTGTCCATTCGTATTTGTAGTTCCCATATTTCGACGGTACTCTGACTCAACCTCGTATATAAACTTTAACGATATTGGAATAACCACTTTCGCGGTCTAGATTTGTTATTCCAATTTCATCAAAGTTTAGATACGAGGTTGAGTCAGAGTACCGTCGATTTATACCTTGCGGAAGTCTATATTCATGAAGTCATCATCATCGGCTTATTTACGTCCCACTGCTGGGCACAGCCCTCCTCCCAGTACGAGAAGGCTTGGGTTATAATTCCCACGCGGGTCCATAGCAGATTGGGAACTTCACACCCACCATTGAATTGCTACGCAGGACTGTGCAGGTTTCCTCACCGCGTTTTCCTTCACCGAAAAGCTCGTGATCAATTTCAAATGCAATTTCGCACATGAATTCTGATAAACTCGGAGGTGCTAGCCGGCGGACTTGTACCCACGACCCTCTGCTTGTGACCACTAAGCTAGTATGGCTAATATAATAATATTCACGAAGTACAAATGATTAATATACTTGTTAACTACCTTCCCCGGGAATCGAACCAGCAGTGTTAGTGCGTAAGTACTTTGACACTCGTTATCGGATTGAAATTACAGTTTTTGTACTACTGTGACAGTTAGCTGTTTCCGATGCCAAATGTCAGCCCATACAAAATGAACACGATGCCGATTGCGAGCGAGTTAGACAATAAGCAGGCTGGATCCTTGACGTTTTTGTGTCACGTGCTTACCCATAAACTAAAGTGGGTACAGTCAGCAGCAGTACAATGATCTTCACAAGCTCTTATGTCTATAACAATAGAGCCGTGCTTAGCTGAGCAACCGAAGCAGTCACAATGATCTGCACAATCTCTTATGTCTATAACAATAGAGCCGTGTTTAGATCACTGCGAATGCTTCGGTTTCTTAGCAACTTTTGTTGCTGACTGTACGTCGAAAATTTTCCACGTAATCATTGATATGATTGATTTCTATTCCGTAGCCAAATAGTTTGACCTCTATCAGACACTAAGTAGCAGCTTGTTAAAGAAATATCTCTCATTGTCATGAATGCAATAACAATTTTAAATGATTCGCCGTTTGGGTATTATGTCTAAGGAATGGAATAGCTCTATTCCGAATTCACATTTACACCAGTAAGAAGCGGTCAAGTGCGAGTCGGACTCGCGCACCGTGGTTCTCGAACTAATTTGTAGGTACGCGAATAGTTCGTCTATCACGGGAATCGAGATTTTTTTCCGCTTTGTTCGAATTTATTAACAGAGCCCTGCTCCTAAGCAAAACGTACGCAGTGATGGGGTCGTTTAATATTAATCAATGACAGACAGACAATAAATATTAAGATTTTCACATTTGTAAACTTGAAATTTGGTATACCTTCATACCAAATTTCAAGTTTCTACGACAACTGGAAGTACCCTATAGGATTTGATTCTACGGTAATTTGTATGGAAACACCTTTTTAAATGACTATCTTATGATTTCGGTAACTTAAAAGTTTGATTTTTTCAAGATTCAAGGGACTGCAGGCTTGAGTATTTGACATTAATTTCAGCATGCTACCTCCACGCGTTCCAGAGAAAAAGGGTCTTGACAGACAGACAGACAACAAAGTGATCGTATAAGGGTTCTGTTTTTTCTATTGAGGTACGGAACCCTAAAAACGTGTAAGTCGCATTATTCCGGCGCTCAATCGACTACTTCTGAAAAGATGGCAGAGACCCCTTATTGAGGATAAGTCCGCCTTTGTACTTGTTCGTAACTTGTCTTTATTATTTCTTTATTAGGTAGGTTGTTTACTTAGGTATGTAGACGTACTTACTTACAATGTAAAAGAACTACACAATTTTTCTTGTTTATGTATATTTGGTATTAGGAAAATAGGTAGATATCATTGACAATAAACAATAACACAAAGATTGTTTTTTATCCATTTATATATATTTCTTTATTTATCTTAGGTTACAAACAAGTTACAGTGTGTAAGCTCGAAAATGTTTTTCTGTTTCTTCTTAGTAAATAAATGTCTTATAAATTATTCACTTAGTAGGTAAAGTGAAGAAACTTTGCCACAGCTCAGCGAAAATCAACCTTATGTCCAGGCCGTAATCACTGACATGTAAAAACATAATTTAACTTTAACTAGCTGCCGCCCCGACGTTGCCTGCGTAGAATTCGTTCATCATTATCCCGCGGGAATTACCTATGCAATTTTCCGGGATAAAAAGTTGCCAATGTGTTACTCTGAGGCGTATTACCTACATTAGGGTGTTACCACACCAATCGATGGATCATCGATCGATTGTGATCGATTAGTGTGGTGACTTTGGCTGATCGACGGATATATGTACTAATCGATCGATGTTGATCGATGGTATCGATCGATGGTGTGGTCTAGTAGAAACTATAGATCGACGTCGACTGTTCCATTCTACCATCGATCGATTATCGAACGATTGGTGTGGTAACACCCTACTGTGAAGTTTCGTCGACATCCGTTCAGCCCCCCGACCACGAAGTGCAAAATTCGAACTTCGTATCATGCCGTCCCTCTCAAGCTAATATTATTTAACACGAGAGTGAGCGGGACGATACGATGTGAATTTCGAATTTCGTAGTATGGGGGCAGTAGTTTTCGCGTGTCGAACATCCAAGCAGCCTTACAACAATTCTCACTTTTGCGTCTATAATATACTAGCTGTTGCCTGCCACTTCGTCTGCGTAGATTTCGGTTATCGCTATCCCGTGGGAACTAAATTTTCCCAAATTAAATGTAGCCTATGTTATTCCTCAATGTTCAAACTATCTTCTTGCCAAATTTCGTCTAGATTGATGCAGCGGTTTTTCCGTGAAGAAGTAACAGACAGACAGAGAGACAGAGTTACCTTCGCCTTTATAATATTAAAAAGTAAAGTATTAGATCATTCAACCAGCCCCCATACTACGAAATTCGAAAATCGAAGTTCGTATCGTATCGTCCCGCTCACTCTCGTGTTAAATAATATTAGCTTGAGAGGTACGGCACGATACGAAGTTCGAATTTTGTACTTCGTAGTCGGGGGGCAGAAGACGGAAAAGAACGTTTAAAAAAAAGCATTCAATGAGGCTGTCGCGAGTCAAAAATCCGCTAGGATCGTTAGTGTAGTGACGTCTCTCCGTCAATTTCCACCAATCATAGGCCAGCAGCTTGTCTCTCATTGGTGGAGAATGAGAGCTAGACTTCACTCGGATCTTTGACTCGCGATGGCCGTCTTTATTTGTTGACACAAAGAACTATTACTTAACACCACAGCTTTAAAAAAAATCGAAGACCTAACTAACTTGACCTATTTTCTATCGGTGGGAAACACGGATCGACCACCCTCTGGACACCGCATCTTCTATAATTTACTTGGAAAGTCATTACGAAAAAAGCCGCGGTGAGCGGGCCGGGGGAGAGCGTCGTGATTGGTTCATAGCTTGTCATCTCGCTTGTCATCTGGCCGAAAGTGAGCCGCGATTCGAGGCTAGAGATTTATAAGTAAGAGCATATATGCGTTTCGGAACCGTGGGTAATTATTTCATTTGGTGTAAATCTGCTGTCCGCGACAATATAACCATCTAAATGAAGTTAGATTTTTACCGTGTCTATAAGTAACTTGTAATAAAGAATGACATCTAACAACAATTTGTTTTGATTTCATATATAAGAAGTAATTTAAAAGTTATTGCGTTCAAAAGGGCCAAAATGTCATTACCAAGGGGTGTCCGCTTTCCAGTTTTCGGTAAAACTTCTGCAAAATGTTCCGTTTAACTAACGTTTACGGCTGAAACTACCGTTTACCTAAAACATTTAATAGTGATGACACACATTATTGATTGCACAAATTGAAAAGCGTGGTCAAAAACTGAAAAGCAGCATCGTATATCTTGGTTCCTATCAAACTCATCATCACCATGTCACAACGTGACGCGACATATAACTCTGCACTAAATAGCTCTACACAAACCCCGACACTCCCCCCGCGTGCCTCTGGTCACCATTCAGAAGGCAGAGTGAACACACCTCGCGCTAGCGCAATATTAAACATTTATATCTCTTTTACAAAGTCGTACCGTGGCTTTTGTCACGATAGTATTGCCATTCCCGTGGGTCTCATTCCTCGATAAGTACACGAATTGTTTATATTATCTTTATTTCATCTTATAGCCTAACCGATTTGCTATAGCGTAATCAATAGACAATCTTGAAATATCTAACAAGGTACACGCTGAAGAGGAAATATCTCGATTTTGTAATTACCAAGGTGGTCATTACCATGGATTACAGTAGATTTTTCTAGCCACGGTAATGACGATGACTCCATGGACATGACTATATGCACTTGTCATGTATTGAGCTTGCATTTTATACGTTTATTCTTTATATCTGGGCACACTTTCCGATAGCAAAGCCTAAATAAGCAGTCTTTCAGATGGATAACACCCCAAAACTCGGAAAAGTTGTAATTCCGAAAGCATCATTAGTCCGAATTTTCATTATTTTCTGCTGAACGAAGATTTTGGTATACATGATTTTAAAAATATAGGTAGGCTAGTTTAGGTCTGTTTTATTTTAATTAAAAAATAATTTACAACTACGGCGGAACCTAGCGTTTGGAATACTGAAATTTAGGGTTAGTGAAATTAAGTTGAAAATTCTTCGGGCTATCGGAGGGGAACCCTTTAGATGGATTTTCCGGTTCATCTCATGATTATTTCCCCAAAAGGCCTTCAACTACATCCTTAAGGAACTCATGAGATGAGTTTTCTGATTCATCACAATCATGGTCACTCTTCTAAAAGTCTTTCAGCAACACTACGGTATAAGCAATCCTTTAGATGGACTTCCTGGTCCATCTCGTAAATCGTTTATCCAGAAGGCTTTCAACTTCATCTTAAAGCATCCCAATAGATTTAGTTTACCATTGATTAGTTTGCCATTGATCGTAAAGGGTTCGCAATAAAATTTAAACTTTGAATCAAAATCAAGATTGAAATTGACTAAAATTGGTCAGAAAAGTCAGAAATAAGACTCAATTTGTAATAAAAAAAACAAGCCCAGATGTCACAATAGTTATTAACAATACTATATACATTGTTTATGTGACGAACTAATTGGAGAATGAGTAATTTGTCATTACCATGTGCTTTGGTCGTTACCAAGCATGCAAAATATCATTACTATGTCGCTTAAAACTTTGCGGGTCCATACCATCACTAATATGGATCCTAAAAGGTGACCTTTATTTTTTATATAGTCCTTGTATTACAAATTACAATCTTTCAATTTAGATGAAGTTTGCTATTGAAATATTTTTTGTTTATTTTTTCAACAAACCGGCCAATTTACACCAAATTAAATAAATACCCCCCGTTCGCCCTGAAATTTTGTGTCCAGAGGGTGTTGGTCCGTGGTGGGAAAACCTTACCTAAGCTATTGTAAAACACCGACATTTTAATTGAAAAGCTCAATGACTAAAACGGCTGAATCGTTTACATGACACTTAGCTAAGAACCCTCTCGATTAAACTGGCTTTCCATTTAAAAAATCCGCGTCCGAATAGGTTTAGCCGTTTGGGAGCTAAGTATGATGCTACAAACACAGATACACCCATACACAGATCAAACTTACGAGTTTGTGACACCCCACTTTTTTCGTCGGGGGTTTATAATATGGCACCCTATGCTTCGACTGATATGAACTTTTATTTATACATTGCCGCTTATGTATTTATTCACGAAAATGTGCTTGACAGTGAGCAACAATGTATACGAAATGTCAGTCGAAGTTACATATTAACATTTACATTGACTGATGGACGCTCGCTGACTTAATGAAAACGGGATATTGACCGCGATTACCAATAGGTTTGATGAGCTCACGATAGTTTTTGCCCGTGATCATGATGCATGTAACTATTGTAACTGCGTCGGAATATCGGGATCTCATAAAACCTATAAGGTAACCGCGGTCAGTATCCCGTTTTCATTGTCTAATGCTTGATATAATGTTTCGCGTGTTATCGTACTTAAACAGGAAGACAGAGGCAATTGAACGACCACATACGCTTGTAGTGTCATTCTATGGAACTTGCTATGTATACAAACCGCCATACTGAAATTGTCTCTGAATGATGAATTTACTATGGCGGTTTGTTTACACAGTTAACAAGTTTCATAGAATGATCCCTTACTTGGAAATTCAACCTTGGTAGGGAGGTTGCCTGTAGGTCAAATCAGCAACTTTTTTGAAATGTCAAATCGATTTGATCGGATTAGTTAGTATGAAGTTTGTATTGAATTACAGAACTATGACGTCATAGTTTTCAGTGATCAAACTGCCTCCTCTTTTTAGTTTGTATGACCAAGGACCATAAAAGCAAGAGGACTGCCATTGTCTATACGATGTCGCGTTCCTTTGAAACAATAAGCCTGCTGTAGCTAGTTTTACTGCGGGGGTCTCTGTACCATTAATTTGGTATGACATTTAGACCTCTGGCTAACACAATAGCGTCCATCTGAATTCTTTTTTAGGGTTCCGTACCTCAAAAGGAAAAAAACGGAACCCTTATAGGATCACTTTGTTGTCCGTCTGTCTGTCAAGACCCTTTTTCTCTGGAACGCGTGGAGGTAGCATGCTAAAATTAATATCAAATACTCAAGCCTGCGATCCCTTGAAGGTGTGAAAAAATCAACCTTCTAAGTCAACGCAATCAAAAGATACAGTAATTAAAAAGGCCATTTCCATACAAATTGCCGATTTCCAAAAACCTAAAGGGTACTTCGATATGTCCCAGAAACTTGAAATTTGGTATGAAGGTAGCTCTTATAGCACAACCACTCCAAAAAGTCTCAAAATCTTAAATTTTTATGTCTGTCTGTAGATTTCGCAGACCAATATAAGTTGACCCCACACTGCGTACATTTTGCTTAAGAGCAGGGCTCTGGTAACACTAGACTTCTTAAAACAGTGAGGAAAAGCGTTAAAATCTTTCTACGGAACCCTCGTTCGCGAGTCCGACTCGCACTTGGCCGGTTTTTCTTTCAGTTCATAGATGGCGCTATTGTGTTAGCCAGAGGTCTAAGTGTCATACAAAATTAATGGTACAGAGACCTCTCTATAGTGAAACTAGCTACAGCAGGCTCATTATTTTACATTAACGCGACATTGTATAGTCATTGGCAGTCCTCTTGGTTTTATAGTCGACGCAAGTGCGCTATGGACATGGACATTAATCAGTTAAAATAAAACAAAAAAATACACTGTTCAGGCATGCATTTACTCATTAGGTTCCTAGGTATTCGCCAGCGCCGCCTCGATCGAACTGAGGTAATCCACGCACAGATTCCTGCAAAGTGTATTGTTGTACTGCACCACACTCGAATAGAAATCACCAACATTCGTCACGTTGACTGGAAGAGAGTTCAACACAACACTTGGCCCTACCCTGGCTTTACACTCGTTCTCCACCTCGTCCAAATACTGCATGCCTTTCACATTCACCAAATTATTCAGAATCACACTATTGGTTGAAGTGAATCCGATCCTCTCGAAGCACTTTTTGCACATCATGTAGAAAATGCTCACGTTAAAATGAGTCAGCAGGTACCAGTTGTTTAACTGTAACGATTCACCCACCGACATATTTCTTAACACACCCAAAATGACACTTAAACACTTCTTCTCGTGTTCATTGTAATTTTCCTTCGGCTGCAATTCCGGCAGAGTCAGCTTCCTAGCCTCAACCACATCTACACAGACAGGTTCTTTCGGTTCTCTTCTGACTATATCCATGAACTCGTCTTCAGCTAAAATCTGGCTGTACAATTTGAAGATCGGGACAAACATGAACTTTGTACTGTTGACTGCATCCAGTGGTGCCCCGTATGTGTAGCGGATATCAATTTCAACCTCCTCATCGAAATAAGCTTTCCATCTGACTGTTTCTTTAATGAAAATCTGTAGTATCATAATATCGCCTTTAAGGAACGAGTGCAGACTCTTGCATTTCCCTTTTAAAGTCATATTAGAATACAGCTGCCGCTCCGTATACGAGCCCCTGTGGTATCTCGGATTCGTGTTTATTTTGTTATCTTCGTGCAAAACACCTTTTAATACCTCTTGTTCGTGCTCGAGAGGTCTCAAGTCGTACTGGCGTATGTATTCGGCCGCAACGACTGACCGAATCTTCTTCACATCAACGTTGAACGCCATATTGTTTTGCATCAAATACGCCTGCAGATTATTATTGATAACCTGGCATTGTAGTGAGCTAAAGTAGTACGCACACTCTTCAACTTGTTTCACAAAGGTTTCTGGTACGTTCTCTTCTGCGAACAGCGATACGTCCTCGTATAAGTTTGTCCCGTAGGCCAGCTTCAACTTTGGCAGGTAGGGCTCCAAGGCACTCGCACCTTTGTACTGGAGACACACAGCATAGACCTCAGAGTTGCCTTGCCGAGAGGTCACTGGCTTGTAAATGTTCACTTCGTTGAACATGTGATTAATCAGGTACAGAAGATTCACTGTCGAGTGCTCGAATATAGTGAACAGTTTGAAGATTAGAGTGCCACCTGTGGACAAACAAGTGGTTACAACAATGATTACATATAAACTCAGAATACAGAACAAACCAGAACCCGCGGGCGCGCCTAAAAGTGAGGCAATCAACCACCCTCTGGACACCAAATGTCAGGGCGAACGTTTCCAAAACGCATATGCTCATTTGCATCTATAAATCTTATTAGCCACCAATCGCGGCTCACTTTCGGCCAGATGACAAGCGACATGACAAGCTATGAACCAATCACGACGCATTCCCCCGGCCCGCTCACCGCGGCTTTTTTCGTAACGACTTTCCAAGTAAATTATAGAAGATGCGGTGTCCAGACGGTGGTTGGTCCGTGCAACTAAAACTACTCTTAAATAGAGTAGTTTGGCATAGTCATCTCCGAGCACAGACCTCCGACATACCATGGTGACGCGCTACCAACTACGCCATCCGGGCAATCATTGGTATTCACCTTATAGTAAAGTACTCCTATATGTGATGCCGTGAGTCCTTACCAGGGCTGAGGGTCTGGAGAGCGGTGACGATCTCGCAGTAGTGCAGCGGGGAGGTAACCTCCTCCTGGGTGTCAGGCCTCTGCACACAGTCAATGGAACCGTCCCCGGTCACCAGCATGACCTGGAACGGGTTCTCAGTTACTATCATAGGACACAGGACCTATTACATAAAACATAAAAATAAAAATAAAATAAATAAATATCATGGGACACATTTACACCAATTGATCTAGTCCCAAACTAGGCAAAGCCTGTATTATGGGTACCAGACAACGGATAAACATACTTATATAGATAAATACATACTTATATACATATTGGACGTCCAAGACCCGAGAACAAACATTCGTATTTATCATACAAACAACTGCCCCGACCGGGATTCGAACCCGGTACCTCAAGCTTCATAGTCAGGGTCGCTAACCACTAGGCCATGGTCGTCAAACATGAAACTAATATGAGACTCAATCATAGTGAAATAAAACGGATCACTCATATAATATAAGTCGAGTTTAGGTCCGTCCGGATCGCTATCACCATCTTACTCGCTAATCGTTATTTGATTTCTTATTTGTGTCTTATTTTGATTTCAGTTTTTTATTTTTATTTGTTAACATTTTGTATGCTACAATGTGGCGGAACATGCGTTCATGTAAAATTTCTAACCACTGCCACGATGAATTGTACCAACTGTGTGTTTTAGCAGAATAAATTATTTGATTAATCCTACCGCTAAGCAGTGCTTGCACTGTTGTGTTCCGGGCACAAGATGCATTTCACCTTAGCATCTTAAATCAAAGACAAAAGACGTTCTTCCAATGCCACCTTATTATGTTTCGACGTTACTTTATTACAACAAAAATATTAATTACTTACATAAAGAAAAGAATACAAGTTATAGAAGTACAGGATACGTTTTAATGAACCGGAAAAAAAATAGGGGAAAACTTCCTTGGTTAACCCATTAGTTAAGAGTAGTTATTTTAATTAATAATTCTGTCATAAATGATATTCATTGGAAAATGCCATTTCGTCATAAACAATTAATCTCATTGCATTAATAATTATAAAGTAATTTATAATAATAAAATATCAATCAAAATAACTGGAAATGAAGGCTTAACAACATAATTATCTTAATAATACACCACGCCTCTATTTCACCAGCTTTACAAAATGTCAGTTTTCAATGACAATTCGGTGTCAATTGCTGACTTGTAGAACTTCTGTTTTATTGCGCTTCATATTGGCAAAGAAATGTAGATGGAATTGTTATTGTAAACTGACAATTGATGTTTGTAACATTGGTGAACTAAGAGCCAGCTGGCATTCCTTGGTCCGCACTTAAATGATTTTTTTAATATCACATGTCTAACAGTTTTAAATGATTCACAGTCAATTCAATTAGACATGTTTAACATGGTATATTGACCGCGATTACCTTACTAAGTTTGAATGAGTTTCGACGCAGTTACATGCAACATGATCAGGGCCATAATGCATGTACCTGCGTCGAAATATCGGGAGCTCATCCAGAACTAGGAAGGTCATTGCACTCAATATCCCGTGTTGAATATGTCTAAAATAACATATGTTTTGTAAGTATCAACCTTTCCCAAAGCCGTGGCGTTCTTCACGATAGCCTGGCTATTGTTCCAGTCCATCAGATTTCCCGTGTTGTCTACCCCAAAGTCCCAGTTGCCCAGCGTGTGGAACATGAATCGGTCATCGCTGATCATGTTGGAGAGTGAGTTGCCCTCGTAATACGGGTTCAGGGTGTTCGCGAGCCACTGCCACTGGAAAGAAGTATTTTTTTTAAATGTCATACAGACTTGAGTTTCATTGACCATATTCACAAATGAGTGATGATGAGGTTTAAGATGGTGCATGTAAAAAAGGAACTTGAAAATTAACAGCGTTCCCGGTCAAACTTTTTGCAATAAAAACTTTATTTTTAAATTATTTTTGTTCTTTACTGCCAGTAATTTGAGGATTAGTTTTACAGTTTTAAATTTGAGGATGGTTCATGTAAATATTTTGTTTGTTTAATCAGGCCAGTCAAAACATGGGAGGCCTAGACAAATGGAACAAAATGACTACCACATGGTTTCCAAGAGACGGGACAAAGAAGGAAGGAAGGCAATTTCGACTCTGGGAGGTTGACCAGCCCACTAAAATGTTATTCGTTTTATTTTACGCATTAAACGTTTGTTTAACTACTTCATATCCCATTCTCTCCATAGCTCATTGGCCAATTTCCAATTTCTTTTCATGTGCATTTATTAGCGAGTTAACATTTAACATATAAATCAAACCAATTCAAATCTTGCAAAAGGATTTAGTTCCTTTCAGTCTGTGATGGGAATTCATTCCTAAGTTCTTAGTTCCTGGCCGACTCAAGGCTAGAATGAATGTGGAGGAGGCTAGAGGTGTGTAAGGATCGTAGCAAGTGGCAAGCCATATTTTCTGCATGCCCCCATGGGAAAGAGATGTGATATATACATATGCGTATGTATGTGTGTATGTATATATGAAAGAACAGGGCCAAATGTAAACTTACCTCAATATGTTCATAATTAAGCTTCAGGTAGTGGTTCAAGGACGTTATGAAGGCGCCGGGCGCCTCGCACAAATGCAGAGACACTATCCTACCCTCGGTCACAGCCTCATCAGGAATGATGTTGTACGAGCACGCACACTCGTAGAACTTCGTCCATGCCTGAGTCAGAAACTCTGGGTTAACTAAACACCGTATTTTCCAGCATACTTCCCCGGCCGGATTACGGCGCCGGGTGTGCGCGCTCCACTCTTCAATATCAAAGTCGTTCAACTGGCTTTTATGGAAGTTCAATCGGCTCTTCAACGTTTCCAGCTCTTTAACCTTCCACGGAGGCGCGGCGAACCACATGTCCGCAGAGGGAAGCGTCCATTCGGCATCGAAACGAAACTGAAACTTCTTGTTGAACAAATTATTTAGTTCGTCGTCGAACTGTTCGTTGCGATGCCGCTTGTGGTACCTGTGGCGGGATTGCAGGAAGCAACCATCATTTTTAGGCATCTTGAAATTATTTTTTTACAAGTAAAATATTCAAAAAGTGTATAGGTGGATGTTTTTGTAGAAATAGGTTTGATCGGTCAATACAACACAAAACATTATTGACAACTGACTGACTGTGGAGTGGACAACTGCGGGCGGGAGGGAGGCTATATACCTATAAGAACGAAACAGCATGTTCTATTCTGATGATCGTTTTCTTTCAACTTTCTGACACTAATGCTATAAGAGCAAGGGAGAAAGAATAGAATCATTTGTTGATTGCGATTGGACAATCTGGGGGCATGGCAGTGCCTTCGCCAAGTCGAGCACAGCCGTACCCTCGCCGTACCATACTTTTCTCGAAGCGACTCAAAAGCTCTTTTGACTCCACATATAATGTCGCTCTTGAGGTACTACCTATGCTACAATTTTAACTTCTTAACATATTGTACGTTGCTTGGTGTTAATGACTTCATTAATCTGAGGTGTTTGCATACTTAATAAAAAGCATGAGCAGCGCCGTGTTTTATAAGGCTACAAGTTACAATTTACAAGCGGAAGTCTCTTTCTAATAAAAGGTGATAGAATGAGACTTCCGCTTGTAAATTGTAACTTGTAGCTTTATAAAACACGGCCCAGAAGACCAAATGTAAAATGTAAAAAGTTTTTTACAGAACATGCACGTGTCTATGGTATTGGAATAAAAAAAAACAATCTGTCAGTGTGAGCTGTGCGAGTCCGCGGCGTGTGTTTCTTTATTTTCATCTCATCCGAATAAAACTCTAAAATGGTGCGAAAACTGAAGTTCCACGAGCAGAAATTGCTCAAAAAAGTAGATTTCATATCGTGGAAGGTCGATAACAACTTGAGTGAAGTGAAAGTTATGAAAAAGTACTACATTCAGAAACGGGAAGACTATACCAAGTAATCAAATTTCTTAGATCTTACCTAAACATAGGACCCTCGATATATACCAGTCATTCTGGATTCATAACTCAGTATATTTTAATTGTAAAATCTGCGCCATGTTTCTCTTGCTACAAAACATGCTTGCCGAGCGTGCAAGCGTTTTCTAGCTGTAACAAAAACCATTACTTCCTCCACAGGTACAACAAACTATCCCGCGGTGTTCGCGATCTAGCCAACATGATTAAAGATATGCACACCAACTCGGACATCAGGACAGAAAAGAGTGCCTTACTGCTTGATAAGTTGTATCAGATAGGCCTGATTCCAACGAGATGGGACCTAATTCTAGCCACAAATGTGTCGGCTAGCTCATTCTGCAGGCGGAGACTGGCAGTTGTCATGGTTAGAAGTAAGTATAATCTACTGAAAGGGCTATCGCAAGACACGTTGGCCAGGATTTCTAGTATCGACTGAGGTCTATCTGTCGATTACCACCAATCACAGGCAAGTACCTTGCCTTTTATTGGTGGACCAACATTTAGCAAATTTTGGCACTACTTTGGTCTGCTGCAGGGCTAGGTACAGTCAGCACACATCTATGCTCATTTCATACTTTGATACATTCCAACAAAACTCACAAGCATACTGTAAAGCCATGTTTTCTTATAAAAACATGTGGGATTTTCATTATGAATTCAGACAGTTTTAATGAACCTGTGCAGACTAATGTTGTTGTTGTCTTCTATATGAATTAACTTTATTTACATAATAAAAGCAATTTACAATGATATTAAATCTATTATATTTTTTATAAACTCACTGAAACATGAATACACAGAAAAAAACCAGAAAAATGCCAACCCCGGGAATCGAACCCGGATCCTCGACACTCCGGGTCGTGTGCTTTTCCCCTACACCACGATTGGACATAGAGGAAAGGCCGAATTTTTTCCATGTATTCAAATCTTAGCTTGTTTTTATCACTTTTTGCAGTGACTAGCGCCATCTATGCGATTACTTCGTAAACCGAAAACAACGCACCCTTTCGAAACTTATCAGTTTACCCAGGCTCAACAACGAGATGGCGCACTAAAGCAATCAATTCATGATCTCAGTAGGAGTATCTTTTTGCTTTAGTGCGCCATCTCGTTGTTGAGCCTGGGTAAACTGATAAGTTTCGAAAGGGTGCGTTGTTTTCGGTTTACGAAGTAATCGCATAGATGGCGCTAGTCACTGCAAAAAGTGATAAAAACAAGCTAAGATTTGAATACATGGAAAAAATTCGGCCTTTCCTCTATGTCCAATCGTGGTGTAGGGGAAAAGCACACGACCCGGAGTGTCGAGGATCCGGGTTCGATTCCCGGGGTTGGCATTTTTCTGGTATAATTGATATTCACGGGAAAACCGTAAAAATAAAAAAATTGGGAGAAAAAATACAAAAAGATACTCCTACTGAGATCATATATTAAATCTAGGCTTAAACTAAATAAACTACAACTTAAAACTAAATTAAATCTAAATAAGGCCCCCGTGGCATAGTGCCCAAAAGGCTGGCAGCGTTGCCTCGCTGAATAGCGATGCTGATTCTTTGAGAGAAAAAACTGCCAGCCCTTTGGTCACAAGCCCTTCTATATTAGATACCAAATTTATACTTCCGTAACTTTGCTTTCTAGGTAAAATGTCAGAGAACCTAAAGGAAGCCACAAAGTTGATTGAGCAGGGCCATGTGCGAGTAGGCCCACGGGTTGTAAAGGACCCAGCATTCATTGTCACCCGAGCCCTCGAGGACTTTGTGACCTGGGTCGACGGGTCGGCCATTAAGAAGCATGTTATGGAGTACAATGAGATGGTAAGCAGTGATTTTAACTTAGTTTTGTTCCTTTACAAAAATTGGTACTTTCTAAGTCACGTTTTTATTGTGATCCATAAAGTCCATGAGGGATACGGTGTTAAAAATTTATATTTTTTGCAATGCTTACAGAAAAGCAGAAAACTAATGCTTTTATTCACTAAATAAATAACCCGAGCTACCTCAATGTATTTTATTAACCAACTTCAAAAAAAGGAGGAGGTTCTCAATTTGTTGGAATATTTTTTCTATGTATGTTCCCTGATTATTTGTGCTTAAACTTACATATGTTGCATAGCTATATTTTTCACGTGTTAATCACGAATAAATTAATTGTTTTTACTTCATAAGGACCTCTGCAAAGTAACACCTGATCATTCCTTTTTGTTTCAGAGAGACGATTTTGATCTTCTTTGATTAAAGTTCCAGCAATTGTCCATATCGGACTGCTGAGTGTGTGGCTCATAAGGATATTATAAAATAACCGTGATGAGTGATCTTAAGTGTTTAGGCTGTGATCGATGGACGAGGTTCTGGCTGCCCTCTCACAATATCTCGCGAACATTACCACCAAGCCAATAAAATCGCGGTAAAGCTCGCTCGTCGATCACACCCTTTACTGTACAGCCAGCAGCAGAAGTAGCTAAGCAACTGAAGCGGTCACGATTATCTACGCACAGCTCTAATGTTATAGATATAAGAGATTGTGCGGATCATTGTGACAGCTTCGGTTGCTTAGCTACTTTTGCTGCTGACTGTACATGGTAATGTAATTTGTCGAAATAAAATTATGGTAACTCTTTATTGCGAGATTTCTTATTTGTAACCAAAAAAAATAGAATGTGTTTACGTTTTATAGTTGCTTAAAAAATGTCTAATGTACGAGGGCTGTTTGATAAGTACCCGTTTTCTAAATATATTAATATCACTGGCCGCAAATAAGTATACCACCTTTTTAAGACATTTTTCAGAGGCGGGAAAATTAAAAAAAAAAATGGCATTTTGTTTTTTTTTCTCATTTGACAACGATTCAGTGAAGGCGTGAACTTAAAATTGTTAAAATGGAGAAAGAACAGTATCGGTCTGTAATTAGATTCTTATTTTTGGAAGGAAAAACATGTGATGAAATAAAAGTAAGAATGCAAGCGGTTTACCATGAATGTGCTCCTTCTATGACAACCGTCAGATATTGGTATAACGAGTTTAAGCGGGGGAGAACAACCGTCTTTGATGAGGATCGCCCAGGCCGGCCAGTTGAGGTGACTACAGACAATATGGTTAAGAAAATGGAAAATATCGTTTTAGCCGACCGCCGAATTAAACTTCGAGAAATCGTTGATGCTGTAAACGTTTCAATCGAGAGGGTACAACACATATTAGAAGAAAAATTGGGTATGAAGAAAGTATCGGCGAGGTGGGTGCCGCGTTTACTCACGGAGGAGCAAAAACGGAACCGACTGACTACTTCGGAGCAGTGTTTGGCCGTGTTCAAACGTAACCCGAAGGAGTTTCTGCGTAGTTTCGTGACCGTGGACGAAACGTGGGTCCACCACTACTACCCGGAAATGAAAGAGCAGTCGAAGCAGTGGATTTGTGGTTTGTGCAGTGGAACCTGCTCCAAAGAAAGCAAAAACCGTCCCATCGGCTGGAAAGGTCATGGCGACCGGTTTTTGGGATTCGCAGGGTATTATACATATTGACTATTTAGAAAAGGGAAAAACAATAACAGGGCAGTACTATGCCAATTTATTGGATGAATTTGACGCCGTGTTGAAGGACAAACTACCCCATTTAAAAAAGAAAAAAGTACTGTTTCATCACAACGCCCCGGCTCATTCGTCCAGAGTTGTGACGGCTAAATTAGCACAGTTACGCTTCGAACTATTGTCTCACCCCCCGTATTCTCCAGAGTTGGCCCCATGCGATTTCTTTTTGTTTCCCAACCTAAAAAAATGGCTCGGTGGCAAGCGATTTGGATCAAATGACGAAGTCATTGCCGCCACAGAGGCCTATTTTAATGACTTTCCAAAATCATACTTTTTGGATGGTTTATTGAAGCTTAAGTATAGGTGGAACAAATGTATAGAGTTAAAAGGTGACAACGTAGAAAAATAAATGCATATATACAAAAAAAAAAATTTTTTTTCTATAAACTGGTACTTATCAAACAGCCCTCGTATACAACTAGCATACTTAGGACATGGTTTTTAATATGACTCCCTTGGGGTTGCTCGTTCTCATGGGTGGTGTGCGCTTACGATGGCTAGTTGGTCACCTGTTCAGGTGACCCACTAGCTCGTTTGCCTCCCTCTTTCAATAAAAACTAACAAAGGATTTGTACTCTAGAAAATCATACTTTTAATGAGTGACCCAGGGGACATAGCGTCAAGCTACACTTAAAAATTCAACCCTATACATCAAACGGATAATCCGATTTCTAATAGTAAATGTTGTTACAAAATAAAGGTATAAATAAAATAAGGCCGTCTATACACTTTATTGTTCGTACATACAATGTAACATTAATTAATATGAATGTTATGTTCTACTACAATAGTTAATTATAACTAGTATTTAAGCAGTAGTCAGGCGGATTTTACACTTTAAAAATAATACCTAAACATCAGACATCGGAATCTTTAAAGCGAATACAAATTAATACTTATTCATAAAAGCCGATATTTTTTCGTCTATCTACGCAAGATTCCGATGTTTGCTTATCATAGAAAATGGTTAAAAATAAAATTCTATTTAAAAGGGTTATCAGTTTTACTTAAAAAGGTCTATACCTCCTCCTCCTATACAGATATAAATCTTAAATCTATAACTATAAAACAGTAACATTACTGATTGACTGATAAACAGACAATGCAGAGCCTGAACCACTAGAGTCAGACATCAAATTTGGCAGACACATACTTTGATGTCTACTCGGTTTGTAAAATCCATAAAGCGAACAGACGGCGCATTTGGCTTATCAATGCACTACAATTTTTACATCGCCATTCCTTTCTTGGTCTAAGCCGTGTAGGAACTACCTCGTTTATCATAATAATGTGTGACAATCGCGAAAGTTTAATATAAATCCAAAAACAATAAAATAAATATTTAAGCGGGGCTCCCATACAACAGACACGATTTTTTTGGTCGTGTTTATAGGCACGGAACATTTCGCACGCGAGTCCGACTCGCACTGTTTTTTTTTTTACCTAATACAACTTTGACAACACCTCAGCACCTGTCACTCGTTCCAAGATGGCGGACACTCGAGCCACCGTGCTATAAGTTCGTCAGTTGCCCTCTTTCGAATCTTCCATTTTCCAATGCGACTGCTATCCTCGTTATGGCCTCGGCTTGCGCAGTGGCCGCCCGGGCTAAGCTCCTGAGCGCGGCCGCCTGCGCCGTGGCCGCGCGCGCCGCCCGCGCCGCGACCTGCGTTCGGGCCTCTTCGGCTCGCGCTCGGGAAAGCTCGGCCTCGGCCCGCTTGCGCTCGACCTCTATCAGCCATTTGGGGTAAAGTGCTGAAATTCAAAACTAATTATGACTAAATTGGCCCGCGCCGCTATGAAGTCAATCCAGACTAGGTATTGTTGTAAACTAACCGTTTTTAACCGGATTTTAACCAAAGAAGCCATTTTTAGGGTTCGGTACCTCAAAAGGAAAAAAGGCAACTCTTATAGGATGACTCGCTTGTGTCCGTCCGTTACTCCGTAACTACTGGGCCGATTGAGTTGAAATTTAACACATATGTAAGTCGATGACCTAAAGACGGACATGTAAAGTAATTTAATGAATTTTAAACATGAGGGCCACTTTTGGGAGGTAAATTAGAAAACGAAAAAAAGAAACGTTTTGCAAACTAAATCGTGTTACATATCAAATGAAAGGGCTCATTGTGAGCATCCGATACCGGTACCGATGGCTGGTAAAGAAGTGTTTCTACTCTCTGAAGGAATACTTGAATCTACATCATGTAGATAAACTCTAATTAACATGTTATAATTATACCTGCATGTATCATGTAGCCAAACACAATATTTGCATGACTCTTTAAGTTTAAATATATGAATCTAAACTATCCACATAATGTAACATCTTATTTTTGTACTACATTTAATGCGAATAAAATATATTTCTATTTCTTTCCCAAAAACATATTTTTTTATTATTTTAAGATAAACAGTTTTAAGTTATTTAAGATAATAGACGAACAATTTATCATTAAAAAGTGACAATTTAAACCACGCGAGAAAAAGATGAAGAAAGTCTAGCTTTGTTCCTCTTATGGGTAACACTGTCAATAATCTGAAACTTCATAGCTGTGCAATGTGTCAGGATTGATTTCATAGCGGCGGGGCACTGTATGGGCTCTGCACATGTAGCAACGGCGCGCCATTTTGTCGCTTGTCGCGCAGTGCGTCCCTTTCATAGTGACGGAATCAGTGAAGGACGCACTGAGTGACAAGCGACAAAATGGCACGCGTGCTCGCCCCCCCCCCCCCCCCCCCCCCTGCTCTGTAGCAGTAAACCTCGCGACCTCATTTCTAAACTTTTTATTTCAACCTAACTATAACCAATACCTAAATCGAATCTGATCATGATCACAAAATTTCATAACGCAATACCACAATATTGCTTAGCGGCAGGACTATCGAGTCGAGTAAGATGGAATAAATCTGAAATCTGAAAATCAAAACTGCTTTCATGTCACCATGTAACCTAGCATAATGCTGAGACTGGTACCCACTGCCGGAACGTAGCTAGTTTCTATTTTTTTAAATGTTTTTATACATATAATTAATGTACTTAGTTATGTTGTGGCAATAAACAATTTTTTATTTATTATTTGTTAACAATACTTTACCGTTCATTGTAGGTTCGTTAGAATTATCGTCTGATTCTTCATCGAGATCTGACGACGCCGACGTTTCGCCATCGCTGCGGTAATCTGGAAAAGAAATGTTGATGACCTGTTAAGCTGCGTCAAGCACTGCAAAGTGCATCTGTATGCAGACGACACACAGGTCTACTATTCTTTTAGAGTTGATGACATGCAAATCGCGGAACGCCTAATTAAAGAGGATTTGAACGCCATATATCAGTGGTCGAGCAGAAACGCTCTTGTGCTGAACCCGTCTAAGACAAAGTACATGCTGTTTTAATAATTACTTTTTACACTTGTTTCTAAAATGCGGTATTTTTTTTCTCTCTTAATCTTTTAATGACAGAGTGAGGTTTCTTTGTGTAGTTTGTCTGTGGTTGCGTATTGTAAGAGCTAATGTAACTTGTTTTTAGAAAAAATTACTTTGTGCCAAGTTTCTTGCGGCGCATTCTTCTTGGCAATCATGGTCTTTCCGAAAGCGCTGGTAGACTCAAAAAAAATGACGTGTAAAAGAGCATTCAACTGCCTATTTGCTGAATAAAATTTTGAATTTGAATTTGAATTTGAATTTGACATGGTACTGGGGACGAAGGATCAGTGCAAAAAAATTGAAGAGAGGAATCCGATTATAGAGCTGGATCGGCAGGTCGTGGAACGAGTTGAAGTAACAAGGAATTTGGGTCTTATGACGGACAGTGAGCTGCGTTATGTGGAGCATGTAAACTTAAAAATAAGGAACGCGTTTTTCAGGCTTAGAACCCTCTAATCCATACGACAGCACTTGTCCGAAGGGGTGCGGAAATTGCTGGTCGAAACCTTGGTTCTATCTCAGTTCAGCTACTGTGACAACGTGTACGGGCCTCGACTCTTTGCGAAGACGGCACGAGCAATCCAGCGAGTGCAAAACGCATGGTGCCTTAGAAAATCTTATTTTAGACGAGTTACCCAGGGGACATCTCCATGGCAACGAGTGGCAATTTATAGTTAATTGATGACAAATGCATAAATAAAGTACCTACCAGGCGACTTGTTGCGACAATTGCTATCCTTATCACCGGCTGTTTCCATCTCAAATTCTACTTTTACTTTCGTGAGCTCATGCGTTTGCTTCCTGCTTGCCTGAAATTATAATTTTTTTTTTCAATACCCCTTACATTTAGATTGAAACGAATAAAGTCGGGCTAATATTTTGTGAGGTTTTGTGGTGAATATAGTATCCCTGAAAATGGCATGAACTTTGACGTGTTTTTTGTTTATGTTTTAGCTGATGGCCCTGTAGCCAATGCTTTTTAATAAAAAAAAAAATTGTCGACAATTGAAGCAATAAGTATTTCACCATTTTATAATCTACTCAAAATGCTCTAATGAAGAACGAAATATTATTTTATTAGTCGCCGAAAGAAAACGTGCAAAATTCGCATTTTGCTAACAACAGTAGTCGTATTGTTATTATAAAGTCCACAGTTAGGAGTCATCAGTCTGTCCTAGTCACGTCCTGTCAGCTGTTCAGCTGTCAGCCTTCCGTAAAGCGATAGAATACTTGTATTTTACGGCGAGCTACGGCGAGCAGCGGCCGGCAGATACTTGGGGGTAACAAACAGGTAATACGCGTTTCCACTTAAATTCTTCAATCTTCATTAACAATCACCATCTTTACTATCCACCAAACAACATTAAGCTTAGAACCGAAAAAACTTAACCTAGAGTATAATTATCTTGATTGATTTCGTCTATGATTGTATAGCACCGCTTTTAAAACTTATTAATTTAAAACACATTTTCTCAAACAGGTAACATTCGCATAACTTTAAAAAAAAGAAGACACCAAGATACATAAGTAAGTAAACGCTTTATTGAACAGAAAATACAGAAATAAATACAGGTTACCAACAGTGAGATACGGTACAAAGGCGGACTTATCCCTATAAGGGATCTCTACCAGCCAACCTTTGAGCGGTAGAGAGGAGAAGTTAATTTAAGGGACCGACAAAGAGTGCGTTTATAATCACAAATAGTGAAGGCGAATAAATAATAATACAATACATAAACTCATACAAAAGCCAACCATATTATTACATACTACTACATAATATACATACATACATACAATACATATACTAAATACAAACACAGTTGATAAAAAATAATTCGTAAATATTTAAGGACATGGTGTCAGCCACATCTTCAAGTTACATTACTGTGCTATGCATAAAATTTATTTATTTATGAACTGTTCATTGCCGGCCTAACGTCACGGCTTTCGCTTCTTTCGTTCGCACGGCTCGTTACAGGAGGGCTAGCACGCGCGTCATTTTGTCGCTTGTCGCTCAGTGCGTCCTTCACTGATTCCATCACTATGAAAGGGACGCACTGCGCGACAAGCGACAAAATGGCGCGCCGTGCTACATGTGCAGCTTTCCGCTATTTGACTGTGAAAATAATACTCGGCCGTCTAACCCCGTCGTCCGGAAACTCCTTTCTTCCCAGAGTCTGCAGTAATGTACTATTATTTTCACAGTCAAATAACGCAAAGCCGTAACGAAAAGCACACACATCAATAAATCTTTATAATATAACTATGAATATAGTAAAAGACACGTTAGTTCAACATACTTGCAGCACGAAGCAAAAGTAGCTAAGCAACCGACGCGTTCACAATGATCTAAGCACGGCTCTATTGTTATAGACACAAGAACCTGTGCAGATCGTTGTGACCGCTTCGGATGCTTAGCTACTTCTGCTGGTGACTGTACAATTAATTACTGCTCAGAAACATCTGCATTGCAATCTTTTTTAAGTATAACTAAACATCGTGTTAAGTATTTGTTTTAAGTCTCTCATCTGTCATTTAAGAACCATTAAAATACTCATACCGAACTATCGCAAGCATGCAATGTGTCAACATAGAAATTGGCAAAATACTTTCTGGCAAAAAAAGCGGAAATAAACCAATGAAAAAAAACTAGATCACACCAAATACAAATTTTTCGGGATTTTTAAAAATTCTCACGGGATAGAGTTCTGCCACTGGAGCAAAGCCGCGGGTGCAAGCTAGTGGATAACATCGCAAGTGTTGTAATTTTTCGCTGTCTGCTAAGCTTAAAAAAGTTTCTTCAAATTAGGCTGCATTTAGTAACAAAAGAGTAATCGCTCAGCAATTTGCAATGTGTTCAAATTATACTCTTTGTTTCTGGAAACCTCTACAAATATATCAAGTCAACAGCCATTAAACTCATCGCCTTTAAGTGATAAGACTGCCTACTGTCTACCATACCTGTTTTTCTGTAATCTCCTTATACTGTTTTGTGGTTTTCAATAAAGAATATTTGTATTGTATTGTAAACTAAGACACTGGTGTTAACAAGACCCCTACACTTACGTCACATTCCTGTGTTGAAGACACTGCCGCTTGACACCTCTCTTCAAAATTTGGTCCGAGGATAATCAGGGCCCTCTTCTCCAACTTGGTGAGCGGCCTGATGCGTTTCTCCGGTGAGCCAAGTGCAGATGTCTTCTTCAATACTCGTACTTTGTTTTTTAGTTTGTTCTTGAAGTCACTCCAATACTGAAAGTGCATGCATTATTCTGATGAATACTTTTACATGATTTACTTTTAGGTTCTAACAATAAGTAATTATAAATCATCAATCAATCAATCAAATGCCCACAAAATTGTATTTTTTTTTCTTAACCTCTTTTGCAATACCTACTGAAATGTAAACAAGCTTTGCTGCAAGCTGCTTTAATTTTTTTCCCGTGCTTCGTCAGTCCCAACGTTTTTGAAGTTGAAGTTTGTATAAAGTTTTTGTCAGTAGTATGCTCCATGGGTACCTTAGTGGTTTAATTTCTATCCATATATTAAAAAAAATAAAACTTACATTACTCCATCGTTCCATAGTTTTCCTAGTCCCTACTCTGCAGTTATTAAGTAACAGCGTCAGGTCTCTCCACAGCTGTCGGGCAGTGTGTCGACCTTCAAGCGACCTCAGGCTACCCGTAGCAAACTCGACATGCTGACTCATGAAGTCTAGCAACACCTTCATCTGTTCGTATGAGACATTGCGAGCTGCCTTCGAGTCCGACATTGTGTGTGTGTCCTTTCCACATTACTTGGGGTGCAGGAGGATGCAGGGTTGCCCAGAAGGTGTGACACCGACCCCGCTTCTCTGACTCCGTCGGCAAGTTGATATGTGCAGAGCCAGGTTGGTTACAGATGACTGCCCAAGACTCCTCACCTTGAAATGCTTTGTTCTTGAATTTAGTTTATTTAAACTAAATTGGTTGAATTTCGGGGTTGCTTCAAAACGTCGAGTACTAGCTTAGTCCTTTAGAAAGAAAAAGAAAATGCAGGATAATAATTCCAATATTTGCTATTGGACTTAACTTCTATTTCACGTCACCAGCAAAATCATATTCCAGGAACTATTACATTTTATTTAATTTCATCATAAATGGCTCAGTAGCCAACAAATAGCTTTGTATTCATACAAAATTCGCACAAAAGCAAACAAATTTGTTATCGGAAGCCAGAATAGTATTGTATTGTAACACTTACCCACGTAACACAGACAATCTACTTAGAATAAAAAAATGAAATAATCTGCTCCTGTTCTACGTCTGCCACTTTGAATCACTAGTATTTTGAATCACTACTTGTACATTGTCTCTCTAACCTGTGCTTTAAATAATATTGAATTCTTTTTTAATTTTAATTTCTAAAGCATTGGCTACAAGGTCATCAGCTTAGACTAAACATTAACAAACATACGCCGTCAGTACATAGAATAGGGTTCGGGTGAAGGTAAATTCGTATTGACATCACTTTCTTTGACATAAGAAGCGTCATTGACAGCCGAAGTATTTGTAAAACGTAAAACCCTAGTAAAACCCGAATCCAACCCGACTCCTACCCTAAATGCTCGTTGCTCACAAATACAATAATAAATACATTGAGATAGGAAAGTGGAGGCGCTATATTCTTCTATATGAAACGTGACTTATACAAATATCTGCTATATCGACACGTACATGTCAAACGGCATTTTATCTCTTTTTAACTTACTGACAACTGCATATGAATAGGAGAGACAAATAGTATTTGTTGGTTACTAAATTTGGCAGCACTCTCTGAGTGACGTCACGAGTTTACGACAGCGTGGCAGGTGCCACCATGTTCCGTGCCAAGTTTCGTGGTAGATGTGCTGTCAAACGATAGCCGGCTCCGAATATATTTGCTGTTTTTGTGAGGATTACTCTAAGAAACGAGTTATCATGGTGTGCAGGGCTTTGTCTTTAATAGGATAATCATGCCCTAGTGCTGCGTCAGACAGTGTAGTGTTAAAAAAAACATTAATCAACCTGAATTGACCCTTCAAAGGTTAGTAACCAGTTACCTTGAATAATTCGAATGTTTTATTGTATTTTGGCATGTATCGTAACATAATGATCTTATAAAATGAGTATGAACGTCTGTTTTAGTACGATTTGTTTTATTTTCCAATGATTTTATTTATTTCAACAGAAATCATTTGCATGATTTTGGCATATTAGCTTATGCGGTGCTAAGTATCGACATAGGTATCGATGGAATTCTAAACATTGTTTGAATTATTTTTTTCGTCAGATTTCCTGTGAATGAAACTGCCAAAAAGAAAAGGATTGGAATTGAAAATATAAACCCACGACATAAGACATGGTTTGTCTGCTCGATGCACTTCGACATGTCATAATGCTTCAACAGAACTCTTAATGTGACGAGATTGATGACGTGACGGAGCAATTCAGGTAATTGTTAGATCTAAACATATAAAATAAAACCGTGACTTACTGACTGACACACAACGCACAGCCTGAACCAGATTTGAGATTTGGAAAAATGTCCCTTGAGTAGGCTAGAGATAAACTTATAGATACTTAATATTCTTCTTTTTCAGTCTACTCGTGCCTGTCACCTGTGTTGCCTTGTACATCAAGTGTGAGGGTAAGGTAATGTCTGTAATCAAAATGATTATAGATTTGAGGTTTCGCTATCACGGAAAAAGATGTTGTGAGTGTTGTGACAAAGTATCTTTCAGAAACTATTAGAAATGAATAAAAACTTTGGAGATGCCTAAGACAAATGTTATTTATTTTCACTTTTGTGGGTAGTAGGACCTTGTGCGAAGTAGCAGTGCTTGCACCGTTGTGTCCCGGCGTGGAGAGTAAGATAGCCGGTGTAATTACGGGCACAAGGGGAATTCCATCTTAGCTCTCTAGGTTGGCAACGCATCTGCTAACCCATATACACACATGTCATAACTCCTCTATAATGCGTTCAAAAACCGTAGAAAATATGAAATATCTGCAAAAACCAACATAATTTACAATAAAAAAATAATCGAAACGAAACGTCAGCTCGGTATGTTTACTTATCTATGATAAAAACAACAGTCAAATTCGTGACAGGTATGGATATGATAATGCCTTCTGCTTCTGAACGTGTCTTAGAGTACTTATAATATGTGTGTAGATTAAAGTAATGTATGCTACTCTAGATAATTAGGCCTTAAACACTCGTAACGTGACAGTTGCATAAACTTCTATAGCGTAGATTTTATCGATATCGATATCTGCATACGTTTAACAGTCCCAACCCTAGGAAAAGCAGCCATGTTACGTGCCCAATTTTAGTAGGTATGCACGCTAATTCTGTAGGTATCACCGGTCCACTTGCTATTAGGTCTGTGAATAAATATAATACAATAGTATCCGTAATATTTACGCATAGACAATCACAGCTGAAAATTCACTTTAGAAAAAAAAACTAGCCACACCGGAAACGACTAAAATTTTAATTTTCTTTTTGTTTAAATCCGCGTTCAGTTGGCAGCAAAAAGAAGGAACATTTTTTTTTATTGTCTGTAGGTAGACGTTTTGACACCTAAAAAAAAGTTTAGAGGCCCGTAGACACAAGAGAGCAAGTAGATAGGGTATCAGGATTTGGATTCGGCCGATTCGGGTTCGGTCGGGTCGGGACGGACGGGTTTAGAAATGGCAGTGGCGAGGGGGAGAGATACTTGTTCAAGAAAAAATAATGGAAATATACCCGCATTATCCCTCAACAGCGACAACATGTCGACGTCTACGGACAGCGACGATATAACCGACTCAACTTACGAAATAAGAAATATTCAAAGTATTATAAATGTGACCCGTGAAAACATAGACGCTTTGAATGCGAAATTTGCTGGTATACAGCACCCGCCGTCTTTATATTTGTCAGAATATCAGGAACTAACATCAAAGTTACACAATTTGGAGATGAGGGAACGTAGCTTGAGGGAGCGCAGGCATGCTGAGTCATTAGAACGCAGCGAGGATATTTCCTTAGATACGGAAGAATCGAAAAAGTTTGACACAATCACTCGACAACCCAAAGTTTTTTTAAGAGCACACTTGCCGAACCAGCAGCGAACGAGCGTGCAGGTGAAGGCTGGGGTGACTCTAAGAGACGCTCTGTCAAAGGCCCTAAAGCTGAGGAACCTTACCTGTGAAGTGTGTGAGGTGGTACGAACTGAAAGCAACCATGTGATACCCTGGGACGTGGATATTACCATGATAGAAGCTGAGGAGGTCAGTTGAAACGAGAAATCTTTATCCAAAACAGTTGTAACATTTTAAAGTTTGTAAAACTTTTTCCTGCCAAGGCAATCTTTATTTTGGGCCAGCTGTATGCATTCTGCTATTTTCAACTACCTATTTCTTATTATTATTATTTGATTTATTAGTTTTTAACCAATCCAAATCTAAATTATGTTCCTTGTGCTAAGCGAATTCATTATTGATGTTCATTTCATGATTTTGATGCTTTCTAAATAGAAATCATGTTTATTTAAGCTGCAATTTATAGCTACCATAATTATGTCTTTAGTATTCCTATTTCATCCATTTTACAGCAAAATATAACAACATACCCACATGAGCTAGATATTTCTTCTATCAAACTATTTGAGAGCATATCTCACAAACAAAAAACCCTTTCATAAAGTTACAAATTAATTTGCCAAGTCATTTCCCTAAAAATATTTGACATTCATCATAACATGCAGAATATTGAACTGTACAAAACCTGTTCTTCAGAAAACCACTTTCATTTTTGTTCAAAAATGTTCCGTTGAAATTTGAAAAAAAAAAATGAAACTACCCTCTTAATATTTACACATTTAAAACGTTTCATACCACCATTCTTTCCTTTTGAGCTTACACAAAGTATTGTGTGTGTTTTTTTTTTATCGTTATGGGATAGAGTTTATGAACTACTAAGTATAGTAGTTCATAAACTCTATCCTAACGAACGTTCATAATGAACAATAGTACCAAAAGCGGCCCGCTATGGTCTTCAGCCACCTCCTGTCACAAGAAACACTCTTATCACTCCGGTATATCTTATAACAACTAGAAATATCTTATTTCCTCACCAAAGCAAAAATCTAGTTCATGAAAGTTAAGAAACATTGCAGCAATAATCGGCCTAGCAAAATTTTCGATTGCTCTAAAGTTAGTTTCATAGTATGTACCTAATTGCATTTCACATATTCCTCTAGCTTTCTAATTGCCTTAACGCCTCAACGCTCAAAACTCCATGACGCATATCCGCGCCATGCAGCTACTCACCTTTTTAACAATAATCTTATAAATTCATGCCACAAGCCATCAATGTAACATATCAAACATTTACGCATAACGCATTGACAAGCGGCGATGCCTTTAAGCGTTTCGTAAAAAAAAAAACACTAAACGACGAGGCTATTTTGCATGACTATACTGCACTACTTCGCGGAGGAGCAAATTAATTTAATCCGTTACTTGTAACACTATAAACGCACATTGAAAAGGTCTACGCAGGGTCGGCAACACGCGATTGGTACCTCTGATGTTGCAAGTGCTCCTGCGCGGTAATCGCTTCACCATCATTCGAACTATACTCGTAGGCAAAATATATCGCCCACCATTTTTTTCCTTGATAGAATTGTTATTTAAATCTACTTTATACTTTTACAATAATTGTGCCTGTGAGTATATTTCGAACCGAATAAAAACACGCGTTTTTCCGTCACCTAAAAATACATGCAGCGGAACATAGATCCTCCTTTTTTGAAGTCTGTTTAAAAGCACGAAACCTCCCGTCATGCCGCGATCACTTAAAAACAGCCATCGCACCAAGCTTTAAAAGTCAACCCTCGCGTGGTTATCAAATCATGTTGCTAAAAATGTATAACTGAGAAAGATTAAGTTATGGCCTATAATCTACCAGGAGACTTTAAGTAACCGAATTCGGGCTCACTCACATCATCATCAAGTCAGCCGGAAGACGTCCAGTGCAGGACATAGGCCTCCCCCAAGGCTCTCCACTCAGACCGGTCTCAGGGGTCTGGGCTGATTTTGTGGATTCATTTAAAAAAAAAATTATCATGTACCTTTGGTGGGTAAACGGCTTATGCCCTTATTCATAAACGTCACTCAAGCCTCTATTAGCTAAAATAGGTTTTGTCTTCTTCTTACTAGCGGAAATGTCAATGTGACAAAAAGGGACAAACGAACTTTAACGGCATTTTAGTTAATATAGGTTTATGAATAACAGGGTTAGTCGCCACGATTGGCAGGCGGGTTGGCGACAGCTCATTTCATTCATTCATTCATTCACATGACCGTGTAAACCAAGTGCCGATGCCTCACCGCCGCCTCACCGACACCTCACCGCTGCCTCACCTGTCTGGTGACAAAGCAAAGATGTCTCGATGGTACGGCGGTGAGTCTATACCACGAACCAACCACCCTACGGACACCAAATGTCAGGGCGAACGTTTCCGAAACGCATATGCTCATTTGCACCTATAAATCTCTCTAGCCTACAATCGCAACTCACTTTCGACCAGATGACAAGCTATGAACCAATCACGACGCACTCCCCGGCCCGCTCACTGCGGCTTTTTTGGTAATGACTTTCCAAGTAAATTATAGGAGATGCGGTGTCCAGAAGGTGGTTGGTCCTTGGTCTATACGTTTCCGCTAAGCGGTGTCGGCGCGCTCCTAATATCCTCGACATGAGCCACAAAACTATCGAAATAGAAGGAAAGACTTGAGAGGGCTGGGAACCTCATTGCTTGCCGCGAACTTCAGTCCGGCCCCGACCGCTTTTAAATCACGTCACACTTCAAAAACATAACCAACTTTGAAAAGTTGAAGAATCCCCGACATTGCCATTTCAAACTTCAATATTTCAAAAACGGGTGCACCGATTTTTAAAAAAACTTAGCTAAGAACCATCGCGATTGAACTAGCTGTCTATTAAAAAAAAACGCATCGGAATCGGTCCATCCGTGTGGGAGCTATGATGCCACACACAGATACACAAATACACAGGTCAAACTAATGACACCCCTCTTTTTCGTCTGGGGTTAAAAACTAACTTTTGAAACGCCACTAAAAAGTTAGAACTGTTATTCGAAGTTCCCTTTCATCGGTAAATTCTCTTTGTCCTAAAATATTCATGCGAAACGTTACACGCTGTGTTCCCATACGAAACAAGTCGATAGTCTCTTATCTCGATGTAGTGAAATGAAATGGAAATTAAAATTAAAAATGAAATAGTTTATTTGTTTTTTTTGACAGGGTTTATACAGACGAGGTTGGAGCCTATTAAGCAATAACCTAATCGACTTAAAAAGGTTGAAAACCCCCCGACATTGTCATTTCAAAGTTCAATATTTCAAAAACGGTTGAACCGATTTTAATGAACCTTAGCTAAGAACCATCTCGATTCAAATAGCTTTCGATTCAAATAACCGCATCGAAATCGATGCATCCGTTTGGGAGCTACGAATGAATGAATGATCATTTATTTGCCGAACATGCGAGTATACAGATGGAAAATTACAATGTTTCACTTATTTGGTAATGGGTACCTACATATTCAACCGGAATTCCGGCTTGCAAATTTTACAATACACTCTTATTAAGCATTACATAGAAATATGATTTAACCTTTTTTTTTTTAATGTAATTACTATGTCAATTTACGAATTTGCTAGAAACTGGAACTTAGAAATGTAGTATAATGTCAAAGTTTACTTATACCTATAACTAACGGGATGCTTTTTAATATCTTTTACATCTACGAGAGATCTTTTGTAAGAATTCCTGGACTGAGTAAAATCATTACGATGCCACAGACAGATACACAGACACACAGATACACATGTCAAACTTATAACACCCCTCTTTTTCGTGGGGGGTTAAAAATATGTTTGTGTCAGGAGACACCGCTCCTCGACAACAGTAACTGTTAGTATTCCATAATAAACTGGGACCAAACTAAACCTAATTAAAATAAATCAAACCAAACTAATCTTGTCTTGGGATTTACATAGAACGAGATTGTTTCGAGTTTTTATATTAATAAATAAAAACGCGCACGCGCTTGTGATAGCTCTTCCGTGACTGACGTAGACGGCAGCAACAGTCGTCGATGCAACCGATTACCCAACCGCCCCTTGGGACGCCATGCAGACGTAGCTACGTCTCCTGCACAAAATTTGACGTCACCCACGTGGGTTGACTGCCCTACCTATCGCAATGATGGGGGCGGTGGTGTCCCGCGGGTTAAAGTTTCATTGGACCATAGTTTCGCTGACGGTATCATAACATTGCACTGTCATGGGACTTCTAAACATATACCCTATTATTCATAAACCTATATTAACTAAAATGCCGTTAAAGTTCGTTTGTCCTTTTTTGTCACATTCACGTTTCCGTTAGTAAGAAGGAGACAAAACCTATTTTGAGTGACGTTTTGAATTTTCCGGTTCCGATTTGATTTATTTTTATATGTCTAAAATAAAGACACGTATTTTTTTTAGCTGCCCAAACTCAACCTATTCGGAGAAATTGTCCTCCAATCAAACCCTCTAATTTCTATAGAGTTTTGTTAAAGCAAATTGCTGGTTAATTACTGGCTTGGTTCTTAATCTATAATGTTGGAGAACATGAAAAAATAATGGACCGGTGTATTGTTATTTCGGCTCAAACTTTATTTTGCAATAAAAACAACCTTCAAAGTTTCATACTGCTCTCGGTAACCACATTGGCCCTTTTGTTTCGCCAAACTGAAAAGAGAAAAAGAAAATGTTTATTAAAATAAAAATACGGAAAGACCGCTATAGATAGATATTGATGGTGGTTCAAAACAAAAATGTTTTAAGTAAACCTTCTATTGCTTATGATATTTGTTATTAATTTATTTTGGTTTATGACATAATTTTGAACAGCAGAGAAATGCGTAGACGATACTGCTACGTACTGCTATAAGTTTGATTAACGTTGCGAAATAAAGGATTAATGTAATTATAAAACAGTATTACGTATTAGTTGTTTGACATAAGTGCAAAACGTTACCACTAATGCATGCCTATTAAATAGAATGTATGTAGTTAGTTTTTTATTTGCATTGCGTCTAGCATTCAGCTCGACGCAGGCGCAGGTACGCGAGAGAGCGCACATCTACCCGCATAGCAAAATATAATTATCAGTGACCGTTGCCTAGCGCTGCATGCTGCAATTTAAATGTGCTACTTACTTATAACTTATAATCACGCTATTATTCATAAACCTATTTTGACTAAAATGCCGTTAAAATTAGTTTTTTTTTTTTAGGGTTCCGTACCCAAAGGGTGAAACACGGGACCCTATTACTAAGACTCCGCTGTCCGTCCGTCTGTCACCGGGCTCTATCTCATGAAGCGTGGTAGTTAGACAGTTTAAATTTTCACAGTCGATGTATTTCTGATGCCACTATAACGACAAATACTAAAAACATAAATAAATATTTAAGTGGGGCTTCCATACAACTGGCATGATTTTTTTGCCGGTTATGTAGATAATGGTACGTAACCTTTCGTGCGCGAGTCCGAATCGCACTTTTCCGGTTTTTTTTATCACATTGACATTTCCGTTACTAAGAAGAAGACAAGATCTAATTTAACTAATGGAGGCTTGAGTGACTTTGAATGTAATTAATATAGTTTAATAAGAAGCCTCTGCAAGACGTGTTGAGGTATCCTAGCCATAATCCCTTTACCGACACCTACCAAGTGGCTTCGCGAGCCCAGCCCCTGCACTACGAAATTCGAAAAGTTCGTATCGTATCGTGCCGCTCACTCTGCTGTTAAATAATATTAGCTTGAGAGGGACAGCACGATACGAAGTTCGAATTTTGCACTTCGTATTCGGGGGCTGTGCATTTGCGATGTAATACACAAAATTAAGTGCCAGATTTAACTGGGGCCCGACTACAAAAGCATTCAACCCTCGATTTAACCAGTAAGCGAGGCTAACGATATTACAGCCCTGTCTGTTAAAACCATAAAGCAGACAGACGGGAGGCGCCTTTGGCTTATCTATGCACTGCAATTTTTCTGCTACTTTTTGAGAGACGAGGAACACGCGTACAGCACACGTCTACGCTCCTGTCAAAGTTTGTTACGTTCCTACAAACGCACACTAAAACAAAACTGTCACACAAATGCCAAAAACACGCACACAATCAACAGACCCTGATCATTTTGGTCATAGTTAATGTTAGAGATTTGGCAGAGGGGAAATCGCGCGTTAACATCTCCATTCCTTTCCTGCTCTAAGGTTCATACCCTAGACTACTGCTAGTTTCAATGGGCGTAGTAATTAAATTCATTTGCTTTCGTCCCTCATTCATAAAAGAGCTTTGATGCACGCGGGGGAGTCTATCATATACATATAGGTACCTATTATAATTGAATCTGCGTTCGTAATTGCTTCCGCGTTCGTAATTGTTTTGATTAGTGTCTAAAGACTCGGAGTTTTTGGAGTCTTCATTTCTGTTATCTCCTTTTTTATTCAGCATTAGAAAAAAGGTGATCAATATTGGCATCGTGTCTTTTTATTGAAAAATACGCTTTTTAAAAATTTGTAACCGTTACGTATAAAAACAGAACAATAGTAATTTTAGAAATCTTTTTTATCTGTAGTCAAAACCTTTTTTCTCTGGAACGCGTGGAGGTAGCAGGCTGAAATTAATATCAAATACTCAAACCTGCAGTCCCTTGAAGCTGTGAAGTCAACGCAATTAAAAGATAGTAATTAAAATGGTTGTTTCCATACAAATTGCCGTACCCCGAAAACCAATAGGGTACCTCCAGTTGTCCTAGAAACTTCAAATTTGGTATGAAGGTGGCTCTTATAGCACAACCACACAGAAAATTCTCAAAATCTTAAATTTTTATGTCTGTCTGTAGATGCTGCACACCAATATAAGTTGACCCCACACCGCGTACATTTTGCTTAGGAGCAGGGCTCTGCTAACACTGGACTTCTTAAAACACTGGGGAAAAGCGTTAAAATCTTTCTACGGAATCCACGTGCGCGAGGCCGACACGCTCTTGTCCGGTTTTTAACTTTGATACCTACTTGCATGGAAACCAGCAGTCGTTCAGTAGTGTAGCTTTTAACGAAATTGATGCCTGCATATGCAAGCACGCACGTATGCAATACGTCACCTATTTGCTAAATGTACAGTACCTATTCCCTTTGAAACTGGAAGCTGGAATAGTAGAGTTCGGTCTTTAAAGGGAGCGCTCCGATCTCGTTCAATTGGTGAAAGGAACTAGTTCGGTCTTTTAGTTCCTTTAGTTCAGTTGTTCAGTGAACGAGTTAGAACCGTTTTGATCTGTGAAGTACACGGAACGGAATGATAATTGTTCATCTCACTCCCACTTGCTCTAGAGACACTTTGTACGAGCGCTATTCATCTCGCTCCTCGGTTTCGGTCACTCTCACTCGCTCCGTTCCGCTCAAGCGATTCATCCACTCCACTCCTCTGCCTACTGAACTAAAGGAGCGAAGACCGATTCAAATCTTGCTAAAGGATTTAGTTCCTTTCGGTCCGCGACGGGAATTCTTTCCTAACCGACTCAAGCCTATGGAATAAGTTGAATGCGTTTGAACGTGGTTTGGACTTTACTTAAGGCTATCTAGGCTGTGCATTCTCGGTTTTTGCTCTAAATACCACGTTCTATTTGAAATAAACGTTTGATGTCTCAACTCGTAATTATACTTTATTTCCCCAAAGATGAAAACATGATTGCACTTAAACGAAATCGTTGATAGAAGTATTTTTTTTTTTTAATTAGGTCCGTCTCGGAATTTGACTTGGAAAATAAAAATGACAAACTGATTTATACTACCTTGCTCCGCTGACGTCCATGGGCAATATTGTTATTTTTATCGTAGTTTTATATAGGTATTATAATATGCTAATACATATTAAAATATCAACGTGTGAAAAATAGAGATTTGGAAAAATAGACTGCAAAATATACGCGATTGATGAAAAAATCTACTGGTAAAATACGCAAAAAATTAAACGCGAACATTATAAAACACTTTATGGAAAATCGCTACATGAAAAAAGACGAAAAATTAAATTGGCGGTCATGAAAGAACGCGATGTGAAAATTCGCTACTATGAAATAATTCTGTTGTGAAATTTGTCGAACAAATCCACTGAAAGAGGCGATTCGACTAGCAGACAGTTGATAAAACATTTTTTTTTTTCATTCCCTTACACAGTTTGAGAAAAAGCATTAAACAAGCTTCAGAGCACGGAGCAACCCCCTCTGGACACCAAATGTCAGGGCGAACGTTTTCGAAACGCATGTGCTCATTTGCACCTATAAATCTCTCTAACCTCGACTCGCGGCTCGCTTTCGACCAGATGACAAGCTATGAACCAATCACGACGCATTCCCCCGGCCCGCTCACCGCGGCTTTTTTCGTAATGACTTTCCAAGTAAATTATAGAAGATGCGGTGTCCAGAGGGTGGTTAGTCCGTGCTTCAGAGGCTTAGTTTATAATATTACTAGCTGTTGCCTGCGACATCGTCCGCTTAGATTTCGGTTATCGCTATCCCGCGGGACCTACAAAATTTTCCCGAATAAAAAGCCTATGTTATTCCTCAACATTCAAACTATCTTCTTGCCAAATTTTATCTAGATTGGTGCATCGGTTTTCCCGTGAAGAGGTAACAAACAGACAGACAGAGAGACAGAGTTACTTTCGCATTTGTAATAATAGTTAGGATTAGGATGTAAACCTAGATTTTAATTAAACTAGCATAGGATAAGGTAATTGAAACACTAGCACTTTATGGACATGTTCTGAAGTTGAATTTGAATTTGCTTTTGAGTAATGTAGTATAATTTTATTATTTCCAGGTCACGGTCCGAACACTGGACAAGCTGCCTATAATGTCACACATCTCACACCAGTTCACTCGCAAAACGTTCTTTACTTTAGCCTTCTGTGAGTGCTGCAGACGACTGCTCTTCAACGGATTTTACTGCTCACAGTGCAACTTCAAGTTCCATCAACGATGCGCCAGCAAAGTACCAAGCATTTGTCACCAGGTAAGCCCTTATTTGACATGGATTCGCCTGTATGTGCTCGGGGTGAAAGGTTGTTTTTGGGGGAAGGTAAACATCGCGAGGAAACTGGCACACTCCTGCGAAGCAGTTCAACGGTGTGTGCGATGTTCCTAATCCGTTTTGGGCCTGCGTGGGAACTATAGGCCAAGCCCTTTCATTGTGAGAGGCATGTGCCCAGCTGTGGGACGTAATTAGTCTGATGACGACTTTTCTGGAGAACACGTTTGTGTCATAGTCTTTTAAACTTTCACGAAGCTCAATCATACTACTGTTAACCAACAATTTTCCATGTCCCTGCACTACGCACCGGTTTTCAACACGGACGTGTCACCGCACTAGGCGGCGTGGCGTCGATTGACAGATCTGGCAACCTCCTCTGCGCAAGCGAGTCGAATTTGGTTGTTTTTCCTTTGAAAATGTGCTTAGAAGTTAGATATCTAAGGTGAATGTGACTTAGTAGCTAAAACTACTTAGATATATTATAAATATGTATTACTTACTGTCAGTCTAAGAACTTACCCGAGTCTTAAGCGCGCGGTTTTGGGCGCGGCAATCGCAGCGTTAGACACATGCGATCAACTTTTGCCTTGTTTGTTCAATGCTGCGTTCACCGCGTAAAACAATGTTCGGCAATTAGATTATCTGTGCACTTAGTGTAATCAAAAAGCACAAAATACGTCTCGATCGCGTTTGCATTAAAGTGTCAAATGGTATGAGAATAGTTAAACGCGAACGCGATCGAGACGTATTTCTTGCCCTGGTCGGCGATTACACTAGGCGTTCTGATGTAAAATGACGCGCGTCAAACGCATCGCGTTCAACGTAGCGTTTATCGTAAAACTTGCGCGCTTTAGTCATGAATACACTTGAACTTGAGTACCAACACCAACACTAGTGCTTGTCACTAGTGCTGTTGAAGCGACGACATGATTTTCGGAACATTTTGTGTTGTGATTAAGTTCCGAAATCATCCCGAAATGCTATTTGTTATTTGTACAGCCCGTGAACAAGAATGGGATTCGTGATCGGGTGAATTCGTATTGACATCTCCTTTGACATAAGAACCGCCGTTTTCAGCCGGAGTAGGTATTTCTAAAACCGGAATCCCGTTCTAAATGATCACAAAATGCACATTAATGTTATATAATGATAATAAGAAGGAAGGATGTTGCCATGGCAATCGATCGATCGTCGGTTCACTTGTTTATAAGCGGAGTTTATACAAACCGTGGTAGCCTAAGGCACTGGCGCGTCACCAGGACGGGCAACTCCGCGTTTAGGTAAGATTTTACAAGTACGCGGCTGGTCCGGCCTGGCGGACTAAATTCACTAAATTCAACTAAATTCACATGGCTGCCGCGCCTTGCACGCGTCAATTAAAATCGTTTAACCCGTTTTTGAAATATTCAACTTTGAAATGACAATGTCGGAGGTTTTTCAACTTTTCTAAGTTGGTTAGGTTATTCAGAAATGAAATGCATTAAAAAAAAAGTGTCTAAAGCTGAGGGTTGTGGGTTCTCGTGTGATCTTATTATGAAACTCAGCTTCGCCTCGTATCTAAAAACCACACTCCTGTTTTCCTGTGTACCTTAATTGTGTAACAGAACAGTTAAACTACTACTACTACTATTCTCTTACTTTTCAAATAGAAACAAATGCGAAATGCATTTCAAATGTGCGACAAAACCGGCCCCTGGACATTTCCAGCCACCTGAGTGAACCTTTTGCAGGGCACACGCACTTATTGGATCAATTTGTGGCCCCCTTCCAGTAATTAAACCCTCTGAGCCGACCGCGGGCTGCGGTTCGAAAAAATAAAATCCATATCGCCGGCGGTGATGTGCCGAGTACGGCTTGACTCGATTCAGACTCGATTCCTGCTTTGGACTCGCCTACTCGAGTACCAATTTATTTTGATTCGAGTACGCCGGACTCGAGTCTGGAAGATGTATCATACCTCCTTAAGTATGTCCTTGTTTTTTTTGTAATGTTTAAAAATATTTTCATTAAAAACGTTTTATTTATTATCGTTGTGTCATTATGCTAAACCTCCATTTCTTTTTGTTTTAAAAACGGTAACGGACTCGAGTTCTGGACTCGAATTTCCAGACTATATAGATAGAGTCCTGGACTCGAGTCATCATTCGAATACCTAAGATAGAACTCGAGTTTGGGCTCGAATCGCGGAATCGAATTATGATTCGAATACCGTATTTATAAACAGACTCGAGTCGACTCGATCCACCAAAACAGCGACTCGGCACATCACTAATCCCCGCGTCATGTTTTTCTTTCTACATAAAGTGTGCGGGGAATTTATTTACGATTCGTGTTCGAGTAGGCAGTTTTTTGTTTGTAGCTCTGGTTTTTTAGCTATTCGGAACAGAGTGCAGTGGAATAAATTTTAAATGAAGTTTGCTGTTGGTAATTTCGTTTTTAATACAAGCTTTTTGCTATTTATTCTCAAAAGAATTTACAATTCACTTATATGAAAAACTAGCTTATGCCCCGCGGCTTTTGACCTCGTGAAATATTTCAAAATGGGCTAGTTCCCTGTGCCGTGGGAATTTCGTAAAATCCTTTATTCTTCAACGCAATCAAAAGATACAGTAATTAAAAAGGTTGTTTCCATACAAATTGCCGTACCCCGAAAACCTAAAGGGTAGTTGTCCTTGAAACTTGAAATTTGGTATGGAGGTAGCTCTTATAGCATAATTACTCAAAAATTCTCAAAACCATAAATTTTTACGTCTGTCTGTAGATTTCACAGACCAATATAAGATGAACCCACACTGCGTACATTTTGCTTAGGAGCAGGGCTCTGCTAACACTGGACTACCTAAAATACTGGGGAAAAGTGTTAAAATCTTTTTACGGAACCCTCGTGCGAGTCCGACTCGCGCTTGTGCAGTTTTTTTTATGAGAGAGAGAGAGAGAGAGAAACATTTATTCACATACGAGGGCTGTTTGATAAGTAGCCGTTTTCTAAATATATTAATATCACTTGCCGCAAATAAGTATACCACCTTTTTAAGCCATTTTTCAGAGGCGGGAAAAAAAAATGGCATTCTTTTGTTTTATTTCTCATTTGACAACGACTCAGTGAAGGCGTGAACTTAAAATTGTTAAAATGGAGAAAGAACAGTATCGGTCTGTAATTAGATTCTTATTTTTGGAAGGAAAAACATGTGATGAAATAAAAGTAAGAATGCCAGCGGTTTACCATGAATGTGCTCCTTCTATGACAACCGTCAGATATTGGTATAGCGAGTTTAAGCGGGGGAGAACAACCGTCTTTGATGAGGAACGCCCAGGCCGGCCAGTTGAGGTGACTACAGACGATATGGTTAAGAAAATTGAAAATATCGTTTTAGCCGACCGCCGAATTAAACTTCGAGAAATCGTTGATGCTGTAAACGTTTCAATCGAGAGGGTACAACACATATTAGAAGAAAAAATGGGTATGAAAAAAGTATCGGCGAGCTGGGTGCCGCGTTTACTCACGGAGGAGCAAAAACGGAACCGACTGACTACTTCGGAGCAGTGTTTGGCAGTGTTCAAACGTAACCCGAAGGAGTTTCTGCGTCGTTTCGTGACCGTGGACGTAACCTGGGTCCACCACTACACCCCGGAAATGAAAGAGCAGTCGAAGCAGTGGATTTTACCGGGTGAACCTGCTCCAAAGAAAGCAAAAACCGTCCCATCGGCTGGAAAGGTCATGGCGACCGTTTTTTGGGATTCGCAGGGTATTATACATATTGACTATTTAGAAAAGGGAAAAACAATAACAGGGCAGTACTATGCCAATTTATTGGATGAATTTGACGCCGTGTTGAAGGACAAACGACCCCATTTAAAAAAGAAAAAAGTACTGTTTCTTCACGACAACGCCCCGGCTCATTCGTCCAGAGTTGTGACGGCTAAATTAGCACAGTTACGCTAAGAACTATTGACTCACCCCCCGTATTCTCCAGATTTGGCCCCATGCGATTTCTTTTTGTTTCCCAACCTAAAAAAAAAGGCTCGGTGGCAAGCGATTTGGATCAAATGACGAAGTCATTGCCGCCACTGAGGCCTATTTTAATGACTTTCCAAAATCATACTTTTTGGATGGTTTATTGAAGCTTGAGTATAGGTGGAACAAATGTATAGAGTTAAAAGGTGACTACGTAGAAAAATAAATGCATGTATAAAAAAAAAGTTTTTTTTTTCTATAAACGGGTACTTATCAAACAGCCCTCGTATGTTCGACACATACCGAGAAATAAAACAGTACATGATGTACGTGTTATGTAGGTATGTTCCCCGATTACTCGAAAACGGCTGGACCGATCTCAAAAATTCTTTTTTTGTTTGAAAGGGTATTATTTGTATTCTTTCTGGTTGGTCCCATTGTCACCAAGTCAGGATCTGATGATGGGATCCCAAGGACATCGAGGGCAACCCTCGAATTTTATAGGCACGTATCATGTGTTTCATATATTTTCTAAAGCTATTCAAGTACTTGCGTCTGGTAGTCATCATCTCGTGTTGATGACTTGATGATGGAAGGTACAACTCCTTAACGGTTAGAAGTTAAGGATAATTATTTAAATATTAACGTAACTTAAAATTGTGACATAAAAATGTTTTAACTAAAAGTAAAACCGCCTTCGAAAACACATTAAACAATCCTCTAAAGCCATCAGTTTTATGGCCTACCACAAATATGAAGTCGGTTCTTCCTTCAAAGAATAGGTATTGCGTTCGCATCGCACCGACTTCATATTTGTGGTAGGCCATAAAACTGAAGGGTTTTATTTACACTTCGTCCACATTCCTATTTTGTCAACATTCCCAAAACGTCCACTTCCTATTTCGTCCACATTCCCAACTAATTAGCATTCCCAAGTCGTCTACATTCCCAATTAGTCCACATTCCCAAGCCATCCACATTCAGGCGGGAACTCTTAACGATTAATGGCATCGTTTTGAAATTTGGTATGGATATGTCAGTTACAGTCTACAAAAAGTACCTGCAGTCTGCAAAAAGAGCTCATATCCTAACTAATATTATAGATGCGAAAGTAACTCTGAAACTCTGTCTGTCTGTATGTAACCTCTTCACGGAAAAACTTCTGCACCAATCTGGATGAAATTTGGTAAGAACATAGTTTGAATATTGAGGAATGACATAGGCTACTTTTTATTCTTGTATAGTTCCCGCGGGATAGCGATAACGGAAATCTACGCGGACGATGTCGCGGGCAATAGCTAGTAGGTGTACGTCATACGATTTTCTCGATAACGTTACTACTCGATTATTACGTTACGCAGGATTCGAATATTCGTACTCGGGCCTCTAATGCTAAGCTATGCTTGCATTGCTGAGAGCCATACCGCCAATGGAACTACGGACACAAGAGGAATTTCATCTGAAAGCGCGTGTTCGTTTCATGCGATAAACCCTCTTACTGGGTTAAACGCGATGCGCTTAAAATGAATTTTAAAATGATTATTCTAATTTCCTCGACGTTTCATGAGACGTGAAGTATCGGGGGCAACAGCTAGTTCATAATATTATCTTTTAACATAAACTTATTTTCCGTTATTATCACCCCAATCAACTCAACTTATCAACTTAGTTCCCGTGTCTTTATTTTCACGTTATCTTTTACAGTCTTTCAAACTCAAACTCAAACTCACAACATTTATTAACATAAAAACACACTACATCACAACGAACACATTTCAAATAGTATTCCTCTAGTTTGTAATTTTAGCGCTCTCCGTTAATAAGTTTTTCTTATCATAATGTCGCTTACATCTGAAAGTTGCACGCAGCTTGAAGCAAAAAGAAGTTTATTGCGAGAGTTGTCTGTAATGAAGTTTTAATTAATAAACGTGCGAAGCTAGAACGCGATTTAAAGCCGAGCGGTGTTTATGCTATTTCCCTTCTGGTAATAGAATACGATTAAACTGGGTAGCTACCGTTTTTTTGTCTACAGTGTCTGCATCTAACGGCCGGATGGCCTAGTGGTTAGAGAACCGGGCTATGAAGCTTGAGGTCCCGGGCTCGATCCCCGGTCTGATGAATACGAATGTTTGTTCTCGGGTCTTGGATGTTTAAGTAATATGTAATTATCTATATAAGTATGTTTATGGGTCAATCAACTTTTCATTGCCACTCGTTGCCATAGCGTTGTCCCCTGGGTAACTTGTCTAAAAAACGTAAGTAGTCTCGACAGTTATATTATATGCCAATTCTTTCATGCTTCATCTCCTAAGCATGCAAATCCTAACTTTCGGGGGTGTGTGGTCCTAGAAAATCTTATTTTAGACGAGCTACCCAGGGGACGTCTCCATGGCAACGAGTGGCAAAGGTGCAACCTGGGCTATCCATGTTCGTTTTAGATTAAAGTGAAATAAAACTGATCACTCACGTATATGTATAAGTCGAGTTTAGCCCGACATGTTTCGTAATAATTCTTAGTCCTTCATTCATTCATTCGTAGTTTCATGTTAAGTCGTTATAGATTCTAAATATCTCGTTCAATATTTGAACTAAAGATTTTATATTTCAACTCGTAATAAAAGATTGTAGGTCTTAAATAGGTACTCCAAAGATGAAAACGTGATTGTGAAGAAGCCCTCGATAGAAATATAAAGTTACATGTCTCGTCACTTTTATCGTATCTGAAGTGGAATTAGAAGGAATATTGTAACTGTGATTGAACAACAATAAAAGTTATTAATGGGCCTTCCTTTTGGTTACACAAAAATCTAATCAATACTTTAGTTTTTTGCTCAGAGCAATTTAGGATCCAAAAAAACCCGCCAAATCAATTACACTTGACGAAACTACTTTATCTAAGTAAAGTGTAAAGTAACTCTAAAGTTACTTTACATTATTTTTGCGTTATCCGTTTGCTCGCTAATCATGCCGCTAAGCAGCAGTGCTTGCACTGTTGTGTTCCGGTGTGGAGAATGAGACAGCCGGTGTAATTCGGGCACAAGAGGCATTTCATCTTAGCTCTCTGGGTTGGCAACGCATCTGCAAACCCCCCGGTGTTTATGAGCAGTGGTGATCATTTACCTTCAGGTGACCCACTGCTCGTTTGCCTTCCTCGTCGTATAAAAAAAAACTTGGATGTATATTGGCTTTAAATATAACTGTCATGGACACCGCTTTGTTCCACATGCGATCTAAAAGAGGATTTTAATCTCAGCAATAAAGGCACAACAATGCCAAGTACAATTTGAGGCATTCGATACGGGACTCCGATTAATCGAAACCAAATATAGATAGATAGATAGATAGATACAAACTTTATTCTTCAAAACAATACATGACTTTATGACAAAAGACAAATAAAAACGAAAATACAACACTAAAAATTAAATAACAATTAGACAGAGTTAACACAATAATAGTCAGGAAGCCATGTGATGAAGCGAAGAAGAGGCGCTGACTCAGCATGATGCTACGGCGAGCCGCAGCGCTGGTATTCTGCCAGTACCCGTGCTGAGTAAGGACGCCGGCTAGTGCGGTAGTCACGGTGTTATTACGCCATCAGAAACAAATTCGGCTAAACGTGTGGTGGACAAAAACAAAGAGTGCTTTAATAAGTAGGCAGGTATGTTGCAAGAAGAACAGATGTGAACAACAAATATGATAAACTGAAAACGAATTAGACATACATGCGGGGTAAGCGTCAAATCAATAATAATTAAATTAAATTAAATTGCACAATGCTATGAATGAAACAAAATAAGGAAGGTAAGTTGGAATTTAGAGGGAGTTCAGAACACGTCAAGTTAATAATTTTTGGACGGTTAGTAAATGCAACCTGAGTTTATTGCGATATACATAATCAATTGTTCCATTCTTGCTCTGGTATAATGTTTCGTCGAACTATCGTTATGGATTGTTAAAATTGCATTCAATCATCGCCCATTCTGGGAAATCTTTTATGACTGACTGATGATCTAGAGAATGATCTAGAGACTTGGAATTTGGCAAACATATACCTTGAGTATCCTAGAGGTGCACTAAGAAGGGACTTTTCGATAGGGAACTAGCCCATTTTGAAATATTTCACGGGGGCAAAGCCGCGGGGCATAAGCTAGTAGTAAAATATATCCTGAAATGATTTCAGCTTCAGCTGGAGGTAAGAGATGTTTAAATTTATAATTTAATGTGATATGATTTAACAGGTACAGAGATGAAAACGTTCATGCTGCTTTTATGCAAAGTTAAATATGTGAGGCAAACCCGTTATTTTTAATTACCGCATGACTTGCCTGAGACGTGTAGTGGTATTTATTTCTCTAACGCGGTCTTACTCGCACCCTACTTAGAGCTCTCTTGTCAATTTGTAAATTTTCGGTACTCAATGCATGAGGGAGACTTTAAATTTACGTGGTTTGTCAGTCACGGAAATACTATACAGGGTTCGGTTTAAGGAACCGCCAATACTCCAGCACGCCTGTAAGGTTTAATTATAAATAAATAAAAATATTCATTGTCTCTGCTGGTTGACATTTTTTTTTATTCGATGATTAAGGCAAACGAACAAGTGGGTCACCTGATTGTAAGTGATCATCACTGCCCATAGACACCCGCAACCCCGGAGGGTTTGCAGATGCTTTGCCAACCTAGAGAACTAAGATGAAATGCCTCTTGTGCCCGTAATTACACCGGCTGTCTTACTCTCCACACCGGAACACAACAGTGCAAGCACTGCTGCCTAACGGCAGGATTAGTGAGTAAGGTGGTGGTAGCGATCCGGATGGACCTCGCACAGGGTCCTACCACCCGCAAATTTTATGGAAATAGTATGGGAGTTTTTTTTTTTTTTTTCAATGTAAAAACCTACATGAGTGTTAATTTAGATTTACTCGACCCATGTGGGCATGTAGGCCGAGCACGAGTTTTCGAATTCTGCGTAACGTTACGTTATCGTATCGAAATCGAGAAACCTCATACTAAATTTCAGTTCCAAATACGCTCACGGGCGGGTGCTGTTCCACACGTCATACAAATTTCTCGATAATGTTACTACTCCATCACGTTACGCAGGATTCGAAAACTCGTGTCGACGCTCTGGCTGGAGTATTGACGTTTCATTAAAACGAACCCTGTTTAATACTTGAAAACCCCCCTATGAGTAAGCTTAAGCTACGTCTATGACTGAAGTGACAAAAATGATGTGACAGTTCAACAGGGACCGGATTACCCTTTCGTCGGGAAAATCCTTTCCAAGGGTTACCCCTTGCAATAGCTAGCCAAGTGGAATTACTCATCCATTTAAAATATTAGTCTATAAGATAGACCTTCCTTCATCGAATGAATAACCCAACGAAAAGGCTAGCCCTTTGAAATTGGTAACTGATACCTGTGGTTTTCCTTCATCTCCCTATGAGAGGGTTTTCCTAAAGATTTTAGCGCTTGTTATAAAGCTCTCCCTTATTTATGTGGTGTATGCAACTAGGACAAAATATGAATTCTTATTCCAATTGAGAAGTAGCTTAGATTGGAAAGCTTGTTAATCTAATAGAGCATTTAATGGGCTTCTTAAGGGTTATTGGTTAGCGCTTAATAGAATGGGTTATCATTTGAAAATAGCGCTTTAAAATCATATTTAATGGGTTTCGGCGGACAAAGGGCAAACCCTTTAAGTAAGTTAAGTTTTCGAAAAACCCGTACAAAACCCTTTGAAAGGTATAACGGGCCAGTTCATGCAATCCAAGGCTAAAACGGCAATGAATGACCTTCAGAATAACACCCTATCTCTCTGAAGCGAACTCTCCTAAAGGTCGGGTTGAGTAACGAAGTTCTGAAACACTAATTGTTGCCTGCAACGGCTGCAACTACCGCTTCGGCTGAAAATGTATAACAAGCAAAATGTAGGTACACTACAAGCAAAATGTAACAACTGGTAAAATGTGCAAATCGCAAAATGTACACAACGCATATTGTAAAATACGGGAAACGTACAAAAAGCTAAAGCTAAGTTTGTTAACAATTATTAAAAATAAGTTACGTTCCTAGTAAAGTGCGTTTGCGAATGGGTCAATCAACTTTTCTTTGCCACTCGTTGCCATGGAGATGTCCCCTGGGTAACTCATACAAAATATGATTTTCTAAGATCCCACTCCCCTGAATGTCAGGATTTGCATGCTAAGGAGATGAAGCATGAAGGAATTGGCATATAACTGTCGAGACTACTAACGTTTGAATGAGTAGTGCCTTAGAAAATCTTGTTTTAGACGAGTTAACCAGGGGACATCTCCATGGCAACGAGTGGCTATGAAAAGTTGATTGACCCAAATAGTCGCTTCGATTAAAAATGTACAACAAGCAAAATGTACCCTACACCCAAAATGTAACAACCGTCAAAATGTACAAATCGCAAAGACGTAAAGGTGATGATGACATTTCGACCATTGGACAATGACTTGTTTGTATACACAACGCGCTGTCCTGTGTCCGAATGTAATACTCTACATAAACACAGCTCCAACCAATGATGATAAAATTGTGAGGACTGCCAATGTTTATTTATAGGTACAGCGTCGCGTTAATTTATATACAGGGTTTACGGCACATGGATCGTCTTATTTTGGAATATTGTTAGGGTTATTTGCTATCTTTCAACCTTAAACCTTGGGTCCTAAGGGTCACGGTTGTGGAGATATGACTTTTTAAATGTAGTCTTCTTATTTACACCGAACCTCACATGGCGGTCATGTCAGGTTTCGGGTACTCTAAGGGGGGACTCGAACTTAAAAGCATATTATTATGAAGGTACACTGAAAGAACATGTCCGGTCACTTTTTTTTAAAACGAGATTTTTATCTCTCAAAATGTAAAGCACTCAATGGACTATAAGTTACCACTCGGTTACAGATACAAATATTTGTGTAACTTGCCTTTTTTATCACTTTAAAAAAAGATATGTACGAAAATTATATGGATAATTGCATCGTTCCAAACTTTCAAATCGCGATAACTCAAAAAGTTGCTAATGTTCTTTCAGTGTACCGTTCATGTGGACTAAAAGTGCGGAACTATGTGTCAATTGGACGGTTTCAAGCAAGGACGATAAAACCAAGAGGACTGCCAATGGCTATACAATGTCGCGTTCCTGTAAAATCTATGAACTGAAAGAAAAAACTGATTTGGATGGCGCTATTGTGTTAGCCAGAAGTCTAAATGTCATACCAAATGAATGGTGCAGAGACCCCTCCGTAATAAAACTAGCTACAGCAGGCTTATTATTTCAAAGGAACGCGACATCGTATAGACACTGGCAGTCCTCTTGGTTTTATAAAGAAATAAATAAATAAATATCATGGGACACATTTACACCAATTGACCTAGTATCCCAAACTAGGCAAAGCCTGTATTATGTGTACTAGACAACGGATAAACATACTTATATAGATAAATACATACTTATATACATATTAAACACCCGAGACCCGAGAACAAACATTCGTATTCATCATACAAACATCTGCCCCGACCGGGATTCGAAACCGGGACCTCAAGCTTGATAGTCAGGGTCTCTAACCACTAGGCTATCCGGTCGTCGGCTATATGGACTAAAAGTGTGGAACTATGTGTCAACTGGACGTTTTTAAGTTGAGAGAACTGTCGGTAAAATCAGAAGTAACACTATCGGTCCTCTTCGTGCCATCGTCCTCGCATGGCGTAACAAAGTAAACAGTGTAATACCATCCGATTACTCTATTGTCTTGGTCGTGATATTGTGATAGACATCCGTTGTTCTAATTACTTCACCCTCACCTGCTGTGTTCTGTTCTATTTCTTCATTACATTAATCCTAACTAATATTATAAATGCGAAAGTAACTCTGTCTCTCTGTCTGTCTGTTTGTTACCTCTTCACGGGAAAACCGCTGCACCAATCTAGATGAAATTTGGTAAGAAGATAGTTTGAATATTGAGGAATAACATAGGCTACTTTTTATTCGGGAAAATTATATAGTTCCCTGTGGGATAGCGATAACCGAAATCTACGCGTACAAAGTCGCGGGCAACAGCTGGTGTTAAATAAAAATAAATTAATAAAAAGCCATTTATTGATCTTTACTAGTAGCTAATGATAATGGCATATTCCCAATCCGCACTGGGCCCGTGTGGGGACTGTAGCCCAGGCCCTCTCATTTTGAGAGTCTAAGACTTGTGATGATGATGATAGGATATTGTTGTTGGTATTTTTTTAGAAATTTATAAAAAATTGAAATGAACGCAACTAGTTGCAAGGTCTAGTTTTCAGAACCACTAGTCTTATGACAAATACCATCGTGCCTCTATTTCACCACCTTTACAATTGTCAGTTTTACATGACAATTCGAACTACATTTCTTTGACAATATGAGGCGCGCTAAAACAGAAGCTGTTCAAGTCAGCAGTTGACGCCGAATTGTCATTGAAAACTGATAATTGTAAAGTTGGTGAAATAGGAGGCCAGGAAGTGGACGGATAAGGAAAAATCTGAGGACAACAAATAGACCGCTGGGGTAAGTATCTTAGTACCTACCGTGGGAGGGGGGGGGGGGGGAGTAAAAACGGCTATTTCGCGAAAGAGCGATTTTATTTATCTTGCATTAATAAGATTGCCGAAACAGTTAGTATATTATTTTGAGAACCCGGTTTCATAAAGTATTTTTCCCCTCACTACACCTCGGAAAGCCGTCTTTTATCCTTTAATACAAGCGGGTAAAATCGCATTTTATCCACTAGTGGGGAAAGTAATTTGACCTTGGAGTGGAGCGTGCTTAAGTAGCTTTTGACAGATAACAAAACGTAAAACGCTCGTAATAATGGTTCGTTCGAAGATGAATTTTTTATGAGCTGTTTTTTTACATGTTGCTCTTTCCTCGCTACAGTGAGGTGAAAAGTTTTGTGTTACACACGGGTGCAAATGTATTTTACTTCTCGTGTGTTGAAGCACTCGCTACGCTCAGGATTCTGTTTTAGAATATGGAATATAGAACTATAGAATCCTTTCGCTTGCTCGTGTTTCAATTCCACACTCGCGGGTAAAATACAACTTTGCACCCTTGTATAACAAATAACTATTGTTTTGTATACGCGACCGATAATTTGAGATCGGAGTATTTGGCGATGCCGATGGTATTATGTGACTCTGGTGTTTTGGCGTGTCCGGCGTTTTGCGAGTGGGGTTCCGTTCTTTAGGGATGATGGGATGATAACTAAGTTTTTAAAAGCTGCTTGTTGACGACGCTTTATAATAAAATAAGTGTATTTTATCGTTGAGTTGAACTACACAAGTGGCTCTGTGCGCTGTTGACCTCGCGAGCTCATTTTTGATTTTTTTCAAATAACCTAACCAACTTAAAAAAAGTTGAAAAACCCCCGACATTGTCATTTCAAAGTTTAATATTTCAAAAACGGGTCAACCGACTTTAATAAAACTTGGCTAAGAACCGTCTCGATTAAAATAACTTTCGACTGAAAAAAAAAACTGTATCGAAATCGGTCCACCCGTTTGGGAGCTATGATGGAACAGACAGATACACAGACACACAGATACACAGATACACAGATACACATGTCAAACTTATGGCACCCCTCTTTTTTGCCAGGGATTAAAATCGAATCGACGGAAAAATTTCACGAAAATAGTCTCATTTTTCGTTCTTAATTTGGCCATTTTAAACATTGAAGTAACATTCCTTGTAAAAACAAAAATATGAAGAAAAAAAAACACGCGGGTGGCAGGCCCTTGTGCGAGGTCCGTCCAGATCGCTACCACCGTCTTACTCAAAATTCAAAATTCAAAATTTTATTCAGCAAATAGGCAGTTGAATGCTCTTTTACACGTCATTTTTTTTTGAGTCTACCAGCGCTTTCGGAAAGACCATGATTGCCAACAAGAATGCGCCGCAAGAAACTTGGCACAAAGTCATTTTTTTCTAACTACTACTCGCCAATCCTGCCGGTAAGCAGCAGTGCTTGCACTGTTGTGTTCCGCGTGTGGAGAGTAATACAGCCGTTGTAATTACGGGCACAAGAATTTTCATCTTAGCTCTCCAGATTGGCAACGCATCCGAAAACTGTGTCTATGGGCACTTGCTCGTTTGCCTTCTTTGTCGTATGACAAAAACAGACAGTCGCAAATAATGCTTATAATCTTATTTCAAAACATTGATCCAGGTTTAAAAACCAGGGATTAAGCAATCGAGAACTTTTCCATGGAAAAATGACCGCTAATTTTACCTGTTAAAGTCAGTCGGGGTAACAGGGGAGCGACCGTGGCAGTCAGACGACACCCGGATATAAGAGGCTTATAGACATACTGGCTGTTGTCCGCGACTTCGTCCGCTTAGATTTTGGTTATCGCTATCCCGCGGGAACTGTACAAATTTCCCGAATAAAAAGTAGCCTATGTATGTATTCCTCAATATTCAAACTATCTTCCTACCTAATTTCAACTAGATTGGTGCAGCGGTTTTCCAGTGATGAGGTAACAAACAGACAGACAGAGAGACAGAGTTACTTTCGCGTTTATAATATTAAGTTAGGAAAGTTAGGAATAGAACCTTTCCCACGGGCCAGGCAAAAATCAATCTTATGACGATGTCATAAGCATTTAGACAGAGGAAAGCTTTTCTGACCTTAATTAAGTACTTATTTATACACGTTAATGTCGAAGAAAATGGCACGTTAGTTGGAGTTTTAAGCGGTCTCTTTTTAACTCCTACGCAAAAAAGAGATTGTTACAAGTTTTACCTGTCTGTAAGTTTTACCACCTGATAGTAAGTGATCACCACTGCTCATAGACATCTGCAACCGGGGGTGTGCAGATGCGTTGCCAACTCAGAGAGCTAAGATGAAATGCCTCTTGTGCCCGTAATTACACCGGCTGTCTTACTCTCCACACCGGAACACAACAGTGCAAGCATTGCTGCTTAGTGGCATGATTAGCGAGTGAGATGATGGTAGCGATCCGGACGGGCCTCGCACAAGGTCCTGCCACCCGCAAAATGTATATCTGGCTGTGGCATCGTAGCTCCCAAACGGATATTGTTGTCCAAGCATCATAAGAACCGTACAACAAACTAATTAATTTGTTTTTAGTTCATTACTATATTACAATTTAACATCGATATATAAAACATTAAAGATAGGCCACGCACCTGCTCAGCGCTGGCAAAATGCGGCCCTCGCTCATTAGCTGTCATTAGACTGACATAGTGTCAAACATCAAGGGATACTAAGCCACCGAATCACCTTGTCACCTATAATTGCTTGCCTGCGCGCGTTCTGAAAACTGTGTACCCTTTTTGCCAAAAAAGGTCCTAAATTTTTCCATAGAAAAAATATTTCTCAGTATTGCGACGGTCCATATAGAATGTAGGTAGGTATGTAAAAACGCGTCACAAAACTGACAAAAAAAATGCGAGACACTTTATTTTTATTATTTAAATAGATAGTCCTCGTGATTCTAAGCGGAAATAATTCAAAATTTGTTAGGTTATTAAAAAAGTAAATGGTAGGTAGGGTCAGCGTCAAAGTCGCTTGTCACTTTTGTACCTTTTCGCTCTACGGCCAGATACAGCGCGTCATACGTGATTGACAAGTGTGTTATTGCGACAAGGTATAAAAGTGATGAGCGACATTTGACGCTGACTGTACACAGTTTTCTGAAAATGCCCATCTGTTCATTTTTGTATATCGATTTAATCATCCTACATTTTGTAGGATAACCGTGAAGGTTTCCAACTCAATTGAACTATGTCAGATACCCCGCTGTTCTGTTCGGTGCCAGTCAGTTATCATTATCAATTTAAACTTGGTCCTACCTCGGCAACAAAGTTGAACTGGCTCGGATAAGTAATTATAATTATTGAGCCCACGTTTACCCACGAAACGAGGTATTCTGTATTAGTACATTACTGCGGACGCCGAGAAAATAGCTATTACCGGCCAATACGGGGCTGGCAATCCCTTTTAACAAAATTACAGGTAGGAATTCTTAAAGGTTCATTAAAAACTCACCTTGTATCAATGGGTCAATCAACTTTTCATTGCCACTCGTTACCATAGAGATGTCCCCTGGGTCACTCGTCTAAAATAACATTTTCTAAGGCACCGCTCCATCAAATGTTATAAGCCAATTCCTTCATGCTTCATCTCCTAAGCATGCAAATCCTGACTTTCGGGGGAGTGGGGACTTAGAAAATTATGTTTTTCCTATGTTACTCAGGGGACATCTCCATGGCAACGAGTAGTGGCAATGAAAACTTGATTGACCCAAATACATATCGACGCTCGTATGATAAACTTTAACGAAATTGGTATAACAACTTTAAGTTCGCGGTCTAGGATGGTTATTTCATTTGCGTCAAAGTTTAGATACGAGGTTGAGTCAGAGCACCGTCGATGTTGAACATCCAAGACTCGAGAGCAAACATTCGTATTCATCATAGATACATAGATATTGGCCAATTATATATCGGGCCATCCGGTCGTCCCTTATAGCAGGAAAGGAATGTAGATTACAAGTATTACAACGCGCGATTTCCCCTCTGCCAAAACTCTAACATTAAGTTAGTCCACAAAGATCAGGATCTGTTGATTGTGCGCGTGTTTTTGGCATTTGTTTGATAGTTTTGATTTAGTGTGAGTTTGTAGGAACGCGTAAATTTTGTCATGAGCGCAGACGTGTGCTGTTCGTGTGTGTTTCTCGTCCCCCTCAAAGAGTGGCAGAAAAATTGAAGTGCATAGATAAGCCAAAGGCGCCTCACGTCTGTTAGCTTTATGGGTCGTCCACGCGTTTAATTACGGAGAAAAAATGAATATTGTAACAGCGACTGAACCGACTGACTTAAACGGTTGAACCGATTTGAATAGAACCAATTGCTAGCGATGGTTCTTAGACATGTTTTACCAAAATCGGTTCAGCCGCTCATTTTGATTAGTTCATGAATTCGGACTTATGCAAAGTACCGCCCGACTCCATCAATTAGTTCAAGCACTGTTGCCTAGTGGCAGGATTATGGTGGTAGCAAATCGGTATTTCATTAAATCTAACAAAAATATGAACATTTTCCAGCCAGCCAGACCTTTCATCCAACTTTCCACTTTATCACAGCTGCTTACGGTATAATTTTTAGTATAGACAGTGTTGCGAGCTTGCTGAAGTTATTTCGATGTATACCTACTGTGAATGTAGGGGTAGATCTCAGAATACAGAACGTGCTAGAAGCCGCATTCAGTCATAACTGCAGCGTTCATTTTTATGGTTCCGTAGCCAAAATAGCAAAAATGGAACCCTTGTACTTTCTTCATGGTCTGTCTTTCTGTCTGTCTGTCCGCGGCGTTGCTCAGAGACTATTGGTACTAGAAAGCTGTAATTTTGCATAGATATACATATTAATTAGGCCGAAGAAGGGCTGGGATAAAATGTTGAAAAAAAATTGGGGGTACCTCCGCGTACAGTGGGGATGATTTTTTTTATTTTTCTTTTACCTCTTGGTTTGGGGTATCGATTTTTGTTGGAGTCAAGTGTGTGTGCCGTCTGTCCGTCTGTCACCAGGCTATCTCATGAACCGTGATAGTTACCGCCCTTTTGCAATTTCAAACATTTAGCAAGGACCATAAAACCAAGAGGACTGCCAGTGTCTATACGATGTCGCGTTCCTTTGAAATAATAAGCCTGCTGTAGCTAGTTTTACTATGGAGGGGTCTCTGTACCATTCATTTCGTATGACATTTAGACCTCTGGCTAACACAATAGCGCTATTTAAATTAGTTTTTTCTTTCAGTTCATAGATGGTGCTATTGTGTTAGCCAGAGGTCTAAGTGTCATACAAAATTAATGGTACAGAGACCTCTCTATAGCGAAACTGGCTACAGCAGGCTCATTATTTTACAGGAACGCGACATTGTATAGCCATTGGCACTCCTCTTGGTTTTATCGTAATTGGTAGCCACAGACTGTAACAATAGGCGCTCTCTCTCTCTAGGTTTCTTCTGTATTCTGTGGGGTAGGTACTCGTGATTGCGAACGAGCTCGGAGCGGCAACGTCGCCTCGCTACGGGAGATTAAAACGTTCATCGGATACTGGGAGTCTGGGACTGCTGGAAGGTGGATATTCGTGTTACTCGCGCACAGAGTGTTTTGGACATTTTGCATGCCCACCGCTGCTGCCAATTACGAGTAGGGTTATTATTAGGTGAGGCAGTTTTGTTTTTAACCCGCGACGAAAGAGGGGTGTTATAAGTTTGACCTGTGTATCTGTGTATCTGTCTGTGGCGTTTGGCTCCCAAACGGAAGGTCCTATTTCGATGCGGTTTTTTTTTTAATCGACAGCTAGTTTAATCGAGATGGTTCTTAGCTGAATTTCATTAAAATGGGTTTGGGCAGTTTTTGAAATATTGATCTTTAAAATGACAATGTCGGGGGTTTTTCAAGTTTTCTAAGTTGGTTAGGTTATGTTAAAAAAAACCGGCCAAGTGCGAGTCGAACTCGCGCGCGAGAGTTCCGTAGAAAGATTTTAACGCTTTTCCCCAGTGTTTTAAGAAGTCCAGTGTTAGCAGAGCCCTGCTCCTAAACAAAATGTACGCAGTTTGGGGTTAACTTATTGGTCTGCGAAATCTAGACATAAAAAATTAAGGTTTTAAGAATTTTCTGAGTGGTTTTGCTATATGAGGTGTTCATACCAAATTTCAAGTTTCTAGAACAACTGAAAGTACCCTTTTGGTTTTCGGGGTACGGCAATTTGTATGAAAACAGCTTGTATCTTTTGATTGCGTTCATTTAGAAGTTTGACTTTTTCACAGCTACAAGGGACCGTAGGCTTGAGTATTAATTTTATATTAATTTCAGGATGCTACCTAAACGCGTTCCAGAGAAAAAGGGTCTTGACAGACAGACAGACAGACAGACGGACAACAAAGTGATCCAATAAGGGTTCCGTTTTTCCTTTTGAGGTAGGTACGGAACCCTAAAAAGGAAGTGTGCGTATCGGACTCGCGCAACGAAGGCTCAATACAAATTTGTAGGTATGTAAATCGAGTCTCGAAGAATTTTCCCGTTTTTCCAGAAACAATTCTCAAGCGATCTTTACGTACGGAAACCACTAACTTTTGAATGTTAAAATTTGTTGTAATTACTTGATAAATGAGGACAACGTATTCCACTAAAAGAAAAACCATTAGCCCGCCAAGGTCAGCTTCAACACGCTTACCACGCTACTCTTTACCTCAATTTACAAGATTTGATCTAAACAAAAGTTATACACACATTAAATAAATGTACTTTTTTTATATATGACAAGGAAGACCAACGAGCATGTGGGTCACCTGGCCTCAATTACACCAACTTTACAAATGTTTTCAATGACAACTCGGTGTCAACTGCTGACTTGAAGTGCTATTGTTTTAGCGCGCTTCATGTTGTCAAATAAATTTAGTTCGATTTGTCACGAAGTAGGGGCCTGCAGTTCGAATTGTCATTATGAACTGACAATTGTAAACTAGAAACAATTACTTTGCTCACCCGCAAAACGGCAAATGTATATTTCCATGCCTCCACTGCTACACGAATCGGCACATGCCACACAGACCCAACTATCACCACCATCACTAAACTAAACGCTGACGCGTTCCGGCACTCTCCACGAGGGCGTTAACGAAGCACCACCAATTACCAATCTCTCTTAAGTTGGTCTAGGTAGCTCTCTAGCTAAGATGGAATGACTCTTGTGCCCGTAAATACACCGGCTGTCTTACTCTCCACACCGGCACACAATAGTGCAAGCACTGGTGGTAGCGATCCTGCCGATAAATAAATATGTATATTTATATCACAGTGTAAAGAGCATATACCTACCAGTGGTCCGACGCCTTTGATGTTTGCGTAAATGCCGACACCGCAGCCGCACGGCCAAAGCACCAAGGAGGGCGAAAGTTCCTAACTAATCGGGCAGTGGCGGCGTATGCAAGGGGGCTCGCCCTGCCCGCCCCGCACCCCGCACCCCCCGCACGATTGACCTGTCTAGTGGCCTTCGTCGGACGACTGTATAGACTGTGTTTATATTATGTATAAGTATATAAATAAATGTCATGTGACAACGAGGGCTATCGCGAGTCGACAATTCGCTAGGATCGCTAGTGTCAAGTGAGGTCTATCTTTTAATTTGCACCAATCATATGCCAGTAGCTTGCGGGAATCGAACTCTGGACCTCAAGCTTCGCAGTCAGGCTCTCTTACCACTGAGGTATTCGGTCGTACTTAATAATAATGAGGTACTAATATAATGTACTTACTAAACTCCACAAACTGTTTGAAACGGAATAACGAAAGATTATTCATGACCTAGATTTTTAAAATTCCTTTACACCTATTAACTTTGAGGTATATATGCGTAAACTGGAAATCTTTTTGCTGCGAACCAGTTCTGGCTCTCATTTAATTTTACTGTTTTAGTGGTTGTGGCTTTAGTAGCGCTTGCGTGGATTATTTTATTTTCTATTTGCGGAAGGAGAGCCGGAAAAATTAATTGTATGAGAATAAATACTCAGCGCAGACGAGGCTATTTTTAACCCCCGAAGAAAAAGAGGGGTGTTATAAGTTTGATGTATGTTGGATATTTTTACCGTAGGACATGATTTTAATGTAATTTTTTTTTTCACGCCAGTAATTTTTGTCAAATGTAATCAAAATTCATTCAGTAAAATATCAGACACATGCAGGCTTCCCATTAGGTCGCAGTATCATAATACCTTAAAGAGCACGTGGTGCAAAACTGCTTTGATGCGGAAAAGTATAGTGGGAATGGCATAACAAATCTAATATGTAAAGTCGAAAAACCAGAACGGGATAAAAGAAACGAGACAGAGCGAGATGGCGCTCTACAACACCATTTTGACACGTATCTCCCAAACAACACATTATTTCTCCGGATTATTAAAGCAATTCGATTCTTTGATCTTGGGAATCGCGAAAAACTTGAGAAAATATGATATTGAGTTTGTAAGTTTTGTATATTAAGCAAAATAAAATCGCCAGTTCGAATTTCGAGCCAAACTTTTAAATTTTATCGATGTAAATTTTTATTCGTAACATAAAGCAAAAAATACGTGTACTATTTTTTTTTTCAATAACCTGCCTGACAGAATAATTAGAAATATTACTTTTTTACCCAGAGGACAAATTCCTATTGCTATAGATTTCTTACGTAAATATATACCGTACCTGCATAATGTAATATTCCACGCGGGCGAAGCCGCGGGCGTTCTCTAGTATTTAATAAAATTCCTGCGAAAACTTTAAAAACGTAAACGAAACGAAACGAAAAAAAAAAATTAAAAACGAAAAATGCCTAATAAGGAATTGACACTACTATTGTTGGATAAGTGTTATTATACCATCCAACAATTTTTAAATGACAATAGTTAGTATTTTATACCTATTTCTTGCAATTATGTCTCGTGAATTATAAATTGTAATGTATAATGTATAATTTAAATTTATTGTTCTGACGAAATATTTGTACGCCTAACGGCAAATAGCGGATCCTTTTAGTCTTAAGATCTTTGTAATCTACCTACCTTCAACAAATAAATCATTTCATATCAATAACAAACATTCACAGCTATAATTCAGAACATCAAGTGACAATGGCGCCAACTAACGCCAGCTCTCATTTTAAAGCGATTCAAATCTCTTGTCAACAGGTTCGGATGACGGACACATACTACGCGGCGCTGCTGGCGCAGAACCCCGAGACACAGGCCGGTATCCTCCACTTCCCCCCTCACTTCAGTTACCATCGTGTAATCAGCAGCACTGATCAGGCTCAGAAGTAAGTCGCCTATTAATTGTTTTTTTGGGTGGCAACTTTGCTTGGCCACGCGTTGCCATGGAGATGTCTCCTGGGTAACCCCAACAAATGTTTTTCTAATGCCGGACCGCCCCGAAAGTGAGGATTTCCATAGGAAATGCAGCATGAAGGAATTGGCATGTAGTGGCAAGTACTGACGTAACTTCTAACGTTTGATGGAGTGGTGCCGTAGAAAATCTTATTTTGGACGAGTGACCCGGGGGACAAGTCCATGGCAACGAGTGGCAAAGAAAAGGTGATTGACCCTTGTGTATAATGCATAGACATGATAGTAGTTTATGCAACTGTTACACAATGAGTGTCAGTCGATTGAAGTCTGTTAAAAATGATTTGTTAACAGATACATTTTAGCAAACTTAACCTTTTAAGGGAGCTTATGTCGAGCGTGTAAAGTCAGTCTTGAAGCGGGCTTTCTTTTCAACCTGGGGATTAGTGTTTGCGCGAGCGAGGTCGCATCGGCTGGCCAAATGCAATGTGACAGCGGTTTCTCTTAAAGTGCCTTTTGACGTACGGACATTCGTATAACTAAGTCGCAGCTCTTATGAATGGAGGGTAATTTGGCCATTTTCATTAACCGCCGATGAAAAAGAGGGGTGTTATTATGTAACTCGTACTGTCAAGGGTTACTTAAGTTATGTTTAAACTTAGAGCAGGACAGGCATTGAGGTGTTAACGGGCATTTTCAGAAAACTGTGTGTACCCTTTACTTTTTTTAATAACCTAACAAATGTTGGATTATTTCAGGTTAGAATCGCGAGGACTATGATTTTAAATAATAAAAAAAGTGTCCCGCATTTTTTTTCAGTTTTGTGACGTGTTTTACATACATTCTATATGGACCGTCACAAAACTGACAAATAAATTTTCTATGGAGAAATTTTGGACTTTTTTGGGCATAAAGGGTAGGTACACAGTTTTCTGAAAACTCTAATATTAATTGTGACCAAAATGATCAGGGTCTGTTGTTTGTGTGCGTGATTTCGGCATTTGTGTGACAGTTTTGTTTTAGTGCGAGTTTGTAGGAACGTAACAAATTTTGACATGAGCGCAGACGTGTGCTGTACGTGTGTTCCTCGTCCCTCTCAAGAAGTAGCAGAAAAATTGTAGTGCATAGACAAGCCAAAGGCGCCTCCCGTCTTAGTTTGAACTATCCATATTAGTTTGAACTTGCGTCAGAAGTAAGTGTCGAGCCAACTGTATCCGCAGTCCCTATTGATGTGTGCACACATGATTACGTTCGATGGCTCCATGTATAATTTAAGATCAAGTTCGAGACAGACATATGGTGATTTTGCCGCTTGAGGCGAACCAGTGACATAGGCCGCGCGATGGATTAAGATCGCTCGGCGAAACTGGTGGGGGCAATTTGGCGCATCTGTACAATTGCGCACTAAATTGTTAAGTTCTGAGTGTATTTCTTTGAAATATGTTTTTCTTATTTCGCATTTTTTTGTACCTTTAGTCACCTAACATATAACACTCGTTTTTGCTTGTGACTTATTTTGCTAGTATGTTGATTCAGAATCTTGGTAGTATTTTTTACGTGCTTTTAATTAACCATGATTTAATTAGTTTTCTTTTTAACATAACAATTCACGTCGTAAACCATTTTTCTGGCTTGCCATGTTCATATATTTGGGCATTTTTTTCACTAACTACGACATCATAACGTACTTACTACTAATACAGTAAAACAATCCGTGCGCAACAGTACTGAAGAGACACGTGACGCGTGAACGAAGCGAGGGAAGGGAAGAACAACCTGATTATTTAGTTTAGTAATATTTAGTTATCATTTCCTTGTGCCGCGGTAGCTAAACTGTTAACCCTATGCGTACACGTGCCATCGTAAGGTCGCCGGCGCGCAAGCTTACACCGACAGGCCGCTGTCGCCTCTGTGGCACGGCTCTATTGTTATAAACATAAGAGCTGGTGAAGATCATTGTGACCGCTTCGGTTGCTTAGCTACTTCTGCTGCTGACTGGACATGTTTCGTTTTTAGGGTTCCGTACCTCAAAAGGAAAAAAACGGAACCCTTATAGGATCACTTTGTTGTCCGTCTCTTTTCTGTCTGCCGTCAAGACCCTTTTTATCTGGAACACGTAGAGCTAGCAGGCTGAAATTAACATCATATATTCAAGCCTGCAGTCCCTTGAAGCTGTGAACAAATCAAACTTCTAAGTCAACGCAATCAAAAGATACAGTCATTAAAAAGGTTGTTTCCATACAAATTGCCGTACCCTGAAAACCTAAAGGGTACTTCCAGTTGTCCTAGAAACTTGAAATTCGGTATGAAGGTAGCTCTTATAGCAGAACCGCTCAGAAAATTCTCAAAATCCAAAATTTTTATGTCTGTGTACATTTCACAGACCAATATAAGATGACCCCACACTGCGTACATTTGGCTTAGGAGCAGGGCTCTGCTAACAGTGGACAATTTAAAACACTGGGGAATAGCGTTAAAATCGTTGTCGAACCCCTCATGCCCGCGAGTCTGACTCGCACTTGTCCGGCTTTTTTGTACAATAAAGTGTACGCTTACTTACATACAAGTCGATGACCTCTTTCCTTCCGTGGTTCGACCACTATCATAAGTCATAATGAACGTTTAGCTAATAACGAAATGCATATCTTCGGTATGCGGTGCTGCGGCATCAGAACTTTCGTTATCGGGGTCAATCAACTTTTAAGTGCCGCTCGTTGCCATGGAGATGTCCCCTGGATTATTCCTATGATTTGCGTATACCTACATCATTTTTAAAGTGATATAAAAGGCAAGTTACTTATATTTGTATCTGTAACTGAGTGGTAACTTAACTTATAGTCTATTGAGCGCTCGTTTTCATTTTGAGAATAAAATCTCGCTTTTTAAAAAAAGTGACTAAACATGTTCTTTCAAATGTAAAACTAGAATAGTGTTAGAACCTACTTTTTGTTATTGTGAAAAAGCGTTTCGTAAATTTCAATTGCGATAAACTGAAAAAGGCCGTGCTAAGTGATTAGTTTTATGGTGAGATTAAGCCCATGACACACGTAGTCAAAAACTACATATTTTTACCTCTTTACACGTCTGCTGATTTTAAATTTAGTTTAAATTGACCCTAGAGACTATACATCTCTAAGCCATTTAGATTAAGTATAATATTATAGTATTAATTCTGGGACCCTATACATCCCTTTGTAATTTAAATTTTCACAGACATTTGACCTGGAGACCCTATACATCTCCTGCTCAATTAAAACGTGCCAGTAAAGTAGTGTTCTGGTTTTGCTGTTCTAATAATTACTTTTTACACTTGTTTCTAAAATGCGGTTTTTTTTTCTCTCTTAATCTTTTAATGACAGAGTGAGGTTTCTTTGTGTAATTTGTCTGTGGTTACGTATTGTAAGAGCTAATGTAACTTGTTTTTAGAAAAAATGATTTTGTGCCAAGTTTCTTGCGGCGCATTCTTCTTGGCAATCATGGTCTTTCCGAAAGCGCTGGTAGACTCGAAAAAATTACTTGTAAAAGAGCATTCAACTGCCTATTTGCTGAATAAAATTTTGAATTTGAATTTGAATTTTGAATTAGAATACAACATATATTTACGAGTATTCCCCATTCAAAAACACGAAAATTTCAAGATGTGCAGCTCAATCGAAAGTGGGCTGTTTACAGACATCCTTAGCTTAAGTACTTTTATGAAAAACATTCAATTTATTTACCAATCATCCGTCTAAAATGTATTTACACTTGTGAAGCTTAAATGAAAACCCCTCGATGTTAATTACAGAACAAGGGCTTTAGTAAGTACTTGTTAAAACCGCTGCCGATTTTATTTGTACTAGAGATACATTCAGATATTGTAGTGAAACAACTTAGTCGGGTCTAGTACCTAATCGTCGATAACACCCTCAGAATGAAACAGACCCAATTCTAAATATGTCATACTAGATTTTGCCCGCATCTTCGCTCGCGTGTACCATGAGTATTTCAAAGAACCAAGATATCGAGCAAGCAACATGCAAGCAAGCTAACTATACCGTGTGATATGTCATAATAAAAGAGCTCGTTGTGACGGTCTACGACCCGTAAAACGAAAAATCCCAATTTTTCCCGTTCCCTTGGGAATTTTGGAAAGTCATCTCTTAATGTTCCTCTACACTCCCTAAGCAACCTACATACCGAATTTCAGCTTTCTACGACCAGTAAAACGAAAAATCCCGTTTTTTCCCGTTCCCGTGGGAATTTCATAAAATCCTTGAAACGGTTTTTTACTATTATAATCACCTACTTCTATGCCAAATTTGAAGAGTCTTGTAATTAAAGTTCATAGGATTTCGTTGAACTGAATATGCGAGTCCCGTTTTTTCCCGTTCCCGTGGGAATTTCATTAAATCCTTGAAACGGTTTTTTACTATTATAATCACCTACTTCTATGCCAAATTTGAAGAGTCTTGTAATTAAAGTTCATAGGATTTCGTTGAACTGAATATATGAGTCCCGTTTTTTCCCGTTCCCGTGGGAATTTCCGAAAATACTTTCAACAGTTTTTTACCATTATAATCACCTACTTCTATGCCAAATTTGAAGAGTCCAGTAATTTAGGTTCATAGGATTTCGTTGAACTGAATATATAATTTCCGTTTTTCCCCGTTCCCGTGGGAATTTCCGAAAATCCTTAAAACAGTTTTTTTTCTATAATAATCACCTACATCTATGCCAAATTTATAGTCTTGCTATTATGGTTACTGAGATAGGGTCACTCGGAATCGAATATATAAATCCCGTTTTCTCCCGTTCCCGTGGGAATTTCCAAAAATCCTTAAAACCGTTCTTTAATAATTATAATCACCTAATTCTACGTCAAATTTGAAGAGTCTAGCTATTATGGTTACTGAGATAGGGTCACTCTGAATCAAATATATAAGTCCCGTTTTCTCCCGTTCCCGTGGGAATTTCCAAAAATCCTTCCTTAGTGGGTGCCTACATTGTATAAGGTATCTATGTGCAAAATTTCAAGTCTCTAGGTCCAGTGGTTTCGGCTGCGCGTTGATATATCGACAAGTGAGTCAGTCAGTCAGTTTAGAATTTTATATATACAGATTTGAAATCTGTTAGTTACATTGACTTCGAGAAAAAATTATAAAACAGTTGGGTTAATTGGAGCCCCCCAAGGGGTAGAAGAGGGTTGAAATGTTGTTCCTTACAAGTATTGACTTACTAACACCATGGCCTTTGGGTGTACGAGGGCTGTTTGATAAGTACCCGTTTATGAAAAAAAAAAAACGTTTTTTTATTGTATATATGCATTTATTTTTCTACGTAGTCACCTTTTAACTCTATACATTTGTTCCACTTATACTCAAGCTTCAATAAACCATCCAAAAAGTATGATTTTGGAAAGTCATTAAAATAGGCCTCTGTGGCGGCAATGCCTTCGTCATTTGATCCAAATCGCTTGCCGCCGAGCCATTTTTTTAGGTTGGGAAACAAAAAGAAATCGCATGGAGCCAAATCTGGAGAATACGGGGGGTGAGACAATAGTTCGTAGCGTAACTGTGCTAATTTAGCCGTCACAACTCTGGACGAATGAGCCGGGGCGTTGTCGTGATGAAACAGTACTTTTTTCTTTTTTAAATGGGGTCGTTTGTCCTTCAACACGGCGTCAAATTCATCCAATAAATTGGCATAGTACTGCCCTGTTATTGTTTTTCCCTTTTCTAAATAGTCAATATGTATAATACCCTGCGAATCCCAAAAAACGGTCGCCATGACCTTTCCAGCCGATGGGACGGTTTTTGCTTTCTTTGGAGCAGGTTCATCCGGTACAATCCACTGCTTCGACTGCTCTTTCATTTCCGGGGTGTAGTAGGTGGACCCACGTTTCGTCCACGGTCACGAAACGACGCAGAAACTCCTTCGGGTTACGTTTGAACACTGCCAAACACTGCTCCGAAGTAGTCAGTCGGTTCCGTTTTTGCTCCTCCGTGAGTAAACGCGGCACCCAGCTCGCCGATACTTTCTTCATACTCATTTTTTCTTCTAATATGTGTTGTATCCTCTCGATTGAAACGTTTACAGCATCAACGATTTCTCGAAGTTTAATTCGGCGGTCGGCTAAAACGATATTTTCAATTTTGTTAACCATATCGTCTGTAGTCACCTCAACTGGCCGGCCTGGGCAATCCTCATCAAAGACGGTTGTTCTCCCCGGTTAAACTCGTTATACCAATATCTGATTGGTTGTCATAGAATGAGCACATTCATGATAAACCGCTTACATTCTTAGTTTTATTTCATCACATGTTTTTCCTTCCAAAAATAAGAATCTAATTACAGACCGATACTGTTCTTTCTCCATTTTAACAATTTTAAGTTCACGCCTTCACTGAGTCGTTGTCAAATGAGAAAAAAAAAACAAAAGAATGCCATTTTTTTTTTAATTTTCCCGCCTCTGAAAAATGGCTTAAAAAGGTGGTATACTTATTTGAGCCAGTGATATTAATATATTTAGAAAACGGGTACTTATCAAACAGCCCTCGTACATAGTACAAAATCCCAATACCACACGGCATTTTCCGATGACAGCCATACGTCATAGCGCTGTCGTTCGATCGAACTAAGACTGACTGACGCTCGATTAGAGGTCTTTTGGTTCGGACGTTTTCAAGCGCTAACCCGAAGTCCATGGTGTTGATAAGTCAATGGTTACAAGGCATCGTTTGACTATAGTTACAAGCTCTATGTTTTTGTAGCGATTTTTCAAAGACAATCCTGCTACACCCTTTGTTATGGATACGTAAGTACGGTTACCTATAAAGCTTACTGTAATAAAAATTACAATTTGGACATAATTATAATAATAATAACTTGTCTAATTACGTTTTAACTAAGTAGTTTACCTGTATTGACAGAACGTATGTATATGTATGTAAAGACGTATGGACGGGTCCTTCAGTATTCCGTTTTTATTGCCAATTTTGTGGCACTAATTAGTGCCAGCTATATGAGCCGGCGGGCTCGCAACACGGTTCTTATTTTAAAATGTTCCAAATGGCATAATCCTGATGTATAAATTAATGGATGGAAAAGTAATATTTTAGACGAAATAAAACTGAATATATAAAACTAGTTTTCGATTAAAAAAACTGCATCGAAATCGGTCCATCCGTTTGGGAGCTACGATGCTACAGACAGATACATAGATACACAGACACAAGATACACAGGTACACAGGTCAAACTTGTAACACCTCTCTTTTTCGTCGGGGGTTACAAATAATACAAACCTCTCGAATAGTAAAAATAAATATTTACTCAACAGATTTTACGACCTCTCTTCTTCGGTTTATTTTATATATATATATATATATATATATTTATATTTACCGGTATATTTACCTTGTTCCGAAAATAGACGGTATGGTTTATTCGGAACATCAAAATTACTTGTAACGTACACTTGCGTGGGTACCAATACTACCTTGTTTGATGTGCCATCTATACATATAAAACAGTACCGTGACTGAATGACTGACTGACCGACCGACCGACCGACCGACCGACTCACAAACAACGCACAGCCTAAACCACTGGAACTAGAGACTTGAAATTTGGCAGACATATACCTTGAGTATCCTAGAGGTGCACTAAGAAGGGATTTTTCGAAATTCCCACGGGATAGGGAACTAGACCATTTTGAAATATTTCACGGGGGCAAAGCCGCGGGGTATAAGCTAGTCCTGTATATATCTTCGCATGTTCACCCTGTGTGTGTGTGTGTGTGTGTGTGTGTGTGTGTGTGTGTGTGTGTGGGTGCATAATTTAATATTCTAACAGACTGCACGAATACATCGAGATCGGATTCTGTACTTTAGGACAAAAAATTAGGTATGGACATAGTAGAAAAACCTTTCCCGCGAGCCAGGCAAAAACCAATGTTATGACAATGCCATAAAGCCCCTCAAGGGCCCTGCGTAGCAATTCAATGATGTGTGTGGAGTTTCCAATCCGCACTGGGCCCGCGTGGGAACTATAGCCCAAGCCCCTCTCCCTCTGAGAGGAGGCCTGTGCCCGGCAGTGGGACGTAAAAAAAAAGGGCTGGTGACGATGATGATGATGAAATTTATACGGAACCCTCTGTTCGCGAGTCCGACTGGCACTTGGCCGGTTTTTTTATAATTTGCCATTTGTAAACTGCACCCGGTATCTACGAGCCGTTTAATTTTAATAAGCTCACTATCGAAAATATAATTTGTCCGTTTTCCTGAATTTATTAAACAGCGCAGCGCTGTTTCAATAAACTGAACGCCTGAAACGTAATGCTCTCTTTTTGTTGCTGCAATCAGGAACGAAAGTCTGGTAAAAGCAAAATGTAATAATCATTATTTCACTACTGAAATAAGCGGCGGAACAGCTGTTAATAAAATGAAATAACTAGCATGTTTTAATTTTCGAACATTGACTTGCCAACACCTTGGACGTTAGGTTAACGCTTGAAAACGTCCGAACCAAAAGACCACTAATCGAGCGTCAGCCAGTCTTAGTTTGGTCGAACGACAGCGCTATGACGTATGGCTGTCATCGAAAAAGGCCGTGTTGTATTGGGACCATTGACTTACCAACACAATGGCTTCGCGTTAACGCTTGACAACGTCCGAACCAAAAGACCACTGATTTACAAAAAGTCAATCTTAGTTTGGTCACACGGCAGCGCTATGACGCTAGCGGATTTCTGACCCGCGATAACTCTCGTTATGAAATACCACTCCGCGTATTTTGTAGGTAGTTCCATGAAACTCATTTCAAACTGCTAATTAAAGTTCGCGCTGACATTTCGCTAAATAACGAGTACTACGACGCGATGTGGCTGCATTTGCATAATACAGATGCATTAATCCGTTTGCTTGCTAGTCATGCCGCTAAGCAGCAGTGCTTGCACTGTTTTGTTCCGGTATGGAGAGTTAGACAGCCGGTGTAATTATGGGCACAAGAGGCATTTCATTATAGCCCTCTAGGTTGGAAACGCATCTGCAAACATCCCTGGGTGTTTATGTGCAGTGGTGATCACTGATCACTTATCATCAGGTGACCCACTTTTGCTAGTTGCCTTCCTAATCGTAAAAACCGGCCAATTGCGAGTGGGACTCGCGCTCGAGGGTTCCGTAGAAAGATTTTAACGCAGTCCCCAGTGTTAGCAGAGCCATGTTCCTAAGCAAAATGTACGCAGTGTGGGGTCAACTTGTATTGGTCTGCGTTATCTACAGACGGACATAGAAATTTTAGATTTTGAGACTTTTCGGAGTGGTTGTGCTATAAGAGCTACCTACATACCAAATTTCAAGTTTGTAGGACAACTGGAAGTATGCCCTTTTGATTATCGAATTTCGGCAATTTGTATGGAAATGGCCTTTTTAATGACTGTATCTTTCGATTGCGTTGACTTAGAAGGTTGATTTTTTCACAGCTTCAAGGGACCGCAGGCTTGAGTATTTGATATTAATTTTAGCACGCTACCTTCACGCGTTCCAGAGAAAAAGGGTCTTGACAGACAGACAGACAGACGGACAACAAAGTGATCCTACAAGGGTTCCGTTTTTTCCTTTTGAGGTCGGAACCCTAAAAAGTAATTATAAATCAATAATTATATAGAATACATTCATATTAAGCCTCCAGGCCCGAAAACAAACATCTGCCCCGAACGGGGATCGAGCCCGGCACCTCAAGCTTCATAATCCAGGTTCTCTAACCACTGAGCCATCCGAGGGTCAAGCACGACTTGTCGAATCCTGCGTAACGTTACGGTTATCGTATCGATATCGAGAAACGTCATACTAAATTTTAGTTCCAAATACGCTCGCGTGCGGGCGCTGTTCCAAACGCCATACAAACTCGACAACGTTTACTATTCGATTTTACGTTACGCAGCATTCGTAAAGTCGTGCTTGACCCTCAGGTCGTCGAATAGCCGACTTTACGAGGCCACCTAGCCCTCCATGTGAAGTTATAGGAAATCGTTATACAATAATGGGTTTAAAGCAAATCCTTTCATAAATGTTTTATGCCATTATATTCGTTACGAGATTTTTCAGACTCCATTGTGTACCTCGCTGATACGCAGTACCGATGCCATCTCCATAGCAATTTCTGCATGAATTGAAAGACATCTCGGTCCTGCCGTCGAGTAGTCTTCATTTAATAATTTTATATTCTGATCTGAAAAGAGATGTTTCTGGAGGAAATAAATTTAGTTTATGCAACTGTTACAAGAACATATTAGCGACTTTGTTAGGTGTTGACGTCGCGACCTCATTTTTGAACATTTTTCGTTATTTTTTCTTAAAAAAAAATTGTAAAGTCGGATTTTTGAAAAAAGTACCATTTATTTTGCGAACCTGCTCGTAAAATTTTACGAGAATCTGTTGAGAAATGCGACCTGTTGGGGGGGAACAGGCAGACAGACGATGGACTGGCCCCTATTTCACCAACGTTACAAGTGTCAGTTGTCAATGACAATTCGGTGTCAGTTGCTGACTTGAATAGCTCTTGTTTTAGCGCGCTTCATATTAGCACAGAAATGTGCTTCGAATTGTCATTGTAAATTGACAATTGTAAAGTTGCTGATGTAGAGGCCAGGCATACGAAAGCATTTTTGTCCAAACTGAAACGTAGATACTGGCTCACTTCGTTCCTTCGGCATAAGAATAAATAATAACATAGTAGAATGGAATCTCTTTTGACGTAGTCCAAAACGCCGCCATTTATATACCTACTTCCCCCTTCACGTCGATACACCCCTCTGTCGTCCAGGCGTGTTGCTAGGGTTGCTTACTGTTAAATATTACTTACGACCAAACATAATACCTATCGCTAAAATATGAGTTTTTCTTTACTTTGAAATAATATTATTCTAGTTTTACAAAATATGAGATTTATAAATCATTACGTACCTACGTATTAGATACTTCTAAATAAGAGGTTACTACCTATAAGTGTCATACCAAATGAAGCCATTTAAGGTGATTTAAGTAAGTATTACACCCAAATACAGCACAATAACTTGACACCGTTGTTATTTCTTTCCAAGATCGGCGTTTCCAAGATGTAGGTACGGAACGCACAAACAACCAAACGCGCGTACGGCGATGCAGGCCGTGACAGCCTGACTGAGAGCTCGTTTAACGAGTACTCTAATATCGTGACCTTGAGCCCGTCCGGAGCTGGAGTTTCCGTTCTACTATGTTATTATTTATTGTTATGCGCTCTGTCAATGAGGGTCCTTAAAATAAATTACTAAGATGGAACCTTAAAAGCTACGGAATCCTTTCCTGGGAGATGCCAACATGCTCTTGGTCGGTTCCTTTATTTGTTAATGTAGACTACAATACACATACTATATATCAAAGCCACGCCTGGATCTATATAAATATTTCTAGCTAACGTATTTTTTTCCAGATTTAATGGAATTAACTTTTTTATCGCTTCAATAAGAAGTATTGACAATGAGTCAGAGAAATGTATTCGAACACATTCTTTTTTGCCTTCGGTATTTTTTTTTTTGGCATTAGCATTCAATCTTTACAATTATTCTTCTTTACGTACTTAATATGAAATACGCGAAAATTTTTCAGAATGGATTTAAGGGTGTTTATGACGCTTTCATGCAAAAACTACTCAACGGATTTGGATAAAACTTCACAGTAATTTAGTCCAGTTCCTGTTTATATCTGACAAGCTTTCGTCCGCGGTTTCGCTCCCGAGGCAGAACTCCTTATCCCGTGGGTACTAACTTTAAAAATAACGTTTTCCTCGTACAAACTTCCACCCCCTTTTTCAACGTCTTAGGATTGAAATTTTCGAAAACGGTGAATTACGTGTTAATTTACTTCTTTTGAAAAATATAGCCGTATAACGTTTTTCCATGCAAATGTTCACGCCCCCCCCCCACCCTTTAACCCTCTTAGGGGTGGAATTTAGGAAAAACCCGGCTTGTCCCTTGTGTACGTTATAAAAGGAACCTGTATGCCAAATGTCAACTTTCTAGGTTAAGTCCAGTTTGGGCTGGGCTTTGATCAGTCGGTCAGGACTTTTCTTTCTATAGTTATAGACTTCGGGTTAGCGCTTGAAAACGTCCGAACCAAAAGACCACTAATCGAGCGTCAGCCAGTCTTAGTTTGGTCGAACGACAGCGCTATGACACATTTTTCATGAATTTTGAACTAGATCCAAAGACTATGGTGTTAGTAAGTCAACGCTCTTTATCTTTATATCAATGTCATTTGAATTGTGTAACAAACATGCAAATATCTAAACATGCAAAACCTTCTCATTTATAATGTTAGTAACTATAAAATACTACGCCGCTTTATCTCTAGCTGTTAAAGTAAATATTGTTATGAGATTAAACGAATAAATAAAAATGGGATACTGGTAGTTGGTAACACGTGACTGCTAGGGATTAAACAAAAGTTCATAAAAATGTACAAAGCCTTATTGCCAGCTTTATTCCCGAGTTATAGTCTGAATAAAAGTTTTCAGTTCCCGCCGACCACCTCACAGCTCGACTTATTGTGCCCTTAAATAGAATAAATAGAATAAAACAGGGATGTTGGAGCTCCGTAACCGTAACCGAAACTATCGCTTATCCGAAATGAAAATCTGTCCGTAACCGAAACTATCGGTTATCCGAAAAGAAAATCTGCCCGTTACCGTAACTATCGGATATCCGAAATGAAAATCTGCCCGTAACCGTAACCATCGGATATCCGAAATGAAAATCTGTCCGTAACCGAAACTATCGGTTATCCGAAATGAAAATCTGTCCGTAACCGTAACCGAGACTAACGGATCTATTGGATATCCGAAATGAACATCTGTCCTTAACCGTAACCGAAACTAGATACACAGGTCAAACTTATAACACCCCTCTTTTTCGTCGGGGGTTAAAACAGTCAATTTGCCCATCCTCGTAAATCCATTCACGCTCGTTCCATTCAGTTATTATAGTGGTTATTAAGCTGGGTCGTGCGCTCCCAGAACCCATGGTCCTTGGATTAGTCCAAAACACTTTATTTATTATTATTAAACTCGACTTATATACGTGAGTGATCCGTTTTGTTTCACTATGATCGAGTCTCACGGTAGTTTCATGCTAAAAATTATTACCTAACTATGTGTGTTTTGCGTTTATAGTTTCCGAAACCAGTCTGTGTAATGTTATTTTTATATGCGTATCTAGATATGAAATTTTATATTCATAACTTCTCTGCACTGAAGGCTTAGAAATGAATATAATAACAGCTCTCCGCAACCTCTGTCAAGACTTGAACCGCAACTAGCCGCAATTGTTGTCGGAAACTTTTCTATTCTCAATTTTCTATATATTTTCAGAACACATTGAGATGTCTGTGGACTTTTACTTTTTTATAATACGTAAAGCTCTGGGAAGCCGGAGTTAGGTTTGCTTTTATTAAAATTAAAACAACAAGGCGAAGTTGTATAGAAAATATAATACAGTATAAAAATAAAAACTGTACACAAATTGTCCCAGTCAGCACTGCTCTTGAAAATAACTTTTAAACACTGGCCTTAACCTCAGAATACAGAATTCTGTTCTGTATTCTGAGGCCTTAACACAGCAGGATAGGTAGGAAGGCAGGGCAGGGTATCGGGGTAGCCTCGGAGCTTCCGGTAGGCTTCAGTCTTGAGCGGCGGTCTGCTCCGAGGCAGTAGGGCGACGGAAACCAGACGGCGGAAGAGAAGCGAAAGGTGGATCGGGTAAGGAAGGGCTGGAAGTAAATAAATACCCTGCTTTATTGATTGCTTGCTTGCCAGTGGCTGAAAACTAAAAGAGACTTGGATTAGGTTTCTCAAATGTATGTACAACATAAAAACAATAAGAACTGAACTACAAATATTTACAAGGTTTAAACAGTACCTGCACTAGTGGCAGGCCTTTTATATTACAAGTAAATCGCTGATAATTAACAAGAAGAATCAGCAAGAATCAGAAGAAGCCAGACAATTTTCAAGTCCCGGAAAAAAAAAGGCCGATCGATAATTAGGAATTTTGAATTTAGTTCGAATTGTAAGCGGCCAGTTGCTCGCCAAAGAGGTTGGCCACGTTACATGTTGCCGTTTAAATATGCTACCAGGGTCACTCTGGATAGCCAGACTGGTGATAGTGGCCTTTCGATATTTGGTTGTATTAATTAAAAGCTCAATATATCGCCCGGGACACAGCTAACCGCTAACCACGACTCGGCCAGTGGCTTCCCTGTTCATCGCGCGCGATCGCCTCCTACCGTCCAAAGTTTGATGGACAATGTTTCAAAAACGGGTTAACCGATTCTAATGAAACTTACAAGGGAAGGTACAGTCAGCAGCAGGGGGGCTAGCACGCGGGCCATTTAATCGCTTGTCGTCCAGTGCGTCCTTCACTGATTCCGTCACTATGAAAGAGACGCACTGCGCGACAAGCGACAAAATGGCGCGCTGTGCTACATATGCAGAAGTAGCTAATCTACCGAAGCGGTCACAAATCATCCAAGCACGGCTCTATTGTTATAGACATAAAATGCAGATCATTGTGACCGGCTTCAGTTGCTTAGCTACTTCTGTTGCTGACTGTACCCAACTGTCCGGCTTCGATTTGATTTGTTTTATATATGTTAGAGATTAGTCTAAAATAACATACACGTATTTTTTTAGCTGCCCAAAACTTAACCTATTCGGAGAAATTGACCCTCCAAAGTACTAAAAGTGACCATACCCGATCTGCTGTAGAGAGTTATGAAAAAAAAATTCTTGTTAATTATTGGCTTGATTATATGTTGGAGAACATGAAAAAATAATGGAGCGGTGTTTTATTATTTCGGCTCAAACTCATATTTTCCAAAAAAAACACCTTCCAAATTTACTACACTCAAGAGCAAAAAAAACGGGTGACTTTGTATGGAATTGATCATACAAAGTGTCCCGTTTTTATTGCGGCACGACTGGCCGCGACTTTGTCTGTCGCGCGAGATTATATCACCCGTCCCGTTGCGTTCTGAGTGACAGAAAAGGTCGGGCAGTTGTTCTCGTGCGAGACAGAAGTCGCACTGTGAGTTGCGCTAGACCTACAGGTCAAATTTATGCCTAAACCTTCTCCTTTTCGTGGTGGGTTAAAAGACGCAATGTATTACGTGCACGCTCGCCTGTCGCGCCTCCTAGCGGCCATCATGTCAAGCGAGAGGCAGTGGGTGCGATGCAATTACTGCATCAAAGAGCTGTATAGTGGAAAAATAATTGGCGTTGAAATGAAGTTTGCCACGTGAAAGGTTAAATAGCAGCGGGAATTGCTGACAGGAGCCTTTCCATCTTAGCTTTATATATCTAGCGACCAGAGTGGTGGCGTTTGAAGTTTTTCTTTTTACACTTGCACGTAATAATGGTTATAAAGTGCAAGCTGACCTCTGATAACCGGGCAAGAACGTGTCGGGCCATGCTTAGCGTAGGGTCTCATAACCGTTATTACAGTCGGCAGCAATAGCTTCTAAGCAACCGAAGCGGTCAGAATGGTCTAAGCACGGCCAAAGAATATATATACTAACGTAAAAAGAAACGACACGGACGCATGTGTGCAGTAAACTACTGCGTTGTTATTGTGTGCGTGTCAGGATGCGAGCGGGGGCGAGCGCGGGTCGCGCGAGGTGTGGAAGGCGAAACGCGAACGCCAAAACGGAGGGCCGCCTAGTCGCGCCGTAACATCGTAACGGTCGCTTCCCTTTGGATTTTATGAGAGAACTGTTCGTACGGTTTCGAATATTCGCAATAGTTAAAGAAAATAATAAAATGTTTAAAATTTATATCGTAAAAATAGAAAGCATAATTAATTAAGCAATTTATGAAATAACAATAATATTTTAATTTAACATTAGATTACATAGATTCCTTTATTTCTTATTGAAAATAATTACATCGTGAATGTCAAAAATATGAGAAATTGAGAAAGAGAACGTCAAAAAAAAAGCAGCTAAAATTAATGCAAGATATAGTAAAATAAAATGTCAAAGCATGCACAATATAAATTTTTACATAATATTTCATTACATAATTAAACTTCTTTCACTAAGTATTTAGTTATCATTTCCTTGTGCCGCGGTAGCTAAACTGTCAACCCTATGCGTACACGTGCCATCGTAAGGTCGCCGGCGCGCAAGCTTACACCGACAGGCCGCTGTCGCCCCTGTGGCACGGCTCTATTGTTATAAACATAAGAGCTGGTGAAGATCATTGTGACCGCTTCGGTTGCTTAGCTACTTCTGCTGCTGACTGGACATGTTTCGTTTTTAGGGTTCCGTACCTCAAAAGGAAAAAAACGGAACCCTTATAAGATCACTTTGTTGTCCGTCTGTCTGTATGTCTGTCTGTCAAGACCCTTTTTCTCTGGAACGCTTGGAGGTAGCATGCTGAAATTAATATCAAATACTCAAGCCTGCCGTCCCTTGAAGCTGTGAATCAACAATCTTCTAAGTCTTAAAATCTAAGTCAACGGAATCAAAAGATACAGTAATTGAAAAGGCTATTTCCATACAAATTGCCGAAATCCGAAAACCTAAAGGGTACTTTCAGTTGTCCTAGAGACTTGAAATTTGGTATGAAGGTCTTATAGCACAACAAACACTCAGAAAAGTCTCGAAATCTTAAATTTTTATGTCTGTCTGTAGATTTCGCAGACCAATATAGGTTGACCCCACACTGCGTACATTTTGCTTAGGAGCAGGGCTCTGCTAACACTGGACTCTTAAAACACTGGGGAAAAGCGTTAAAATCTTTCCACGAAACTACGTGCGCGAGTCCGACTCGCACTTGGCCGGTTTTTTATGTAAAAAAACCAGGGCATGCCTAGTACGCTGCAATTCAACAGAATTCACCCTCGTTAAAAGTTACGCGAATAATCCCATTTGAATATGGACCGATTCGTTAAAAAAGTCGCTCACACATTTACATACTACCGATGAAGGGATAAAATTGACGCGTTTTTTTTAAATGGCGCCTTGCATTTTGCCAGAGCACAATTTTATTGAGTTACTTGTTAAAATTTAGTCTGAATCGTAGATTGGAGTATAAAATAGATACGGCATTTGGTAATAATAAATCGAAATATAGAGATGCCGTCATACAGGGATTGTACAAGCGGTTTTATTTAACACCTGTATTTAAATTGAGAAATTATAACCGAAATAAAAGTCATCCCCACTTTACGGCCCATTTTGGGGTACCTCCCCTACGGAGATACCCCAAAATGGGCCATCTGACAGGTAGCAAAATGTTCGTCAGTCAAATTTAGTCAGTAGATTAAAACAAGAGATTGTACTCGTATATTGCACAGGAACGGCTGTTAGTCCACTATCTTGAGGTACGGATCGGCCGAAAACAATGATGGCTCGTCAGATCGGTATGAGGAGAATTCAGAACACAGAATATACCAGAAGCCGCGTTCAGTCGTAATCGCACGCCGCGGAGTGAGTCCGTTTTACACTTCCGTACCCAAAGGGTAAAATACGGGGCCCTATTACAAAGACTCCGCTGTCCGTCCGTCTGTCTGTCTGTCTGACGGAAGGCGCGAAACGTTCAAGGTCAAGGTCATAGTTTTAGTTGCCTCGCTTTTAGGCGCGCTCGCGGGTTCTGTTTTGTTCTGTATTCTAGGGACTAGGGACTGTATTCCGGCGTGAATGTTAGGAAATAACTCGGTTTTCGGGCTTGATTGAGTGAAAATAGAAATTCATCTGTGATCTGTGATTTAGGTATTTCCGATCCACTATAGTAGTCCCACGATAACTCTGCAACGCACTGACAACAGTAGAAATCTAAAGATTGTTTATGGCAACACTGATTTATCCATCATCCACCATCCACCATTATAATACCTCTCATATTTCGTTTTCTACATTTTTTTTCCCGTACAACGGCAAAACCTACGAAACACTGGAAAAATTTTGTCCTCCAATGGACAGAGCGATATTTAAAAAAAAAACAGCCACTTTTGATTACTACTATCATTATTATTTATAATTAAAGAAATGTTTGAGTGACATGAAAAAAGTATTACCACAGCGTGATTTTTCTGAGTTGCCAATTAATATCTTATGCAGAGTTATCGTGGGACGATTATAGTAGTCGAACGCGACTAGTTTTGCGGTACTGCGGGTGGTAGGACGTTGTGCGAGGTCCGTCCGGATCGCTACCACCATCTTACTCGCTAATCCTGCCTGTGCTTGCACTGTTGTGTTCCAGTGTGGAGAGTAATAGCTTATAATAACTTATAGGATCACTTCGTAGTCCGTCTGTCTGTCTATTCATCGAGACCTTTTTTCTCTGGAACGCGTGGATATTAGGATGTACTTAAGAGGGTAAATCAAAAAGTTCTTAGAATCGGGTTAGAAACAAGCGAAAATCAGTATTTTTTTATTCAGTTTTTCTGCATAATTTCCTTCTTGTTCTATACATTTATTACACCGTTTTAATATATTATTTATTCCATCTTAAAAAAAGGATTTTTCTTGAGTCTCGAAAAACTCCCCTACGGCACCCATGACCGCGTTGTCACGTCAAATTTAATTCCACGAATATGCTGCTTTAATAACGGAAATAAGTGAAAATCACTCGGAGCTAAGTCTGGCGAGTAGGGCGGATGATCAAAGATTTCTAAACCAGCATGGCGGATTGCAGTGAAGGCCACAATGTGACCTATGTGCTGGAGCGTTATCATGGTGGAAAAGCACTCCACGCAATTTTCCTCGACGTTCTTCTTTAATTGCTTTCCGCACTTTTGTTATCAATTCGGTGTAATAGGTACCAGTAATGGTTTTACCTTTTGGTAGATAATCAATAAAAAGAATTCCTTCTGTATCCCAGAAAACTGAGGCCATTACTTTACCCGCGGTCGGAAGTACTCGGAATTTCTTCCTTGGGTGGGGAGATTGACATTTCCAGGACATGCTTTGCCTCTTCGTTTCAGGATCAAAATGGTGAACCCGTGGTTCATCCATAGATACGAGACGGCGATAAAAAGTGTCCGGGTCATGCTTGATTATTTCAAGATTCCGCTCTGAAACCTCCACACGCAAGTCTTTGTTTGCCTGTGTTGACATTCGCGGTACCCATCTTGCTGACACTTCTTTAACACCCAAAATATCAGTTAATATTGAATGTACACTACCAAATGAAATCTTTAGGGTCTCTGCTAGATGTTTAATTACTAGTCGCCTGTCTTCCAAAACCATTTTCAAAATTTTTTCAACGGTTTGTGCGTTAACTGAGGTAGATGAACGGCCGGAGCGGGGGTCGTCTTCACAGCTAGATCTGCCTCTTTTAAACTCATCAGCCCAGTAAGCAACAGTGGAATAGGGTAAAGCATCAGTGCTTGAAAAGAATGTCCAAAAAATTCTCCTCGGTAGTCATATTTTTCATACGTGACGTTTTAGTCGACTTGTTTCACAAAATATCAAATTACTCCTTAGTCGAGGGAACGATTCGAATAAAAGTAACGGTCAAATATTACACGATAATGACAGCTCAGAATAAAAAAAAAGCTTCATTTAAAAAGTTTATGTAAGCACCCAGTTCTAAGAACTTTTTGGTGCACCCTCGTATATTAAATACTCATACTCGGGACTTCAATCCCTTGAATCTGTGATTGCCCTGGAATGAAAACCTATAAGTAGGGCACTTCCACTTACCATAGAAGCTTGAACTTTGGTATGAAAGCACTTATTGCACCACTGACCAGATAAATCTGAAAATCATAGTGAAATAAATCGGATCACTCACTTATATAAGTCGAGTTTAGCCCGGCATGTTTCGGACTAATTCGTACTCCTTACTCTGGGAGAAATCTGAAAATGTTAGTGAATAATATAAAGTTGGAAACTGTTTCTAATAATAACACGGAGAATGTTCCAAGAAGGTTTCCTTTTTATATTTCCGCGCGACGGCGCCGGACAGAGCAATTACTGCACAGCAGCGCGCCAGTATTCTCGGTCGAATAGATTGAGCACGTTAAACAAAGCTTTGGTAGCGGCGAGTATTCATGAATTCACCGGAGCGAATAAGTCACTTTTCTCAATAACCAACTTAGAAAAGTTGAAAAACCCCTTACATTGTCATTTCAAAGTTCAATATTTGACAAAAACGGGTGAACCGATTTTAGTGAAACTTAGCTAAGAGCCATCTCGATTAAAATAGCTTTCGACTAAAAAAAACCGCATCGAAATCGGTCCGGGTGGTCGGGTTTGGGAGCTATGATGCCACAGACAGATACACAGATACACAGACACGCAGATACAAATGTCAAACTTAAACCACCCCTCTTTTTTGTCGCGGGTTAAAAATGTCCGTAAAAGTTGTTGTATTTGGTCGACCAAAAATTAAAAAGAATGAAAGTATTGCTGGAGCGCCAAACTGGACAGGAATCATCACCAGCCCTTTTTACGTCTCACTGCTGGGCACAGGCCTCCTCTCAGAATGAGAAGGCTTGGGCTATAGTTCCCAAGCGGGCCCAGTGCGGATTGGGAACGTCACACACACAATTGAATTGCTTCGCAGAAGTGTGCAGGTTTTCCTTCACCGAATAGCTCATGTTAAATTACAAATGTAATTTCGCACATAAATTACGAAAAACTCAGAGGTGCGATCCGGGGTGTGAACCCACGACCCTCTGCTTGATAGGCCATAGGTCAAACTACTAGGCTATCACAGCCACATACAAATTTGTATGACAGGAATGTTACATAAAAAATTCATTGTTTTCTTCCTGATTTTTGAGAAGAGTACTCGCCACGGTCAGAACAGCAATTGCTGGCTTCTCGTCCCATTTTCCAACTCGTCCACATTCTCAACTCGTCCGCTTTCTCAACATCAACTCATGCATTTTATTTTCGTTCTCTTTTCAACCGACTTCAAAAAAGGAGGAGGTCCTAAATTCGGTTGTATGTTTTTCTAATCGGAACTCCGTCATTAATGAAACTATACGTTTATAATCTATATTATATCTAGTTTTTGAAGTTTGAAGTGTGGTGAACCTAAACGCTTCTGAGGGCACCTGTGTTGCCAAGGTAACAGCAATGATAGATTATATAGATATATTCATTTATTACAATTTGGAAATTAACATATAATTTGGCTGATAACTTTATTTACATAATAAAAGCAATTTACAATGACATTAAATCTAAGCTTAAACTAAATAAACTACAACTTAAAACTAAATTAAATCTAAATGAGGCCCCCGTGGCATAGTGCCCAAAAGGCTGGCAGCGTTGCCTCGCTGAATAGCGATGCTGATTCTTTGAGAGAGAAAACTGCCAGCCCTTTGGTCACAAGTTGCATCAACTAAGCGCTTGAAAAATATCGGCATCGATTGAACAATTAAAAATATACTTAAAACAATTGAATTCAAAGTGGGACGATGTCCCCGTAATTAATAATATTTCAAATGTCAAAAATGAATACTTAATAAAAATAAATAAGAAAACACAAAATGATGTCAGTAACTAGCTTATGCCCCGCGGCTTTGCCCCCGTGAAATATTTCAAAATGGGCTAGTTTCCTATCCTGTTCGAATTTAGAAAAATCCCCTCTTAGTGCACCTCTAGGATACTCATGGTAGGTATATGTTTGCCAAATTTCAAGTCTCTAGGTCCAGTGGTGTAGGCTGTGCGTTGTCTGTCAGTCAGTCAGTCAGTCAGTCACCATACTGTTTTTATAGGTAATAAAAGTAACCTAGATGGAACAAGAAATAGGTAAATTGAAAAGTAATTAAATGTCAAAAATAATAACAATATCAAGTCACAGAATTATTGTAAAACGCGATGCGATGTCCTTGTTAATAGAAACTCGCTCCCTTTCTATTCTCGTTAGCAAAAAATCGCTGTGAGTGTTTGAAAGTGAATTCATCTACAGTCAAAGGATTGTTTGTTTGCAGGAGCGGCATTACAGTATTTTGGTTCCGTTATGTTGCAAGGTTGCGTTCCTTTGAAGCTGACACGTGGCATTTTTTCTCGTTTTCCAATTGACATTGTTGTTCTCGTTTGAGGGATTTTTCTGAATAAACAAGGGGGCATTATTACTCGGGCGTTCTTATTGTGACAGTACGGCGAGTCGTATTTTTTGTTTCGGGCAAGGGCGATAAAACCAAGAGGTCTGCCAATGCCTAATAGACCTGTCACGAATTTGAGTTTTTTTTTTTTCGTAAACAAACATACTTACCGAGCTGACGTTTCGTATCGGTATATATATTTGAAGGCGGTGTGTCAGTCATTGTCAGAAGAAAACCCAGAAATAATTGTGTTTTAGGTTTTTATTTAATTCGTCACAAATTATTCACAAGCCCTTCACAAACGTAATTTATAACTAATTACACTTCACTTAATCAACTACCCGCGCACTAAGAAAGTAGCTGCGTTTTAATTATTTTAGCACAGCATGTGTCTCGGGCCAAAGCCAAGTCAGGAATGATCCTCCAGATCGGTACTCGCCCGCCTTTATAGGCGGATGCAAACAACTCAGGTAGTGCACCTGGGAGGGAGGAGATGACGTCAGTGACCGTTCTTTGGCCCGATACATGTGCTATTTTTCATTGCTAGACGTCGCGCCGTCATATTTATTATTTTAAAGTTTTACTATTAAATTTTACCTGATTTTTGAAAGAGTTTCTTGCAAGTTGACTGTTTTAAAATTGTAACTACTAATTAAGCGAAAGTGGAAAACGTAAAAGTATCAAAACTTCAAATCCTTTGTACTAAGTGTTGGCAGCTCAAAAATTTTCAGAATTGCCGCCATTTTGCAAAGTCAACTTTCAGCAGCCAGAGTCTAAAACTGCCTTTCTTTTAGTAGTTTTTGTTAGATACAATGAAAACGGGATATTGACCGCGATTACCTTATAGGTTTGATGAGCTCCCGATATTTCGATGCAGTTGCATGCGTCATGATCACGGGCAAACTGACGAAACGAGGGTAGATACTAATAAGGTAATTGCGGTCAATATCCCGTTTTCATTATGTCTAATGCAGCTAACCGCGAATCATTTAAAACTGTCATTGGTTTTTGTTACATTAAAAATAGTCTTGATTGCATTGAAAAGTGAGGTATCCGTTTTTTACGAGAATTTTCACAAGTTTCATCGAATGAAAATGTAAAATGATTTTATTTTGTTATTTGTTCACAACCCAACACGATTGTGGATGCAACTGTTCTGGCCACTTGTTATTATTATTTATAACTCAATGTATTTGGCGCTTTATACAATCTCGCCGCACCGACAAATTGCAGGTGTGCTCCATCGAGGCGAATTGTGTCCTCGGCCGAGTTTAAATAAATTAATATAGTTGAAACTGACAATAATAACAATAGGCTTGAAAAGTGGCTGCAATTGCTTATTAGGTGTATTGTTCTTTTAGGCCGTAAAAAAATATTGCATTTTTTGGGACTTAAATTAAAACACTATAAAAGTTTAATTTTGCAATGAATTTCTCATGAACGCCGCTTGATTTTCTATAGATTGTATGTGTCACATCCATGTCACATCCATCACATTCGGAAGTGAAATGCTAATGACGTTTAGAACTTTACTTGTTTGTTTTCGATAGTATAGAGCGTTTTTGACGTCTCAAAGTACCTACAGATGAAAAAAATAGCTAATTGAGTTTCCACGACAAATTCCTACTGTTATATTTTAAAATGTACATACAAGGTTTTAACTAGCCGTTAAAAATTCAGCCAGGGGTTGAATGAAATTTATTTTTTATATTTTGTCATATATACTTTCAACCAGCAGAGGTACTGATAAAAAAATTTACAAATACGCGCGCGGACAAGCATTTATAGGTGATTAGGTGACTTAGTATCCCTTGATGTTTGACATTATGTCAGTCCAATGATAGCTAATGAGTACCTTAGGGCCGCATTTTGTCAGCGCTGAACAGGTGCGTGGCCTATCTTTAATGTTTTATATCGATGAGCAGAGGCAATGAATGTATGGGAGAATGCTTTTTTATATAAAAACTTTACAGGGGTTAATTAGTTAACACTCAAACCCAGCTGAATTCTTAACGGTTCACGCAAACGCACCTTATTATATCTTCCCCGACCGGGCATCGAGGTACCTCAGTTCACAGCCGAGTCTCTAACCACTATAGTCGTCCCACGATAACTCTGCAACGAACTGACAACAGTAGAAATCTAAAGTTTGTTTAAGGCAATACTGATTTATAGTCAAACAACACGTTTTGAACTTTTGTTTAGATTAAACATTAAACAGGTCATCGTTCATTCACCATCCACCATTAAAATACCTCTCATATTTCGTTTTCTAGATACAAAATACATTGCAAGTCATTATACATACCTAGTCAAAATAAAACCGCACCCGCACCAAGTTTTCTAGAATGTTTTTACTGTACAACGGCAAAACCTACTAAACACTGACAAAATTGTCCTCCAATGGACAGAGCCATATTAAATAACAAAACACTGTCATTATTATTTTTAATTAAAGAAATGTCTGAGTGACATGAAAAAAGTATAAGCACAGCGTGATTTTTCTGGGTTGCCAATTAATATCTTATGCAGAGTTATCGTTTAATTATAGGCTATCCGGTAACCGTTGTTTCTGTTTCAGGAGTCAGCACCCCAGGTCATTGAACCAGCAGGACCGTTCGAACTCCGCTCCCAACGTTTGCATCAACATGGTTCAGAGACCGCTGACTCTCGCCGAACACCAGAAAAGACATACCCAGGTAAGATCGACCGTCCTCATTTACCTTGCAGACTGGATGGCCACAGGTGTTATTCTTAAAGATTATCCATGACCGAAGTCCATTGACTTAACAACACCATGGACTTTCGGTCTAGTGCAAAATTCACGCAAAATATGTCCCAGTACAACACGGCATTTTTCGATGACAGCCATACGTCATAGCGCTGTCGTTCGACCAAACTGAGACTGGCTGATGCTCGATTAGTGGTCTTTTGGTTCGGACGTTTTCAAGCGCTAACCCGAAGTCCATGGTGTTGGTAAGTCAATCTATGATTGTTTCGTCGTTGAGTCGACAAATCGGTCGTCTTTCATACGGGTCGGAGCGCCTAGTGTAATCGTTAACCGTCTACCAAAAATTCTCTTCTAATGACAATTAGAAGATAATTGAGATCTTAACGCGATCGCCAGCGAGAGGTTTTTTTGTGTCAAAAATTACACTTGGCTCAGGTCACAGAACTATATCTTCTATATGTATAAAACAGTACTGTGACTGACTGACTGCAAACATATACCTTGAGTATCCTAGAGGTGCACTAAGAAGGGATTTTTCCGAATTCCCACGGCATAGAGAACTAGAACTACCCCATTTTGAAATATTTCACGGGGGCAGAGCCGCGGGGCTTAAGCTAGTTGAGATATGAGGAAAGAGTATCTATTTGTATGGGAAGCGCGTAACATTTTGTTCAGCAATTTTAGGACAAAGAGTATACCTAATACTTGCAGATGAAAGGAAATACCCCGATTAACAGCTAAAACTTTGTTGTTTGGTATTTGGACGGTTAATTGTTGGTATAACAAGGCATTTTGTTTTTAAAATCTGAGCCCTCAGTATAAGTTTCACGTCACAACAAAACTTTTCGACCGCGTTCGCGTTAAAGTATCAAATTCTATGAAAGTATATAACGTTGCTAATGCTTTCCGATAGAGGCGCTGCTGATTTGCTTTTATTAATGAGATGTCAACGCGAACACGATCAAGACGTTTTCATCATGATCATCATCATGTCAGCCGAAAGACGTCCACTGCTGGACGGCGGCCTCCCCCGTGGCTTTCCACTCAGACCGGTCTTGTGCTTTCCGCATCCACCGCGGTCCCGCGATCTTCACCAGGTCATCGCGCCATCTTGTTGGAGGCCTACCTACGGCTCGTCTCCCGGTCCGCGGACGCCATTCGAGAACCTTCTCACCCCATCGGCCATCATTCCATTCATCCATCCATTTATCCATTCATTGCTGTCTGTTCGTGCATCTGTCCATCGAACGCTGGTATCACCTTTCAGTACAAAACGACAGCTAATTTGATGAAGCTCGTCGCTCTAATAGCCAGCCCGGTCCACTCGCGCCATAAAACAGACAGACGGGAGGCTCCTATGGCTTATCTATGCACTAAATTGTTCTGCCACTTTTCGAGGGGGACGAGCATAAAGCAGACAGACGGGAGGCTCCTATGGCTTATCTATGCACTAAATTGTTCTGCCACTTTTCGAGGGGGACGAGCATAAAGCAGACAGACGGGAGGCTCCTATGGCTTATCTATGCACTAAATTGTTCTGCCACTTTTCGAGGGGGACGAGCATAAAGCAGACAGACGGGAGGCTCCTATGGCTTATCTATGCACTAAATTGTTCTGCCACTTTTCGAGGGGGACGAGCATAAAGCAGACAGACGGGACGCGCTTTTGGCTTGTCTATGCACTACAATTTTTCTGCCACTTTTAGATGGGGACGAGGAACACACACGTACAGCACACGTCTACGCTCCTATGAAAATTTGTTACGTTCCTGCAAAGTCATTCTAAATCAGAATGCACCCGCATTACCTTGTCCGGATTGCTACCACCATCTTTCTCGCTGATCCTACCGCTAAGCAGCAGTGCTTGCATTTCTGTGTTCCGGTGTGGAGAGTAAGACAGCTGGTGTAATTACGGGCATAAGAGGAATTTCATCTTAGCTCTCTAGGTTGCCAACGCATCAGCAAACCGTCTATGGGCAGTGGTGATCACTTACCATCAGTTGACCCACTTACTCGTTTGTCTTGCAAACACACAAATGCCATAAACACACCCACAAACAACAGACCCTGTGTATTTTGCGGTTTACCCTTGTAATATCGACACACGTTTCATAGCTTGTTTTATTTCATCGAAAGCTATTTTCCGACGTATTCTCTTAAGCTTTTGATTTAAGAACTAACCTAACCTAACTTGTACATGAAACATTAAAATTAGGTATCCTGAAGTTATCCTGATTTTGGCAGAAAATGGTTTTCGATGAAATAAAACAGTTACGAAACGTTTGTCGATGTTTCACGCGGGTACCGGTTTTTGCACAGAGTTAACGAAATTTTTTGTAATATCCCCCTTTCCTTTTCTGCACAGAAGCCTCAGCACAATAGGGTTGTTGTCCGAATTCCGTCCAGACCTTCGCTTACTAGCTGGCTCTCGTGTAAATACTAGAGTTGCACCTAAAATCCATTTCACATTCGGCATAGCCGAACTTCATCAGCTTTTACCGAATTTCGTCTCCGAATCGACCGAATTGTAGTGCGAGAGCCATACCGTAGCTATTTGCTGCCGTACGCGTATGGCTCGTCCGTCGAAGTACCACCTGATAAAAACCACAAGAAAAAACTGATTCAGGGAAAAACCAAATGTCAGTCAGATTGATAGTTATCACTGGTCAGACAATCCTCGAAATACTGCTCTTCGGACATATCTTCTGTACTTAGCCATTGTTCTTTTATACGCGCATCGACGTTGAACAAGGTTTCTGCTCGCAGTTGTAGTTTTCCGAAGGCGAGAGTGAGTTCATCAATATGCGACTCTATATTGGCTTTAAAATCGTCTTTGGCTTTCGTGAAAAGTCTCCGAGCGATACTTCGCTCTTTTCTTAGGATTTCCATACTAGTTCGCCAAATGATAAAAACCACAAGAAAAAACTAATTCAGGGAAAAACCAAGTGTAATCGATTCACCATTTAACTGTTAAAATACAAATTCAAATTATATGTCATCAAATCGCACCTGTAGAGGTTTCTAACAACCACCCTCTCGCAGAAAATCGGCGTGAAGCAACAGCACCCCTGTTGCGTTTCGTCTGGTCAGTGAGAGTGCCGGCATTCCGATCCCCCTCCCACCCTCCCCCCCTTTCTCTATCTCTTTTCCTCCTTAAAGGCCGGCAACGGACTAGTGACTCTTGGGATTGCTGGTTCTCATGGGTGGCGGTGATCGCTCACCATCGGGTAACCCGCTTGCTCATTTTCCTCCTGAGTAAAAGAAATAAGGAATTTAGTTTAGATCTCTACAAACATCGATCGGTGCTTAAATAAATACAAATAAATAGAAAAATAGATTTTTTCAAATGAAATCTAGCAATTTTTAAATTGCTGTAGATTTTGTGGTGACAAGAGTGCTGCCGTATGCTGTAGCAATAGCAACGCTGGGCCTCAGGGTGACCGGGGCACATATTTAAACCGAACATTCGGCCGAATTCGACATTCGGCATACACGCATTCGGTGTTCGGTGCAACTCTAGTAAATACAATGCAGCTCGATTTGACTAAGCCGAATTAAGCCGCCGACTGGTTTGCTAGCTACGAGTATTACTGAGAGCCAATCTCGTAAACAGCAAAGGCAGATTGGGTTAATAAAGTTATCATTGGCATGGTTTGGAATTATAGCGTGCTTAGATGAAAGTGAGCTGTAGAGTGGGCATTTACATTAAAATTCAACAACCATTTTACGTTTGACATTTCTAGCTGTCATTTTTGATTCCGCCATAAAAAATAGGATGTAGCTAGAGTCAACCCACAACAACTCTACAATGAATTGACAACAGTAGAAATCTGACGTTTGTTTATGGCAATACTGATTTGTAGTCAAACAACACGTTTTCAACTTTTGAATAGATGAAACAGGTCACCGTTCATCCAACATTAAAATACCTAACGTACAACTGCGAAACCAACTAAACACTTGGCAAAATTGTCGGATTCCAATGTACAGAGCCATTTAAAAAAAGAACAGCAATAACTTTTGATTATTACTGTCATTATTATTTATAATTAAAGAAATGTCTGAGTGATATGAAAAAACTGGCCAAGTGCGAGTCGGACTCGCGCACGAGGGTTCCGTAGAAAGATTTTAATGCTTTTCCCTAGTGTTTTAAGAAGTCCAGTGTTAGCAGAGCCCTGCTCGTAAGCAAAATGTACGCAGTGTGGGGTTAACTTATACTGGTCCGCGAAATCTACAGGCAGACATAAAAAATTAAGATTTTGAGACTTTTCTGAGTGGTTGTGCTATAAGAGCTACCTTCATACCAAATTTCAAGTTTCTAGGACAACTGGAAGTACCCTTTAGGTTTTTGGATTTCGGCAATTTGTATGGAAATAGCCTTTGTAATGACTGTATCTTTTGATTGCGTTGACTTGGAAGATTGATTTGTTCACAGCTTCAAGGGACCGCAGGCTTGAGTATTTGATATTAATTTCAGCATGCTACCTCCACGCGTTCCAGAGAAAAAGGGTCTTGACAGACAGACAGACGGACAACAAAGTGATCCTATAAGGGTCCCGTTTTTTCTTTTTGAGGTACGGAACCCTAAAAATATAGTCAGATGCATCAGCAACTTTGTGCGGGACGTTTGAGTTAATTTTGTGAGAACGAGGCCTTTGAACATTCTGAATGCCGCCGCCAGTCGCATATAAAACACACAACTGTCGCATCGTTATTCCAGGCGCAAACTCGAAATTTGAGTGCACACGTAAAAGGTCATTTGGGAGCATTTGGGAGAATATTGAATGTAACTAATGTCGTCTGCAGATTAAATGATTAAAGCTGTTCATTTTAATGTGTGTAGTGTACACAAGTAGACACGTGGATGAGGATGTGGTTGCTTTCGCGTTAATTTCAACACGTTCGTTTAATACTAAGAGGTTCGACGTAGTGTGTGGTCGTTGCGAATTTGCTCGTATAATTGTAGTTTATGCAACTATTACATAGTGAGGGTCATTAAGACACGAGTGTGTTTTTATGAAACGAGGCGAAGCCAAGTTTCGTAATAGGATCATATGAGTGTTTTAAGACCTAATTATGAAGAGTTGCATACATTACTTTACTACACTCGTGTTATAATTATAAGTACTCTAAAATCGGTTCAGAACCCGAAGGCGTAATAAAGCTGTCACGAATTTAGCTTTTTTTAGATTTTTAGATTTAGATTTAGATTTATTTATTTCACAAGAACATATGGTTTACATGGATGGTCTTACCATTACAATAATACAATCAGTCCCTTAATATGTTCAGCCATGGGTAAGAGGCGTGTGAATTTTTTGAAGTCAACATTAACTCTACTCTAATAGATAAATTCATCATAATACTTAATCGGCAAAAATTAATACAATTTGGAATTTTATTTAACTGACAGATTTAGGCCTAAGTTTTAGTATATCGTGTTTATACAGAAAAGAAAATGTAGAAAAAGTAATAATAATAAATTCACATACCAATAGCATTATACCTATGTCAGTTACAATTAAAATTTGTGATTAATAAATTCATCAACACTGTAAAAGCAAGCGTTACATAACAAATTATGCAACTCATTTTTAAATTGGGACTTCGGGAGCGTTTTTAGTGTCACCGGGATTTTATTAAATATTCTTGCACACATGTGAAAAGCGCTTTTTTTCCTCAACATGAGTTTATTAGGGATAACTACCTGATGTCGTCTATGAGACCTGTTTGTCACTTTATCTGCAGAAGGGAAAAGTTCCATATTATTCTTTACAAAAACTGCTGCTTCGTAGACATATAGGCAGGGTAGTGGTAGCAGGTTGAGTTTTTTAAACAGAGGTTGACATGATTCACGGCGCCCTGCTCCACAGATGGTTCTAATGCATTTTTTCTGTGATTAATACGCTATCTGCATCTGCAGAGTTTCCCCACATGATGATGCCATATCTTAGAACTGATTCGTTGTAGCCGTGATATGTCATCAAAGCAGATTTTGATGATACCGTCTGCTTTATTCGCCACAACGCAAAGATGTTTTTTTTTTTTTTTTAAGTTACATCAACATGCTCTCTCCAGTTAGTGTGTGTCTAAATGGATACCCAAAAATGAAGTACTGTTCACTTCCTCAACGCTCTCATTGTCATGTTTTATTTATATTTTTTATACAACGAGGAAGGCAAACGAACAAGTGGGTCATCTGATGGTAAGTGATCACCACTGCTCATAGACACCCGCAAACCCGGAGGGTTTGCAGATGCGTTGCCAACCTAGAGAGCTAAGATGAAATGCCTCTTCTGCCTGTAATTACACCGGCTGTCTTACTCTCCACACCGGAACACAACAGTGCAAGCAGCGGCAGGATAAGCAAGTAAGATGGTGGTAGCGATCCGGACAGACTTCGCACAAGGTCCTACCACCCGGAAAGATTACCTGTTTTTTTAACTCCCGACGAAAAAGAGGGATGTTATTTTATGGATATCTGTGACATTTAACTATGATTAAGTTTTTGGAATTGTTTGGCTGCCTATGATTATTTATCGATTATGTTTGATTTAATAGTTATAATGGAATGTGATACTAATCCCTAGAAAATAAGACTTATGTACTACTAACAATCTATGGACCACGGTTTGCAATAAATTATTATTATTATTATTATAAGTTTGACATGTGTATCTGTGTATGTATGTGTATCCGTGTGTCTGTGTATCTGTCTGTGGCATCATATTTCCAAAACGAACTAACCAATTTCGATGTGGGTTTTTTTAAACGAAAGCTAGTTTAATCGATATGGTTCTTAGTTAAGTTTAATTGAAAACGGTTCACCCGTTTTTGAAATATTGAACTTTGAAATGACAATTTCGGGGGTTTTTCAACTTTTCTAATTAAAATTATACATAGGATTCTAATATTCGTTCGTGGGCCCTCTGCCAAGCACTGGTAAACTGAAACAATAACATTTAAGAACAGTTTAGTTATTGAAAAAAATATTTTGATTTGATCCGTTCAGGAAGTTACGTGAAAGCGAACGGTGCTGTAGCGAGCTGTTCGGGCTTTATAAGTTCTGTTGACGTAGTTTTCGATAGCTTTAGACGTTGGCGTTTAAAAGTTCGAGTTTTAACTCACTGTCGTGCCAGGGTTGAGTGCCGAGCGGAAGCGGACGTGGAAAATGACGAGCTTAGTAGTAGCCTTATAAGGGTAGCAGAGCGGGGTAACATCGACCGTTGATTTCAAAAAAATCGTAACTACAAAATGCGGGTTTCCAGGAGAGCGCAAAAACGATTTTAAATACTTTGAGTCTTAATATTATGGTTTCTTAGTTAAACATAATTAAATTATGTTGCATATGTTTTAGAATTTTTCGTTTTATAAGAGAGTATTGTTATTTTATTTGAAAAATCGTAACTGCAGAAACTGTTATACCATTCCATATATGAACGTATTTTACTAGTGGAGCATTACTGTAACCTATAATTACACTGTACTCCTTAGTATTATTTTGTCAAAACACTGTTGTTTTCAGTAATACAACATCATAACCAAAGTTGCATTGCAAAAAAAAAAAAAAAAAATGTTTATGTGAATTATAATTGATGATGCTTGAGCGAATATTCTATAAAGCCCAATGCACAAAATTATCAATTTAAATGGGTAATAAAGTAATCCTCTTTTCGTGGCTACTCGTAGCTCCAACAGCGCGAGGTTTTGCTGACATGTAAAGTTGTATCGACAGTTACTGATAGAACAGTTGCAAAAACTTCGATGGACTAAGATGGTAACTCGTGATCCGACATTATTCCCACAATAATATTTCGCCTTTTCGGTTTGTACGGTACTCAAATTTTTTGTAAGTCGCTAACGGATTTTATTCGTTAAAACATTTTACTTCAAACCCTTACTTACTGTGTTTTCATACTGTGTATCTTTTTTATTTATCAAAATTTTGATAAACTAAAAATACAATTCGATAGGGTTTCAATTAATTAGCTTATGAACAAAAGTCACGAAATACATTATTTTGAGTTGCGATATTTTTCGAATCAACGGTCGAGATGTGTCAGTCTATATTACATCTATATACCTATAAAACAGTACCGTGACTGACTGACAGACAAAGCACAGCCTAAACAGTAGTTTGTAACAGTAACCTTGAGTATCCCAGAAGTGCACTAAGAAGTATTTTTTCAAAAATCCCACGGGATAGGGAACTAGCCCAATTTGAAATATTTCACGAGGGCAAAGCCGCGGGGCATAAGCTAGTTATATATATATATAACTAGCTTATGCCCTTATATAGATATATAAAAAAAAAGTAGTAAAAATAGGTATCATTAAATTTTAAAAGATGCGGTGTCCAGAGGGTGGTTGGTCCGTGGGTGGCGGTGATCATTTACCATCAGGTGATCTACGTGCTCGTTCGCATTCCTTGTCGTTGGATATTTATTAATAATTGTATTTATAGGCTGCTACCAGTTCACCGCAGACCAGCTGTAACACCAACTATCTGAGCTCGAACCCGACACGACGGCGTGACGACAGCGACAAAGATCAACAGCAGAGCAGGAGCACTCAGGTATGACATCTTATTATATGTTAATGAACTTTTAATTGCCGCTCGTTGCCATGGAGATGTCCCCTGGACAACTCATCTAAAATATGATTCTCTTAGACCCCACTCTACCGAAAGTCAGGATTAAAAAAGTATAGGAGTAAGTAAGTAAGTGTTTTTCCCATCACTAGTAAATTCATTATTCAGAGTAAGGAGGATGAAAGTAAATTGTGCATCAAAGCCCTTACTTTGAATCGTTCTCCGATGTCTAGTCCAAAAATGAACGAGAGATGGCGTGGCGTTACTTATAACAAAACAGATTTTTATTTTAGAGTTTTTTAAAATTGACTGACGTCGAATTATCGATCATATTTTTTCGCGTGCTAACGTTACTATCGCTACGCTAAAACAATTGTCGCTAGGATACAGTTGCTAGGCCTGCAATTGATTGTCTTTGAGGAAGTCAGTGCCGCTTTTAGTTTGGTAGTTTGTGCCCTCATGTTAGTCAACTGTTAATATCTATGATTGTAACCTAAATGACACATGACATGACATTTCATGGCCTGTTAAAATTCGCTTGCAAAATTCGGAATATATACAATGTACTCTATGGTCGCAATCTTGCTGTCAGGCCACTTATTTACATTCAGCGTCATCTACCTTGCTTGAGTGACAATATGTAGCTAGGTGGTATCGCTGTTTTGTCATTATTTGACCCGCTGGCCTGAATTTTAAGATAACGGCGGAGAATGGTTCAAAGTAAGGGCTTTGATACTCCGTTTACTTTCATCCTCCTTGATTCAGAGACAATTCCAATATGGCGGTCTGTTTACATAGTTAGCAAGTTTCGTAGAACTTTAAGTCAATGTATGTTGTATGATAAAGTTGTCCACGTTTGTAAAGCTTCCCGTTGCGCAGGCGTCGCCGACCGGCACACTGCGCCCGCGGCGGCCCCGCGCTCGCTCCGCCGACGAGTCGTGGAAGAACGCGCTGTCCCCACGGGAGAGCTATGACGACTGGGTGATACACGCCGACGAGATCCTCATAGGCGCCAGGATAGGTGGGTCATCATCATCATCAGAGCTCGGACAGGTCATAGCAAATTAATTGCAACACGGTAATAGAACAAGATTAATAGAGTCGCATTATGTACCTGCAGTATTATTTAATGTGGGTTACCCAAAATTCACCATAATTATGTTTGTGAAGGTGTTTCCATTAACATTTTTTTTAAGCTAATGGTTGTGTGGGCTACTCTCACTTTAATAACGTTTATTCAACGTACCAAACGTTATAATAACTTATAAAATAACATAGCACAATATCAACTAACTTACATTAATTATTTACGTATACCTAACTTATATTAATTATTTACATACTTAAACCTAGCACTACAATAGTAACAATAATAGACTAATAACCTAGTCTATTACATAAACACCACCAACACACTATATTATTTGGGTACAGTAAAATCGACGTAACGTAACAGTAACGTTGACGTGCTAACTTGTCGTGGTACTACGCGACCGCACAACCCGTACCAGCCGCTGGGTGCGCACGCGCAGCCGGCGTGTCGTGACGTAGCGGCGAGTCAGTCGATCTACCGCCTTGTTGCGAATCGCATGTCGCTCGCCTACCGTGCTTTGCTTACTCGCCCGGCTCGCTTGTTATTGTTTAGATTTAGGCTTTAAATATTCTGCTTGTTGTGATACGCTTACTATTCTTCCGAACTGTTCTCTTCTCGTGTGTGCTTCTTTACTACTCCTTCTGTGCTGTGCAAATAGACAATAAACTATTGCTTAGGAAAAGGACTTTGGATTTATCTCTCACCCGAGCCTACACTACGTAAGTCCTACAGTTGTATTGAACATTTTATGCAATCATCAGCTACCGCATTTTCTAGAACAGACCAATGTTTTTACTTAATTTTATAAATTTATTGTTTAATTATTTGTGCTTATTATTCACTATTTTCATTTCATTTCATTATAAAGTAAAAATGTTAAATTACGATAATATTATCCTCTTTAGATAATTATAATCAATAAGTATCGACTCTATTGAGTATTGTTCTATTTCCATATCTGTTTTTGCTATGACCTGTCCGAGCTCTGATCATCATCATCATGTCAGCCGAAAGACGTCCACTGCTGGCCGGCGGTCTCCCCGCGGCTCTCCTCTCAGACCGGTCTTGTGCTTTCCGCATCCACCGCGGTCCCGCGATCTTTACCAGGTCGTTTTACAAATGTTAATAACCTAACCAACTTCATCATCATCATGTCAGCCGAAAGACGTCCACTGCTGAACATAGGCCTCTCCCGCGGCTCTCCACTCAGACCGGTCTTGTGCTTTCCGCATCCACCAATAGGTGGGTACCAGACCCTCGTTTCACCATCTTTACAATTGTTAGTTTGATATGACAACTCGAGCTACATTTCTTTATGAACTAAAAACAATTACTTTTCTCAAACATTGTCGGAAATGTCGTCATTTTACTCAAAGTAACAGAACACGAAGTGCCTTGTTGACGGCCGCATTACATTGCAGGCGCGATTACCTGTCCATAAATCGGATTGCTGGACTGTTTTTCATTTGTTTTTAACTTTTTAAAAAGTAAAATAGACCATGAAAACATCCAGTGACATGTTTCATTCAGCCAAACCGGTGGTTGTATGCAGGCGTTCTATTCGAAATTCCACATTTTTATCCCTGTCTTAAATAGCTTGGCAGTATTAAAAAGAAAAATATACTTTTTTAACTAAAAAAAAATGGCGGGAATGAAATCATACGTAAACAAGTAACAATAACGCACAAAGTCTTGACTTATTTAAAGTTATGCAAGTTATATTAATTTAATAGTTTTTAGTGACAAAATCGTGATCATTTGTTGTATAGAAGTCCACCATGATGAAAATCAGAGGATAACTATTAACTAAAGCAAACTGCTTAGTACCGCTTAAATTTCAATGGAAATATTTAGTTGTTGTGAAACTATTATAAAACAGGGGTAAGGAAATTAATGAATTTAGTTAGTTATTAAGTATTTAATTAAATAAAATATGTTAATAATGACTCAGATATTGTAATATTTTGCAATAAATAATATTTAAGACACTGCCACAATTATAGTAACAACAATGGCAGTTTTGGCTTGCTGTATTATGAGAGTTAATTAATAATTAAAAATTCCTTATTTCCTCTTAATGTTTGAGAAAAAATCTGTATCTGCCACGGCTGGAATAGCGATTGCTGGACTCGTACTTATTAAAAACACTCACCTGCGGTTCGTGTTTTCGAACTAAGTTCTCGCTCCAGCAATTGCTCACTTCCCACGCCTGGGCATCAATCTACTATTGCTCACCCGCGACCACCAACGCAAACGGCAAACGACGACGGCAGCGGGTTTGCGGGTGAACAAAGTAATTGGGGTTGTCTATTTTTTTGCATTGTATTGTAAATCGAAAACCATTTCGAGATTAATGCTTTTTGAATTGCTTCCGGTATTTTTTATTTTCACTCTAATATGATGTAATTAATTTAATATAATACATATACAGAATAAGCAATGACCTTCATTTGCCCTTCACAGCCATTGACAACTATGACATAGCGGTCCAAATTGTACTTTATTGGCGTGAGTACTAGAATTTATCACTATTTACCCGCGTTTTATGCTGCTAAGTTCGATTTGGACTGGAAATTTTAACTTTTGAACCATAGACAAATATATCGAACTGACGTTTCGTATAGACAATTTTTTTTTTAAATTGAGGCCTATTTTTTATTTGTATTGGTTTTTGAAGATGAAAATTTACTGTCGTAATGATGGCCATTACCATTACCAATGCTTTCCAAGAGCAAATATAAGAGTTAAGGAAATGACTTACCAACACCATGGACTTTGGGTTAGCGCTTGAAAACGTCCGAACTAAAAGACCACTAACCGAGCGTCAGCCAGTCTTAGTTTGGTCGAACGACAGCGCTATTACGTATGGCTGTCATCGGAAAATGCCGTGTTGTATAAATGAATTACCGAGACTGTGGAATTGCATATGTAGTGGTATTGTGTGTTTATAGGCATTCTATATTTGGAATTTGCCTTTCTCCGTACTATCAGTACAAAAAGAGGCTTGTAATAACTATATTGAAGAAGAAAATTCCAATATAATGTCAGTGTCAAATTCAAAATATTATTTACGTTGTGCGTATATTTTAACGGCTGATTCTCCTTTTCATGCGAACCGCACAACCATCACAAATGCAATTCCAATTCGCTAATTCATCTATACTGGGACACAATGCCAAAGTCTCACTTTAGGCATCTATAGGAATTTAGGCATCAGATAACAATAGGCGTAATCCCCATTCTCCGCTGCCGCCGGCCGCGTCGTATGTGGTCATATTTCGATTTAGGTCGGTTGCATTCTGAAGGCGCGGGATGGGACGCGTCGGACAACCGCAAATGCAATTGTTTCTATAGTATTAACGTATTAACGAGTATTTGGCGCAATAATAATTAAGTGTTTATTTATTAATTGTATTATGTATTATGATTTGCACACCTGCTTGCAGGTTGAGTACGCATGCCCTAACAATATTATCTTTAAGACCTGTAACTAACCGTATTCTTGCAAATAAATTATTTCTATTCTATTCTAAAAAATATTTCTGTTTTATGCATTGCGGCTCGTCTTGTGGTTCCGAATGGAAGTTATTAAAACCGGCCAAGAGCGTGTCGTACCATGGTCAGTGAAGGGCTCCGTAACTCTGTTTACTTACAAGACAATGCACTGTACGTGTTTTATTTAATTGTGTTTTGTCTACACACGTATCACGACTGGCATTACGACAATCAGTTTTCGTCTTCGAAAACCAATAGATACACTTAGAAAATAGGTAGTAGCAGTAAAAAAATATGGTAGGTAATTATTTTTTTTGTCTACAGCACTAGTAATTGTCACTGTCATGACTGTCACGACTACCATTACTAAGCGAATGGGTACGAATGAATATGTCGTTGTTGCAGGCTCGGGCAGTTTCGGGACGGTGTACAAGGCGCACTGGCACGGCCCTGTGGCCGTGAAGACGCTCAACGTGAAAACACCCACTCCGGCGCAGCTTCAGGCCTTCAAGAACGAGGTAGGGCCTTTGTGCACCGGCGGTAAACGAACTCCACACCTTGCAAGCACCAGATTTATACTTCACTTTTAACATGAAACTACCATGAGACTCAATCATCCTAACTATCCTAACTTCCTAACCAATATTATAAATGCGAGAGTAACTCTGTCTCTGTCTGTCTGTTTGTTACCTCTTCACGGGAGAACCGCTGCACCAATCTCGATGAGATTTGGTAAGAAGATAGTTTGAATATTGTGGAATAAAACTAATTGAACTAAATTACAATAATGGTTAGTAAAAACACACTGAGGAATAACATAGGTTACTCTTTATTTGGGAAAATGATACAGTTCCCGTGGGATAGCGATAACTGAAATCTAAGCGGAGTCGTAGTAGTAATTAAATAAAAACGGATCACTCGCGTGTATAAGTCGAGTTTAGCCCGACATGCTTCGGACTAATTCGTAGTCCTTCCTCTGCTCGCGCGACTACTAGACGCAGCTGACAGCGGCACACAAATACTCTCGTTTTCATCGTCATTTTTATTACCCTGCATTTGACAATAATAAAAATGACGATGAAAACGAGGGTAGTTGTGTGCCGCTGTCAGCTGCGTAATATACGTAAGTGACGGTTTTTTTTAAGAATCTTTCAATCGAATCGAATCGAAACAACAAGAAACTGGCCACTGACTTATTTAAAATCGAACCTTTGTCTACGCTCTCTGAAAGAGACGAATATTTATTCACATTTGCCAATTTACTGGCCAACTATCGTTCTGTGCGTATTTTTTTACCTATTTGGAATTCTTACAGCAACCTGCAGCACCAATAACCGTTTTATTTACAAACAAAAAAGTTTAAATATTTTTACGTAACCTCGACGCAACTATAAAAAAGTAACTTTGCAATTTCTCCTTTCCCGCGCTTTCCGCTGCCACAGACTCGCGAATCTAGCGGGACGCGAAGGGAGGTCGCTTAAAAGGTTCTAATCGACGCATCGATCGGCAATGCTGCCAACCGGACCGCCGTTAATAACATCCGGCCGCTTGCTTGTGTGCGTATCTTGTCTATGGTTCGCGGTCGGCGCATGTGCAGTTAGGACTTTTGAACTTTAATTTCATTTTCGTTCAGCTGGCAACTTTTGCTGTAAACTTTTTACGCGAAATATTACGTAGAGGGAAGATTACGGACTGTTTTGTATCTCGAAAGTGTTGGATAACCGAAATAATAATTTATCCGTGACAGTAACTGTAACCGATTCCGATATCCGATTCCGATATTTCGAATAGGGGTGGAATGTAAATGAGACATGTTATGACAGGTTTCAGTTTTTAATACCATCAAACCGTCGATCTGTTTGTATTTTACTTTGTCAATACCTTAAAAATCTATCCAAACTGTCCGAAACTAACGGATAATCTACTTTCGACGTGAAACTACAATTCAATCGTAGTGAAAGAAACGGATCACTCACGTATCAGTCCAGCATAGCCCTATACGTTCCCGACTAATCCGTAGTCAACTTTTGTATTTTTTATATTGTATTATTTGTTCCAAATTATTTCTCAAAAGTTAAACTGAAACGTAATATACAGAAAGACCAGAGAAATTAATTTTAGAACTGGTATACGAACACAGGACCTCTACCATACCGTAATAAATAATCTGTAGTCCTTCCTCTGGGAGCGCACGCTTCGCCGGTAGCGAAACGCAAACTTACCAGCGAAGCGTGCGCTCCCAGAGGAAGGACTACATACTAGTCCGAAACATGTTTGGTCGAATGATCGTTTGTCCGAAATTGTCTCCAACTGAAACTGAAAACCAAACTAACTAGTCATCATCCCCGTTCTAAGTAAAACTTCTAACATTCTAACTATCTAAAAATTTATTTCAAGGTGGCGGTGTTAAGGAAAACTCGGCACTGTAACATCCTGCTATTCATGGGATGTGTTTCGAAACCCTCCCTGGCCATCGTCACTCAATGGTGCGAGGGCTCCTCCCTGTACCAGCATCTACATGTTTTGGAGACGCCTCTGCCCATGCTGTATTTGATAGATGTAGCTAGGCAGGCGGCGCAAGGCATGGACTATCTGCACGCCAAGAATATCATTCACAGGTGAGTGCGCTTTACTATGACACTCAATGGTCGTTGCATTCAATGAGCCATATTATCCTAAAGAGGTCGCAGGACAAGCGGCGCAAGGCATGGACTATGCATGCCAAGAATATTATTCACAGGTGAGTGCGCTTTACGATGACACTCAATGGTCGTTGCATTCAATGAGCCATATTGTATCCTAAAGAGGTCGCAGGACAAGCGGCGCAAGGCATGGACTATGCATGCCAAGAATATCATTCACAGGTGAGTGCGCTTTACGATGACACTCAATGGTCGTTGCATTCAATGAGCCATATTGTATCCTAAAGAGGTCGCAGGACAAGCGGCGCAAGGCATGGACTATGCATGCCAAGAATATCATTCACAGGTGAGTGCGCTTTACGATGACACTCAATGGTCGTTGCATTCAATGAGCCATATTGTATCCTAAAGAGGTCGCAGGACAAGCGGCGCAAGGCATGGGCTATGCATGCCAAGAATATTATTCACAGGTGAGTGCGCTTTTGGATGACCCTCAATGGTCGTTGCACTCAACGAGCCATATTGCATCTTAAAAAGGTCGCAGCGCAAGCGGTGCAACGCTTGGACTATGCATGCCAAGAATATAATTCATAGGTGAGTGCGCTTTTGGATGACACTCAATGGTCGTTGCATTCAATAAACGTCGCTAGTCAGGGGTGCAAATTTATTATTAAATTCACTCAAACAAGAATAAAAAGAAAACCACAAAAGCGTGGTCTACTCCGGCAAACACAGGTATCCCGCACGCAAATGACACGTATATTATTCGGTACTCAATAGCCTAGTATCACAGAAAGACGATTTTTTTTAATGAGGTATAAGGTAATTTACTGATTGCTAGTTGTTGTTAGTTACAACTGAGTGTGTTTCTTTGCAGAGACCTGAAATCGAACAACATCTTCTTACGGGACGACTGGTCGGTAAAGATCGGAGACTTCGGTCTGGCCACGGCCAAAGTGCGATGGTCAGGTGAGTGCATAAAATAGTGCATTACACACCTATAGCGATCATTCAGAAACTAGTTAAATAAAAGCTTTTTTATTGAGAGTTGAACAAAATAAATATTGGTCAACCCACTTCCCGGTATCCGATTGAGCTGAAATTTTGTGAGCCTATTTATTTTGTTTTAATTTCTATTAATAACATTTATATTTAACCCTTACTTTAAGTCAAACTAACAACATATGTGTCAAAGGAACATGAAATAAATGAATTTTAATTTAATTTAACCGAATGATTATGCAAGGTGGTCAGTCAACTTTTAATTGCCACTCCGTTGCCATGGAGATGTCCCCTGGGTAACTCGTCTAAAATAAGACTTTCTAAGACACCACTCCATCAATCGTTAGGAGTTTCGACAGTTATATGCCAACTAGATTGTGTCCCGCGGCTTTGCCCTCGTGAAATATTACAAAATGGGCTAGTTCCCTTTCCCTAGAATTTCGAAAAATCTCTTCTTAGTGCACGTCTAGGATACTCAAGATCTGGGTTATGCGTTGTCTGTCAGTCAGTCACCGTGCTGTTTTTTTATAGGCATAGATACCTTCATGTTTCATCTCATAAGCATGCAAATCCTGACTTTAGGGGCAGCGGGGTCTTAGATTTTTGATGAGTTGTCCAGGGGAAGTTGATTGACCCAAGTACATTCAACAAATTAAAAGCTTGCATTAAATTTTTTTATTTTTTTTTAGTTTTGATAGAAAGTTATTAAATGCTGAACTTCCCAAGTGTTTCATCGTACTGTCCCCGCGTTCGTTGAGTTGGGCTATGGCGCTAGCAGCGCTCTCTGTTGGATTTTTAAGTCAAACTCATACATCCGCACCTGACTCACACTGCGTTGCGTTTTCATTGTCCTTGCACACTAAAATGGTTTAAAGTTCAATGTAACAATCATAGATGGCTTTAGAATAAACTCAGTGTTGCACTGAGGCTAAGCTTTATTTGAAAATCCAGCTCAGTGCGAGCTCTTCGTGTTCCCAAGGAACTCGTAGTTTTATCAGAATTGAACTAGATGGCGCTGCGAGGTGTTTACATTATTGTGTGTAAAATGGTTAGAATGAGTCTCTCACGATCTTAGAGCAGAAAACATTTACTTACTAACTCCATTAACTTTGGGTCTAGTGCAAAATTCACGAAAAACGTGTCCCAGTACAACACTGCATTTGTCGATGACAGCCATACGTCATAGCGCTGTCGTTCGACCAAACTAAGACTGGCTGACGCTCGATTAGTGGCCTTTTGGTTCGGTCGTTTTCAAGCGCTAACCCGAAGTCCATGGTGTTGGTAAGTTCAATACTTGTAGTTTACAATCATATTAATATAAAACACGGCCCAGACATAAAATAACATTTCTATTGTTATAACGGCTCTAGCCGCTTACCGCCAGCGAACGTCTTAAGTAATTCAAGTCATAAATGTGACAGTAACCAAGAAAGTGGAGCTTTAATCTGATATAAACTAAAAACAATTGCTATGCCCACCCGCAACCACACGTGAAAAATAGTTAGGTCTGTGCGGCAAATGTATGTTTCCATGAAACACCTCCACCTCCACTGCTACACGAATCAACTCATGCCACACAGACCCAACTATCATCATCACCACCACAACACGCTGCGCGTTTCGGCACTCTACGAGCTTCTTTAACCCCCGACAAAAAAGAGGGGTGTTATAAGTTTGACCTGTGTATCTGTGTATCTGTCTGTGGCATCATAGCTCCCAAGCGGATTGACCGATGTAGGTGCGTTTTTTTTAAATCGACAGCTAGTGTAATCGAAATGGTTCTAAGCCAAGTTTCATAAAAATCGGTTTACCCGTTTTTGAAATATTGAACTTTAAAATAATAATGTCGGGGGTTTCTCAACTTTTGTAAGTTGGTTAGGTTATTTTTTTATACAACGAGGAAGGCAAACGAGCAAATGGGTCACCCGATGGTAAGTGATCACCGCTGCCCGCAACCCCGGAGGGTTTGCAGATTTGTTGCCAACCTAGAGAACTAAGATGGAATGCCTCTTGTGCCCGTAATTACACCGGCTGTCTTACTCTCCGCACCGGAACACAACAGTGCAAGCACTGCTGCTTAGCGGCAGGATTAGCGAATAAGATGGTGGTAGCGATCCGGACGGACCTCGCACCTGTCAAAGCACTAAAACAACCGTTCGGCATGCTGTCAGTCGGTTTTTTTTTTTTACTTTTTAGTCTTACCGTAAATGGTTATTTATGATACGAAGTTGGTAAGGAAGGTTTTACAATAGAGTTGACGAGTGATAAGCCTGAGTCGCGGCGAGGGTTTTCAACGTCACGAGTTTGTAAAACCTTGCCAACCGTGTATCATACGACATTTTTCAATACATTTGTGACAAAACACCTAATTATTTATCACAAATTAAAAATAAACACAACAGTACACACACACATACACATAGTACAGGCTTTGCCTAGTTTGGGACTAGGTCAATTGGTGTTAATTTGTCTCATGATATTTATTATTTATTATTTAGTTAACAAACGAAAATGGCGCGTCCCTATAACCGCGCATGCGTATGTTTTATTTTTAATTAGGTAAAATAAAATTATCAGGCGAAGGTACTCGAACGTTCAGCCACTGCGAATTTTGCGAATTGATTAAAGGTAAACAAACTTTAAAATCTGAGGTTAATAAATACAGTTTAAATGATTTATTACTAATTCATTTTGCAAATGCACTGCTTAGTTTTCTATATTTATAAATTTTTCGACGTATAAATCTATATGTTTTTATGTTAGGAATTCAAAACTCCTTACTTACAATATTTATCATCATCATCCTATTTACGTCCCACTGCTGGGCACAGGCCTCCTCTCAGAATAAGATGGCTTGGGCTATAACAGTTTCCACGCGGATAAATACTGAAGCCTGCCGTCCTTTGAAGCTGTGAAAAAATCAACCTTCTAAGTCAACGCAATCAAAAGATACAGTCATTAAAAAGGCTATTTCCATACAAATTGACGAAATCCAAAAACCAAAAGGGTACTTCCAGTTGTCCTAGAAACTTGAAATTTAGTATGAAGGTAGCTCTTATAGCACAACCGCTCGCAAAAGTCTCAAAATCTTAAATTTTTATGTCTGTCTGTAGATTTCGCAGACCAATACAAGTTGACCCCACACTGCGTGCATTTGGCTTAGGAGCAGGGCTCTGCTAACACTGGACTTCTTAAAACACTGGGGAAAAGCGTTAAAATCTTTCTAGGGAACCCTCGTGCGCGAGCCCGACTCGCACTTGGCCGGTTTTTTTTTAAACTGACTAGTTATTCCAGACACGCAATCGGCCGGCGGCATCCAGTGGCAGCAGCCGACCGGGTCCATACTCTGGATGGCGCCGGAAGTGATCCGTATGGAGGAGCCGGCGCCGTACACCTTCCGGTCGGACGTCTACGCGTTCGGTATAGTTCTTTACGAGCTGATGGCTCAAACGTTGCCATACAACAACCTGAACAACAAGGACCAGGTGAGATTAGGAATGCTCTAGTTAAGGGTTTCCCAATCTTTTTGTTTATTGAGGCTCCCCGGACTATCTTCTATACCTATAAAAGAAGACCGTGACTGACTGACTGACAGACAACGCAGAGCCTAAACCACTTGACCTAGAGACTTGAAATTGGGCAGACATATACCTTGAGTATCCTAGAGGTGCACTGAGAAGGGATTTTTCAAAATTCCCACGGGTTAGGGAACTAGCCCATTTTGAAGTATTTCACGGGCGCAAAGCCGCGGGGCATAAGCTAGTTAATAATATTTTCATGCCCAGGGGGGGGGGGGGGTCTCACTTATTCAATAAATTTTATGCGTGTAAATTAAACATTACATTGAAATGTTATTTGTTAATGTTGTTAGTTTGTTTTTTTGTTTTGTCTTGTCTTGTCTGTTTGCCGCCTTCGCGGTATAAAAAAAAAGAAAAAGCTTTCCGCCCCCTTGACATCTCTCTATGCCCCCCTTGGGAGGCATGCCCCCCCTGGTTGGGAACTCCTGCTCTAGTTCAACTAAAGCGACCGAGATCTCGATAGAAATTTTGGACGAGATTGGCCGAGACCGGGGTCGTTTTTTTTTAACTTTTTATATTTATTATTTTTACGGTTATCCCGTATGAATTTATTATTAACAATTTTTTTTCTAAATTTTAAACTGCTATGGTAAGTTATCTCTAGCTTGGTGGATGAACAGTAGATCTTTCAAACTGAGATTTGATTATTTTATATCTTTACATAGATGGCGCTATCGAGCCGGTCTCGCAAAGCAATTTGCATTAAACTAATACGTGAATATATCGCAGCGCGTTACCACTGTTTGGTAAAGGTCGAATCCTAATTCGAGAAATTCGTTTTTCCGGTCTTTCTGTGTATTTGGGTCAATCAACTTTTCATTGCCACTCGTTGCCATGGAGATGTCCCCTGGGTAGCTCGTCTAAAATAAATCAAACGTTAGGAACGTTAGGTTAGTTCATAAACGTTAGGAGTTTCGACAGATATATGCCAATTCCTTCCTGACTTTCGGGGGAGTGGGGTCTTGAAAAATCATATTTATGCTTGGTTACCCAGGGGACATCTCCATGGCAACGAGTGGCAAAGAAAAGTTGATTGACCTGTTTACGTTTCAGTTTGAAATTTTGAAAATAAAAATGGCTGTTTCCATACAAATTGCCGTCCTGTGAAAACCATTCTACAGCGCAGCGACTATAGTCATCAGCATCACCCCCGTGACTCGTCATCATCATCATCATGTCAGCCGATTGACGTCCACAGCTGGCCGGCGGCCTCCCCCGCGGCTCTCCACTCAGACCGGTCTCGTGCTTTCCGCATCCACCGCGGTCCCGCGATCTTTACCAGGTCGTCGCTCCATCTTGTTGGAGGCCTACGGACAGCTCGTCTCCCGGTCCGTGGACGCCATTCGAGAACCTTCTGACCCCATCGGCCATCAGTCCTGCGAGCTACTGACTGAAGTTTTTTTTTAATCCAGATTCTGTGGATGGTCGGTCGCGGACTGCTCACGCCGGACCCTCGCTACCTGAGACAAGACGCCCCTCAAGCCTTGAAGCGGCTGTTCAACGACTGCATCAAGTTTGACAGGGAGCAACGCCCTCTCTTCAGGCAGATACTGGCATCCTTGGAAGCGATGCTTCGCGCCATGCCTAAAATAACGAGGAGCGCTTCGGAGCCGAACATGAATCGGCAGCTGCACGCGTCAGATGACTATCTGAGCTACAGCTGTGCTTCGCCGAAGACACCTGTCAACTTCCAGTTCAACACTGACACCAACTTTCCCGCCTTTTACGGGTGAGTGGGTGCCCTCGCAGGGTTGGATGTGTCGAGATGTCGTTTCGCCGAGTTTTAACCCTTAATTTGGCAATGTACAGTCAAGGAATTTAATTTCCAACCCACCTAAGGTTTAATATCGTATAGCAAACTGTCATCATAAGACCTAAATCTGATAGAACACGACGTTGCTTTGACATGTCGCGTTTGCGTTGACATTTTCGACCTTAATGCACAGCGAATGTCTAACATTTCAACGAAATGGGTAGGGAATTAAATTCCTTGACTGTACCTCACGATAGACATAGACAGTACGTAGCACAAACGTCATCAATGAATTTTTCTGCTGTTCAAAATTATGCCATAATCCAAAGTCACTGAATGTCGAATAACGTTAGCAATAGAACTTTACTTAAAACATTTTTGTTCTGAACCATCGTCAATATCTATAGCTGTCTTTTCGTATTTTTATTTTATTACACATTTTTAGTAGGTATAAAATCAGAAGAGACTAGAATCCAGGTTTTCGCTTTTCAGTTCTGCCTAATTAGGGGTAATAAGCTATTATACTTTTTTTTGAAAATTTGCTAAAAAGATACTGTGAAATTTTAATTTTAAAACGAACTTCTCATTGAACAGACGAAAACGCTGCCGGCCATGATTTTCTATGGATTATCTGTGTCGTGACATAGTTTGTAAACAAAGTGAGAATAAAACAAAATCACGTTTTGTCAGGTGTTTCCGTTGTTCACAAATTCTATGACGACACGAACATGGCTCAGGGTGTGTTTAACGTTTAAAATTACAGATAAAAAAAATGCGTTTTTAAATTTGATTTCCACGGCAATTTAGATTAGATTATTTATTCATTCAATATAAAATTACATCATAAATTGTACAATGTCAATTATCAACTGTTATTATTTTAAATCGACGTATTTAGGTTCGCTAGACCTATAATATGTATGAAATATGATACGTATTTCATAATTTATGATATGAGGCAACTATAATCGTCCCACGTTAATTGACAACATTTCATATTCTTCACACCTGGAAATTAATATAGGTATCGAAAGGGCTTTGAACACACCACTAAGTTTATAAAAATTTAATATTACTTATTTTTTTTCAATACAAGATAATAAAATAAAATTACCAATTCTACCAAAACTACGCAATAATGGGTGTAATACCTTTGCCTTTATAAAAAAAACCACAAGCACAATGTTAAATTTGACATCTTGGGTTCTGTGTTTTTTATCATGACAAGACAAAGGCAATTGTTCCATCCTAGCGTAGTTTCGGAGTTACGTTCTTTTGGAATAAGTACCTTTTAATAAATTAATTACAAATCCTAATGAAAATTTAAAATCGTAGGTTTGCTCCTCTTTCAAAGTAGATTGCAGACAAATAATCAAATGATGGTCTCAAAAATATGAAATTTTGTCAATTCTGCATAAGATGTTAATTGGCAACCCAGAAAAATCACGCTGTGGTAATACTTGTTTCATGTCACTTAGAGATTTCATTAATTAAATAAAATAATGATAGTAGCAATCAAAAGTGGCTGTTTTTTTTTTTAAATATGGCTCTGTCCATTGGAGGACAATTTTGCCAGTGTTTAGTAGGTTTTGCCGTTGTACGGTAAAAAAAATGTAGAGAACGAAATATGAGAGGTATTTTAATGGTGGATGGTGAATAAACGATGACCTGTGTAATGATTAATCTATGAAAAGTTCAAAACGTGTTGTTTGACTATAAATCGGTGTTGCCATAAACAAACTTTAGATTTCTACTGTTGTCAGTTCGTTGCAGAGTTATCGTGGGACGACTATACTATACCTTTGACGTTTCCATTGGCCGAGTAGAGTTTGGTATAATTTAAAATTACGTTTTTGTAGTTTTAAGCGCGCTCTCAGGTTATGATTTATTTTGTATTCTGAGCACTAACCCATTGTTTTTTGCTTTGTTGCAGCATCCCAGTGCCTAGCCAGAGGCATTCCTAGGGTTTGCTAAAGGGCTACGACTAGCCCTCGCGACCGAGCCTCTCCGTCCTGAGCTCGCGCGTCAACCTAGACTGCTAACCACTCACATCGCACTTGACACGCGTTGACACCTTTTTGACATTTTTGACACGCGTTGACACCATTTGACACGCGTTGACGCGTACTAGTTGAAACTATTTCACACTAGTTGACGCGAGTGGTTACTAGCTGTCGCCTATGTGCACTAATCGACGTGAAGTGACACTTTAATACAAGTTTAAGTGGTTAACAAAAAACAAGGGATTATTAATTTTCAGTTGCGACCAACTCGTACTGTGTTAAAAGTACCTAAGTGATACAAAATTTGAAGTTTTTAACCGACTTCATGGTGTAAGTGGTTCTGTTGATAGGTTTATGCGAAGTGTTGGGTCGTTGTAGACATAATTGTATTAGTATAAAATTCACTATTAGGTGAAGTATTTTTGAGTCAATGGCACTTGAAGTGAAGTGAATCTTTCCACTCAGAGATATATACTCAACTCGAGATATAGTTGCAGCACGCGCGCGAGCTCCAAGGAATCTGTTTGTTTTATTTTATCAAACACATAACATCCTTATGCAATAATTTCACTAGCTCATTTAAATAATAACAACACAAGCTCATATAAATAATTTAGAAATTATTCTGTAAGTACAGTATGTGCTTGTTAAAAAATAAAATAAACCCAGCCCTGTTTTGTTAGTCCTGGCGAGCGGACTCGTACGGAGCTGAGTGAGAACGCCGGTTTGACATTTTTATTTAACTTTTTGACAAAGACGGATTAGTTAAGTGTGGCTTTGTCATACTTAACTGGTAGTTGTCTGCTTTTGATTCAGACCGGCCTCGCCCCTGAACAATGAAAGCTGGTCGTAAGCATCTAACCATCAGTTTGTTGACCTTTATACCAGTAAACTCTGATACGGAGTTTAAAAAGTTCAAGTGCTAACAAAGAGTTCCTCTATTGTAATACAGGGTTCGTTTTAATGCCTTGAACGCCAAGAACGCCTAAAGGCGTCGCAAGCCGACGTGCCTACGGCGCCACCAACGCTTGTAGGCGTCCGACTGCACGGACGTATCCTTAAGATTTAAGTCAACTTTTGTATGCGGAGTTGGCGTTCAAAGGGTCAATGAACCTTCAAGAATTTAGCCAGTGGTTGAGTAAGTGATCACCCCTGTGTCTTTACGGCTCATTAAAACGCATCCTGTATAACGTAATCGTTGAAACTTTGAGAAAGAATCGTTTAACTCATTAGATTGTGTCGACTATAGAGTACTGCCCTTTGGGCGAAATACTTTTCGCCGAATTTCACTTCCCAAAAAAACTTATAGCAATACTTTCATTTCCCAAATAAATCTTTAGCACGTTTATATTAATTCGCGTTTCATTCATTCGGTTAAATTATCATTTGGCAAGTTTTATTAGGGCAAAAGTTTATTTATTAAGCAAACGTTTTTTTGGCTAATGTTATGTTACAAAGAAATGTAACAGTCTGCACTAGCTCTTATGTCTATAACAATAGAGCCGTGCTTAGAGCGCTTCGGTTGCTTAGCAACTATTGCTGCTGTCAAATTTTACTGTCGGTTGTCAGCCGAGGGAATCTCAGGCACAAGAGGCATTTCATCTTAGTCCTCTAGGTTGGCAACGCATCTGCACGCCCCCTGGGCTTGCGGGGTGTCTATGGGCTGTGGTGATCACTTATCAGGTGATCCACTTGCTCGTTTGCCTTCCTTATCATATTAAAAAAAAACTTCGCATACTCATCTTGCAGGTAGCAGTTTGGCAAAGGAACTAACATAAGTTAAAACTATCATCAAATTAGGATTTTTTTATTAGATTAGGTTGACTTCGACCCTCCCACAGCTCACTATAAAAAACGTCAACTGTTATAGTCTATTTTATACAGGCGGGCAAAAAGAGGTATACACTGTACTTTTAAAATTTCACTAAGGTAAGGTAGGGTAAGATTATAACACAATGCCCAGAAGTGGGTAGTGGACACGGACCGACCACCCTCTGGACACCGCATCTCCTATGATATACTTGGAAAGTCATTACGAAAAAAGCCGCGGTGAGCGGGCCGGGGAGTGCGTCGCGATTGGTTCATAGCTTGTCATCTCGCTTGTCGTCTGGCCGAAAGCGAGCCGCGATTCGAGGCTGGAGAGATTTATAGGTGTAAATGAGCATATGCGTTTCGGAAACGTTCGCCCTGACATTTGGTGTTCAGAGAGTGGTTGGCCCGTGGCAGTGGGAGAGCCATACTGTAGCTATGTGTTGCCGTACGAATGGGCCGGCTCGTCCGGGAAGTACCTCTCTCGCAGAAAACGTCGTGAAGCAACAGGGTCCCTGTTGCGTTTCGTTCGGTCAGTGAGAGTGCCTGAGGCCCGATTCCCCCTCCTTTACTCAGTCCCTTTTCTTCCTCAGAGGCCGGCAACGGACTAGTGATTCTTGGTGTTGCTGGTTCTCATGGGTGGCGGTGATCGCTTACTACTTCGAAAGCTACTTCGTTGTTTACTGTCTCGAAAGCTCCTTAGCAACTTTTTAAGTTATCGCGATTTGAAAGTTTGCAACGATGTAATTAACCATATAATTTTCGTGTACAGCTTTTTTTAAAGTGATAAAAAAAGACAAGTTACATGAATATTTGCATCAAACCCTGTACCCTTCAAGTGTTCTTTACCAACACGGTAAATTGGTAAAGAAAGATGTATTTCTCGAGATATTACACAGTTCGTCTTGCCTTGCTGTTAGACTTACAATCATGAAGTATTGTTTCATAAATAGGGTTGGCAATTACACATGGTATATAATTACCCGACTGCCGAAGGGGGCTACGTTTTGTCTGCTAAGTGTACCTACCTCATGGCACACTTGAACATGACAAATGTGAGCACTTTTCATGGCGTGTGTGTCATCACATTTTCGCACATTATCTCAGTAACTGTGCCTCGAATACTCTGTTTTAACTATCGAGAATTTATCGGCTTGTTACCAAGGGCACGTTCCTTTAGAAAGTCTCGCAGAAAAAAGTCTGTAACTGCCAAAACTGATTGAGGCAAACCAATTTCTAACCTGAAATTAACCGATGTTTTCCCGGAGTCTCCGCAGCACAAGATTTCAATAGATAAAAATTGTTTCAAGCCAAAAGCGCTCCGTGACAAATTTGCCGGATCTACACAATCATTTTCATGAAACAACTATTACGTTTGCCGCCAAAACAAAATGGTGGCAAAAGATTTATACCTCTAAGTTGTCCGCCCTGTACTACAACAGAATCAATGAGCGAAGGAATGTCATGTACAAACGAACGAGTACAGTCAGCAGCAGAAGTAGCTAAGCAACCGAAGCGGTCACAATGATCGGCACACGCTCTTATGTCTATAACAATAGAGCCGTGCTTAGCTGAGCAACCAAGCAGTCACAATGATCTGCACAAGCTCTTATGTCTATAACAATAGAGCCGTGCTTAGCTGAGCAACCGAAGCGGTCACAATGATCGGCACACGCTCTTATGTCTATAACAATAGAGCCGTGCTTAGCTGAGCAACCGAAGCAGTCACAATGATCTGCACAAGCTCTTATGTCTATAACAATAGAGCCGTGCTTAGCTGAGCAACCGAAGCAGTCACAATGATCGGCACACGCTCTTATGTCTATAACAATAGAGCCGTGCTTAGCTGAGCAACCGAAGCGGTCACAATGATCGGCACACGCTCTTATGTCTATAACAATAGAGCCGTGCTTAGCTGAGCAACCGAAGCAGTCACAATGATCTGCACAAGCTCTAATGTCTATAACTATAGAGCCGTGCTTAGCTGAGCAACCGAAGCGGTCACAATGATCGGCACACGCTCTTATGTCTATAACAATAGAGCCGTGCTTAGCTGAGCAACCGAAGCGGTCACAATGATCGGCACACGCTCTTATGTCTATAACAATAGAGCCGTGCTTAGCTGAGCAACCGAAGCAGTCACAATGATCTGCACAAGCTCTTATGTCTATAACAATAGAGCCGTGCTTAGCTGAGCAACCGAAGCGGTCACAATGATCGGCACACGCTCTTATGTCTATAACAATAGAGCCGAGCTTAGATCATTGTGAATGCGTCGGTTGATTAGCTTCTTTTGCTGCTGACTGTACAACGAAACGAACAATACAGCAAAACTTAATCGTACTGTAATTTGAATCCTGTGCGAGTGCCTATTAGGATATAAATCGTATGCCATGCTATATTTTAGGAAGAGTATGTTATGCCAAATGATATTTGACGAAATGAATAATTATTTGTTTAACAGTAATTTGCCAAATATCATAACTATACATATTTATCTATACTATCAGCAACAAAAAATATTCCTTCAAATACCGAATTATTGTTATGACTGAAGGTGAAAGTGCATTATGTTTATAATTATCAAAATACCTGTCAACCGACGGTTCTAAGGTTCAAAATTACACTGCCTCATTTTGCCTAAAATGTTGAATAAGTACACGAACATGTGAGCCGACGGTCCGAAACGAAATGGGAATAGTAATTTTAAAATTGTCTTATCTTATGACTTATGACAAAGTGACTTAGGTTTTTTGAGAATCTAATATAAATTTTGAAATTTGGGCATATTTATTTAAAAATCATTTGGGTCTTAAACATTTTGGGACAAAGTTGAAATGAAATTCAATCAAAGCAACATAAAATCAATTTGGAATACAGTTGTATCAGGAGTTTGGTAAGTATTTTAAGAATAAGGTGGAATTACTTGAATCAGTTTGAGGTTTAGGGAATTTTTTAAACAAATCTGTTATGAGATCAAGACGTATTGGTACTGAATGTTATGATTTTGTTAGTAGCAAAATGGTAATAACAAATTTTGCTAACTGTGAAATTCCGATAAGCTGTTTTGACCAGTGATTTTTAGCCAAATGATTATTCGAGTAAAACAGTTTGGGATGTGATAACATGTTGGCACCAGTAATGGACACAGACCCAGTAATTGACGAGTCTTATTTAATAGAAAATGAGAGATACTCATTTATTTTACAAAATTCAATTTTCAACGAACGGAGTGTCCATTACTAGTGCTTGTAAACTTAGTGTCCAACACTGGTGCCATCTACTTTGGGAAAAGTTTCTTGCCCGTACATTAGTAATCCCGTCTACGGGCAAGGATGAACTGGCACTAAAATTAGAATTGACAAATATTGACGATGATTTCTAGAAACTGACAATTTGGATCAGTGCTGTCTTGAGGCCGATTTGCGATAAACCTGGGCTAGAAAGACTCACTAACTCGAGGTTGATCGGGTTAGTGAGTTAACATTGAGTTAAATGTCTTTAACTGTGCCCTGAAAAGGTTTTTTTTTTATTGATGTCACTGCGATCGGTCAGTTACTGACGTGACTAGGAAAATACTTAAATTGGTTCATTTAAACAAGGATCATAAAACCAAGAGGACTGCCAGTTGTCTATACGATGTCGCGTTCCTTTGAAATAATAGGCCTGCTGTAGCTAGTTTTACTACGGAGGGGTCTCTGTACCATTCATTTGGTATGACATTTAGACCTCTGGCTAACACAATAGCGCCATCTAAATACGTTTTTTCTTTCAGTTCATAGATGGCGCTATTGTGTTAGCCGGAGGTCTAAGTGTCATGCAAAATTAATGGTACAGAGACCTCTCAATAGTGAAACTAGCTGCAGCAGGCTCATTATTTTACAGGAACGCGACATTGTATAGCCATTGGCAGTCCTCTCAGTTTTATCGTCCTTGATTTAAATAAGACCATTTTGTTCATATAGAATCTATGTGTATAAAGTATTATTTAAAAAATCTTTTTTATTTTTTATTAGTATTATTATATCGCAATATTTTATTATTTACACAATGAACCTGACTGGGGTGATTATCACAATAATGTTTTTGTTAGTTAATCTTGTCAATAAAATTGTATTATTATTATTATTTCTAAAGTACACGTTGCCCTAGCCTTTATTGTCCATTTATGTAAGTTAAAACTAATTTTACCTCCATTAAGTATCCACCCAATGGTGTGTGTGAAGTTCCCAATCCGCACTGGGCCCGCGTGGGAACTATAGCCCAAGCCCTCTCATTCTGAGAGGAGGCCTGTGCCCAGCGGTGGGACGTGAATAGGCTGATGATGATGATGAAGGATCCGCCACGCCGAATTATGATACGCTATGGTTTTTGACGCGGCTCGTCAAGAATGCTTCGTGTTTGACGCTGACCGTCATAAACGCGTCGTGTTTTACGCTGACCGTCATAAACGCGTCGTGTTTGACGCGGCGTCAGAGAATTACGAGCTCCAGCGTAGTGGATCCTTTAAAATTCGACATTGAGAAAAAAAATGCTCATTCAATCTGGTCATTTAGTATTGTAAGTTTTGAAAGGCTTCCTTCAAAACTGTTGCTAAATAATTTTAAGAGACCGCGAGGTATTATTAGTTTAAGGTTATTTGCTCGTTAACCACCACCATCAGTGACATCAATTAAGCTGTGAGTGACACTAGGCTCATTATTTAAATAGGGTCACTCGTGCTGTCGAGGTATAGCCGACATGTTACCGACCCATCCGTGGGTCATTGTCAATGGCGGCTGGGATACTGGTTGGTACGTTTGTGCTATCCTTTAGAGCCGGCCTTGACAAAGAGCCTAAAAGACAAATCCTACTAATATTGCAATCGCTTTGTTTGTGTGTCTGCTACTCTTTGACGCAGTAACTACGGAACGATTTTGATCGTACAGTACGATCACTCTAAGCTTACCACTGACAGAGGTTTGCCTTAATTTCGTTTTCAAATTTAATGTTGTACTAATAAAGTATTTATTCCGAAATCTGTCAAACATGTTACAGATTTTGTAATGAGTACTTTGTTTGTAGGATGTTAAATTTGAAAATGAAATGGTGGCAAACCATCTGTCAGTGGTAAAATCACGGACCAACCACCCTCGACACCAAATGTCAGGGCGAACGTTTCCGAAACGCAGGTGCTCATTTGCACCTATAAATCTCTCTAGCCTCGCATCGCGGCTCGCTTTCGACCAGATGACAAGCGAGATGACAAGCTATGAACCAATCACGACGCACTCCCCCGGCCCGCTCACCGCGGCTTTTTTCGTAATGACTTTCCGAGTAAATTATAGAAGATGCGGTGTCCAGAGGGTGGTTAAGTTCGTGGGTAAAATTTAATTAAGCCTTGCAGGTTATATTGACAAAGTGGCCAGTTACAAGGTGGTTGGCCAGTGACTGGCAAATTACCTACAAAGCTGGTGTTAGTATTTTTTTTTTTATGTCTCACACCCTCGCTCTTTTAGCAAGGAGCATTTTGTCAATGCCGGCGTGAGTTAAAACTGTTTACGGCACTTTAACTTTGACGCGAGTCAGTATTTATCGGGGGCGGGGAAAAGTGATATAATCGTCCCACGATAACTCTGCATAAGATATTAATTGGCAACCCAGAAAAATCACGCTGTGGTAATACTTTTTTCATGTCACTCGGACATTTCTTTAATTATAAATAATAATGATAGTAGCAATCAAACTACCGAACTACGGTTAAATAATTACCGATAGTGTCTTCTTCAACCTCGAATTTGGCGGAATCATCGATAATATCGATGGAGCTATACTTTTTTTTTAAATATTGAATTGTAGTAATCAACAATTGTTGTTTTTTTTTTCTAAATATGGCTCTGTCCATTCGAGGACAATTTTGCCAGTGTTTAGTAGGTTTTGCCGTTGTACGGTAAAAAAATCTAGAATTAGAAATATGAGAGGTATTTCAATGGTGGTTGAACGATGCCCTGTTTAAGCTAATATAAAAGTTCAAATCGTGTTGTTTGACTATAAATCAGTGTTACCATAAACAAACTTTGGATTTCTACTGTTGTCAGTTGCAGAATTATCGTGGGACGACTATAATGCCTGCCGTTTTATTTGGAAAAGGCCAGTGATCATTAGAAAGAGAAACGTGCAATAATTACCAATTTTAAACGTACTTATGTGGAACTTTATAAACATGCGACGCATGCATGCAAGCTGCACATGCATGCGTATGATGACTACGGGCATTGTGCACCTATGCCCGTATTTGTGGACAGATGTGAAAGATGTTTGAGTTATAACGCACACGTGTCGGTATCGGAACGGCATCGCCTCGCCTTGCTTTTGTTAACCGACTTCAAAAAAGGAGGAGGTTCTACGTTCCACTGTATGTATTTTTTTTTTATGTATGTTCATCGATTACTCCGTCAATTGCAGACCGATTTTCAAAATTCTTTTTTTATTCGAAAGGGTATACTCCTGAGGTGGTCCCATTGTCACCAAGTCATGATCTGATGATGGGATCCTAGGGAAATCGAGGGCAACCCTCAAATTTTACAGGCACGTATTATGTGTTTCATATGTTTTCTAAGGCTATTCATTTGGTTGACGGCGGCGATACGGCGCCGATGCGGTGCCGATCCGTTGCCGAGCGGTTACGTGTGCGAAAACTTTCAACCTTGAGAAGGCCCCGTTTATTGGAACATACTACCACCGAATCAATACACTCTGTTCTTTGGGCAGTCGTGTAAAAAGTATATTTACTAATCTCATTTAAACCCTTTGAACGCCAAGAACGCCTAAAGGCGTCGTGAGCCGTCGTGCCTACGACGCCACTAATGCTTATAGGCATCCGGCTTTAAGTCCGCGTTGACGTTTTGCCAACTTGGCGTGTGGATGACAACTTTTGTATGCGTCGTTGGCGTTGAAAGGGTTAAATGAAATCGATTGATAATGTGACGTATGAACTAAAAAACAATTACTTTGCTCACCCGCGACCACAAGTCACGGGTAGTGGTCGCGGGTGAGCAAAGTAATTGTTTTTTAGTTCATAAATATGGACCTCCGCAAAGTAACGCCTGATTCAATAAATTAATGTGACGTATTATTCAGATACTAAGGTTGAATTTCCATGTAAGTGTATGCGGTCGTTAAATCGTTTCCGCCTTAACGGTTAATCAAGTTATGGCGGCAAAATAGAGGTTCATTTGTTTTAAGACTACACTATCTCTACCCGAGCTAGTATTAATCATTGATCTAGCATAAAAAAGTATATTTATTTACCACAAAGAATTAGATACATCATAAATTAAAGAGAAATCAGATCCACACATAATACATGCTTCGTCAAGAGGGTACAAAAAACAAAATTCTTGCAAAACAAGCTTCGCTACTTAACCTATAATTAAACTAATAAAAATAAAAAAATACAAAAGCCAGACCTCGGCAAGTTCGTGTCAGGTCCCAACGCGACCCGTACCCGGCTCAAAAGTACCGAGAATACCCGCAGCATTCCCGCGCTGTACCGCCAGTGATATCTGTTGAACCAGGTACGAACCAGCCCTGGGATCGCAGCCCTTCTCCCGCATTCGTTGTCCTAAAGCCCTCACGAAGGTCTTTGCCTCTGAACACTAAGGACCCCCGTCTCCACCGCGACCGGAACAAAATCATACATAGGCGTCAAGTTATGGTACTTAGCAAACTTATGCTTTGCCGCGTTTTCTGCAGCAGCACCGGCCCTACGCGTTGTGCAGCCTGGATGAGTGGGAGCATAGGTGCTTACACAAGTCGCATCCCATAGCAAACTTCGTCCCCTCGCCCACGGGACCAGGGTCAAGCCATCCGGCCTTTTACCATCGGTACGACTTAGGCCCTAGGGCTCCAGCACACAAGGCCGATTCGCAGCTACCATTGCCCGACGAATGATTTCATTTATGGCATGATGCCTCGAAAATCTACCAGCACATCGCACATAACTTAAACCGTGGTGCCCGTTCGGCTCAACCATAGCCCCGCATATACACCGATGAGCCTCACAGACTCCACACCCCAGTCTCAGCTCTGCTGCCACTCTGAGGGAGTCGTTGTCGAGAAGAGTTCCCAAATGCGATGAGGGCAACGCATGCAACCATGCGCCTGACTCTGGCTCCACAACAGCCCTCAGCCTAGCCACATTAACCCCCGACGCTGCCCCCAACAAGTCATCGTGCGCCTGCTTACACAAAATGTCGTCCCAAGCTCTCTGCTTCACTAGACACTCGGGTCGCGTGTCACTCTAACACCTTGTCCACTCGGAAGTGGCTTCTTCCACGTACGGGACCCGAACGCTGCCACCATGTGCGCACAAAATGCTAGTGACAAGTTCCGAAGAAGCATGAGCGGAAGCCAAAAATGCTACAAGTCCAAGATCGTGCACACGCCGAACGCCCAGACCTATACCTACCTAGGTATAGGTTAGTGTTGCAACAGAACTCTGCTTCCGCTTCCGCAACTGCAGAAGTTCCGCATTTTTTTTCACTTCTGTTTCTGCTTCTGGTTCCGCAAACTTTATAACAGAACTCTGAACGGAAGCGGGGAGAAAGCGATGAGCAGCGGTGCAGCAGACGCGACGGCGGCACTTTTTTTTTCATAGTGTTAACGCTTCCGTTTCCGCTTCCGTTTCCGTTTCCGCTTCCGTTAAGATTTACTTTTGACATCTGTTTCCGTTTCTGCTTCCGTTATGCCAGTTCCGTTGCATCACTAGTATAGGTATAGGTCTAGACCTATACCTAGCATTATGCTATCGTAATAGAGATCGGCGATGCTAGATATGGTATAGAAAAATATATATTTTTATTGTTAATGTAAGTAATTTAATGAAATGCGGTTTAGCTTCGACCACTAGGCGATACCTGGTAAAGGTTAGCCTTGAGCACTCACTATTATAATTATTATGTTTAATCTATGATAATACACTCACCATCACAATTAATAGCCCTGTTTGTTGTGAGAAATTTTATTAAATCAATGAATGCTTTTATAATTTATGACATATAGTATAATTATGGTGGACGATGGTGTATTGCCGCCAAGTATTTTTCTCGGGCACGTTGTATGGCTTAAGCTCGTTAAACCCACTTTCCTGAAATGTGAACATCTTCTAAAAGTGCACTTGTTTAGAAAGAACACTTTCTCAGATGGTGCAATTTCCCAGAAGGTACACTTTTCCCAAAGAGCCATTTCAAAACCGTCATCGAAGTTCGAAAACGAGGTAGTCATTTTGAATGTGCATTGCATACGTATGTAACCGAGTTGTGAGTTATTTTTTTTTTTCAATGCATTATAGCAGTGTGTGGTCGCTTATATTTATAAGGTACATTTTGGTTTACATTTCGGGAAAGTGTGCATTTTTGATGTACACTTTGGGAACTTGCACTTACCGAGAAAGTGTCCTAATTGGGCAAGTATACGTATTGGGAGTGTGCAATTTGCAGAAAGTGCACATTTTGGGATAGTGGGCTTTATGAGCTTAAGCCGTTATGCTGGCGGCAGCGCGACGGTCGTACCAGAAGGCGCCTAGATACAGCAGTTCCTAGTGTTAAGTGCTCTCCCACCACACATACTAAAAGCAATACTCGTTATTCATAAGCGATGCTTTAAAGGTCGTTTAAACCCCCCTTGTTAAATAACTACGTTGTTCACATACATACACAGATATACACCAATTGTAGTCATACATGTTTAGTGTCAAATGTTTCTCGTTCGATATTTACGTGATTTTAAAGTGTTGGCAACACGGAACAACCACCCTCTGGACACCCTCTATAATATACTTGCAAAGTCATTACGAAAAAAGCCGCGGTGAGCGGGCCGGGGGAGTGCGTCGTGATTGGTTCATAGCTTGTCATCTCGCTTGTCATCTGGTCGAAAGCGAGCCGATTCGAGGCTAGAGATTTTTAGGTGCAAATCAGCATATGCGTTTCGGAAACGTTCGCCCTGACATTTGGTGTCCAGAGGGTGGTTGGTCCGTGGTTGGTAAGTTTACAAATAATGTACCTATAACGTGAGCGCGAAAGTACCTGTTGCTTTCGCTCGTGCTGCGAAGTCGGATTGAATGACACCCTATTTGTGTGCAGGTATAGTTAGTTGTCTAAATTGTTGACACTAAGATTGTACAGACAAAACCCTTTCATAAGATACCCTACTTACTTGAAATTTCAAAAACCCTATTGCAATAAAAAATATGTTTTTATTTATTTTGTTCTCAAAATGCCTGGGCAAGTATTATCTAAAACTGTTTCAAATTTTAACTCGATAGCATTAGTAGGTGCTGAGATAAAGAGCTGAGGCAGACAGACGGACCGGGTCACCCATAAGGGTTCCTTTTTAACCGACTTCAAAAAAAAGGAGGAGGTTCTCAATTCGTCTGAATATTTTTACTGTTTTGGTTCGGAACCCTAATAGAGTTATTTATGCGTGACATTGCAACATAATATAAATTGGATAACTGAAATCATATGAATGTGATCATAAAAATAGCATAAATATGATCATTGAAATTGCAATAAATATGATCACTCAAATTGAAATAAATGTGATCACTGAATGTGCAATAAACATGATCACTGAAATTGCAATAAATGTGATTACTGAAATTGCAATAAATGTGAATGCTATAAAAATAATTACGTCACTGCAGGTTTATTATAACCATACAGCCAAGTCATTGCTGTTTTTTTGGTAGATAGTTTTACTAAGGCCGAAAAGAGGCCAAGTCTTGACTCATTCGCACTTCCCCTCATTTGTCGAAATCGTCCAAACTGTTTTCTCTGCTGCAGACGTGGCGTTAAATAATATAACAATCCTTTTGGGCTTCGCAGTCGGGTAATAACGTTAAATCATAATATTTGTAAACCAGTGAATTAAATATTTAATTATTAGAATAGCTGCCGATAGTAATGCCTTAGATTGTTCTAGAAAACTGGAGGGCTGGTCGCACTCCTTGGATTCCAGAATGATAGTGTAAAACAACCCCTACAAGTGCCGTTTTGAAAAATATATCAAGAAAGAATATACTACCTCATATTCTATTCTATTGACGCTTAAACATCAATATATGGTGACCACGCTTTGTGAATATGCTTAAATGAAGTGTACTTTTTCATAACTGTAAATACAACAAAAAATAAAATGACACTTTTTTAAATAACTGTCGTAGCATAGTTTTGATATCATATTTCCGACATAAATAATATTGATAAAAATAAATAAGATGGTTACTATATTAATATCTGTGAAATAAGTACTTCGCAATAATAAGAAACGTAAGAAATAATTAATAGCAATTAACTTACACAACACTTACACCAATCTTTACATATCCACAAATCGTACGCTTCGTTGAAAATGAAAATTGTATATGAATTTATTAAAAATCTTAAACTTATACATTAAATAAAAATATACAAACGTAATTATTTAAATTATATAGTCGACGTTGTACTGTTAATAACGAATTCAAAAATAGACAATTTTAAACAGCATTAGATCTGTTAATATTTGTATATATGTACTTAACAAAAGGATTGTCATTTGTACAGTCAATTAAATTAATTACTATGTACATATAATTTTACTTATATTTCACGTAGTTGACACCATTTATAATATAATAATATAGTCAGTTCTAAAAAGGGATGTCACTAATTAGATTCGTCAAATTATGTTGATGACGTATTTGTGTTAAGCCAGTAGTGTTAACATGATTTTGTTAAATTACTTGTTGGAAAATAATCATAGTTTTTTTACAATAAATATGTAAATTGGAGATTAATGAAATGCAATATTAAAATATATTATATTGTGGTGGGAGCGCATTGTTTGCATTGTAAATATATGAGATGGCTGTCGCTCACGACTTGATCTTAATTAAGCTTCTAGTGTCAAGATTTACATATCCCGTTGTATGTCTTAATAGGTCATAGCGAAGTAAGCAGATCACTAACGTAATAAGTCGAGCTTAGCCCGGCATGGTTCGAACTAATTCGTAGTACTTATACCACGGACCAAACACCCTCTGGACACCGCATCTTCTATAATTTACTCGGAAAGTCATTACGAAAAAAGCCGCGGTGAGCGGGCCGGGGGAACGCGTCGTCATTGGTTCATAGCTTGTCATGTCGCTTGTCATCTGGTCGAAAGTGAGCCGCGATTGGTGGCTAATAAGATTTACGTTCGCCCTGACATTTGGTGTCCAGAGGGCGGTTGGTCCGTGACTTATACTTTCCTCGGAGTACGCACGAGTCGGCGGCAGCAGCGCACGGCTACCCTCGTTTTCATCACATTTTTTTTGTCAAATGTAGGGCAACTGCACTGCATAGATCAGTTCGTTGACCTTCGTTGAAGCAGTTTTTAACATTCCTTCCAACTCGGGGGCACTGACCATCCACTATCACGGTTGAAATTGGGATGACGGCAAATTTCAATTGCTTCTGTACTTTCCGCCGAATCGAAAACTTTTCTCTCGCCAGTACCGACACCTTATGGAAACGAATGTAAGTAATGCATTGTATCCGACTCCATTGAGTGTCACCTATATTGCCCTGCTTTTCATGCTACGCAGATAAGCAAAGCCTTGGCGCACAATAAACGTCGAATTGTGCTCTCCCACAGGAAGGTCTACAAATGAGTCCGAAACATGTCGGGCTAAACTCGACTTATATACGTGAGTGATTCGTTGTTTACTACGATCTAGTCTCACGGTAGTTTCACGTTAAGTGTCTTAAAAGTTGTTTCTATACTTAAGAGCAATAAAAAGTTTTTTTTGCTCTTGAGTGTATTAAAATCACGTGTCGAAACAATAATTGAAAACGTGTTCTAGAGTGGTTTTATCTGTTTTTCATTGTTATCCGTATACTAAACTAAACTTGTGATCTTATGTTTGGTTGCACACGAATCTTATAACCAGAAGCCCTAGTGGAATCGTCGTCCAAAAAATAAGTCTCGAACGTGTGAAATAGTATGAGAATTGGCCGTCGTAATTGAGATGTTAACGCGAACGCGATCGAGAGGTTTCTTTTATCAAAAATTACGCTAGAGGCTCAGTAATAAAGCGCGGATGCTTAATAGATTGAATTTCGTGTACTTAATGAACTTTTACTACAGCCCCCATACTACGAAATTCGAAAATCGAAGTTCGTATCGTATCGTCCCGCTCACTCTCGTGTTAAATAATATTAGCTTGAGAGGGACGGCACGATACGAAGTTCGAATTTTGCACTTCGTAGCCGGAGGGCTGGCCTCTGTCGTTGGCGCGTAAACTGTCTCGCTCTGTGTGCGAGTGCAACACTCAATATTCACGCGGGAGCGATAAAGATATGTAATGGCAGCCCCCCGACTACGAAGTGCAAAATTCGAACTTCGTATCGTGCCGTCCCTCTCAAGCTAATATTATTTAGCACGAGAGTGAGCTGGACGATACGACACGAACTTCGATTTTTGAATTTCGTAGTATGGGGGCTGGTCATTGTACAATATTCTATTTGTTTCGCGACCGCGCTTTAGAAAATGGTAACGTCGTTTACTGTCTTCTGACTATGCTGTGCAGAAAGCGCTTATGACGGGGGTGGGTGGGAGTTTCTCTCCGCTCAAACACTTCGCAGACGACCGATTTGGTCATGTGGAATGTTTATTTCAGATACGTTACTGTTTGGTTTCGGTTCCAACGTATTACAAAATAACCCGTAAAAAATGTCTGGTTAGGGTTTGCATATTGTATGTTTTTTTTTTATTATTTCGTACTGTGATTCAAATTATTGTAAATACTCATTATAATACCCGCCCGCCAGATGTTGCAGAAAGATTATAGTGGGAAGTTGAGCGAAATAAAACTCCAGTCATAAGAGCTTTGTAGTTTAACAATTTACTGATGTTTTTTAACTTCACCCTCAATTGTCTACAATAATGTCTGTTAGTATTTTACCCTTGCTAAACGTATGGCATTATGTAGTTATAATAAGTATGCAATATATAGTAACGTCTTCCGGCACACGGCAGTGTCTTACAGTTTGTATCTTCGCTTTGTGACTTAGCTGTCATTAATGTTTCCTAGATAATTATGTGAGGCTGGGTGCAGGTATTGATTTAGCGGAGAAGGTATTGAAAGGTCGATGGCCTGAGCTATGACTATGGGGTGGCGTGCTGTAGTATTACTACTGAAATAAATCCTGACTATATAGTCAGGATTTATTTATGTTAATACATGTTGTTGATTTTAAGTGTTAATGTACAGTTTGTTACGATTTTTCCGGCATTTTTTTTTATAGCTTAAGAAACTTAGTTTTTTCACCTAAATTTGTTTCTATTTTATTTTCCGCGATGGCTGACAAAAGGCTTGGGCCAGTCAGTTTTTGATGACTGTTCGGTTGATTCTGCTCCGGAACGTCAACGGATAGGCAGCAGCTAGGAAATAATTTAGATAAAACTAAATTTGTTTAAAAAAAGCGGTAAAATTTAAAATGAAGCGTATACATAACCGTCCTTAAAGAATGTGTCTCGCTTGCAGTCGTAGAACGAATTGTTCGAAAATTGTAAATAGAAAAAATATTACTTATTTATTGTTATACCCCTCATACACTTTTCCGTTAACGCAATCATCTGCTACAGCCCTGTTAGTTCACTCGATGTTTTCATCAGAATAGGGGTTATCTTTCCGCCCCATATTCCTGAAAAAGTCATAATAATATTTACTCGTCGAACCCGTAGATGGGTCGATTTATGTGTTTGTAAATGAATAATGATATATTTGTAAGTTACACTGATAATTTCTAAGTTACACTGATGATTTGTAAGTTACACTGATGATTTGCAAATTATACTGCTGATTTGTACGTTACACTGATAATTTGTAAGTTACACTGACAACTTGTAAGTTACACTGGTTATTTGTAAGTTACACTGATGATTTGTAAGTTGCACTGACGACTTGTAAGTTACACTGATGATTTGTAAGTTATTACATTATTGTACCTTAAATGGTTATAACGAATCGAAATACTTGTAGAGACAATCTTACACAATAAGCTGGAATCCTGTAGTGTTAATCTGTACTGGCGCTGGTATAATTTATATCACTTCACGATTCGACACATTAACTCGTCACTAAATTTCACGACGCAATAAACGTTTATATCGCGCGAACGCGATCGAGATCAAGTCTGAATATATATATATTTTTTTTTGTAATTAGGCAGTTGAATGCTCATTAACACGTCATTTTCTGAGTATACTCGCGGAAAGACCATGATTGCCTAGAAGGAAGCGCCGCGAGAAACTTGGCGCAAAGTCATTTGGTTCTAAAACCATAAGAGCTACATAGAACACGACGTTGCTTTGACATGTCGCGTTTGCGTTGACATTTTCGACCTTAATGCACAGCGAATGTCTAACAACATTTCAATGTAATGGGTAGGGAATTAAATTCCTTGACTGTACGTTCCTCGTCCCCCGCAAAAAGTGACAAAAAAATTGCAGTGCATAGACAAGCCAAAGGCGCCTCCCTGCTTAAGAGAAAAACACTACAGAATTTGCGAGTTGAAGTGTGATCATCTCAGTTTATTTAGGATTCAGATACAAGAGCGGCGTTGACTTTAATCTGCGATTTGCCACGTTCTCATGTTTTATACAAAATATTTCAAATGTCTGTTATAACTACAAACCTACGTGCATTGTTGATTTACTCTATAACTGGGTCGCGGACTTGCAGAGTTAAGTTTGTGTGCGCTGGATGCAAACTTACTTTGTTATATCCTTCTGTACATTTGAACTGTAGGTAATATTAGTTTCATGTAGAACCGCTGACTATCCTACCCAGGGTGCGGGTATAAGCGTATGTTATTATATTAATTTGATAAGTAACTTATTGTCGTGCACTCGGGGACGTAATTATGAACGTTTAACTGAAGTACCCCACGTATAAAACCTTTGATCGAATGTCAATGGCCTGCTAGTAAATTTATAATTAAGATTCGATGAACTCCTCATTCTGTCGAGTAAACGTTCGATCAACGGTAAACGTTCCGCTAATTTAGTCCCCAGGTATGTTTAGAGGAAACGTCGGAAAGTATTATTTGTATAATAGTTGCTGTAACTAATGTATTATTGTAAATATTTATTGTAATTAGAATAACCGTGTATACAGTATGATTAGAGATATTTTAAACTACTGCGATAACACGATAAATTATTGTTTCAATATGGCGAATTTTATTTGTATGATACCTTTTCTCAAACGTGCTCGGAAATTCTTGATTTCCGTTGGAAAACAGAACAAGGGAAGCACCTAATTTTTTCACTCAAAATTTAAAACGAAGACTTTTCTAACCTAGGTGAATGGAAATAGATTTAGATTAATTTATATTTTCCTAGGACGTACTAAATGAAGGGTACACGGAAAGAACATGTCTACTCACCTTAGCAACTTTTTGAATTATTGCGATTTGAAAGTGGAAGATGTTATTATGTTGGCTCTTAGTCAAATCCGTTAATAGGTAAGAAGTTTGTATTGAATAACAGAAATATGACGTCATAATTTTCAGTGATCAAACTGCCTCCTTTTATTAGTATATAGAAAATGTAGAATAAGAATAAAAGTATTTATTTCGCAACAACAATTCAATACAGGATTCCATTCAGCATTCGTCGGGTCACTAAAGGTGGCTCGACTCTGATATTACGTGGATCCGGTTGGCATGCGATACAGAGCCACACGACAAAATGTTTATTATTTTGACATCGGTAAACAACCCTATTCACCGTGCTAAGTAGATCTGTGACGAGCTTTCCTGGTTCTATCCCAAACATTATATTATTACTAGCGAGCGCCCGCGGCTCTGCCCGCGTGGATACTAACGTAAGGAATCTATAGCAAGAGGAATGTGTCCTCTGGGTATAAAAGTAATATTCGATAATATTGATTATTGAAAAGAAATATTGGACACATATTTTTTGCTTTATATCAATAAAAATTTACGTAGATAAAATTTAAAATTTCTGTAGACTGCAATGCAAGATAATGAATGGATTCTTTTTTCCCTGAACGGCAACACAGGCATAGATCACTCGCTTTTGGCTCGAAATCCGAACTGGCGATTTTATTTTTCTTAATAAACAAAATTTGCACACAATGGATGCGATTCTACGTGCACATCGCCTAAATGCCTAAAACTAAATTTTCTAATTTTTGGTTAAAATTTAAACGGCGGATTTAACAAGTGCTATTCCAGAATGTCAAGCTGACTAAATTTAGCCGGGTTTTATCCGTATCCTAAAATTTCCTATCCGTTTATCCGTTTATCCTATTTCGTATCCTAAATTAAATTGAGCGTGTTGCTACTTGAAAAAAATAAGTGAACGAATGAATGAATGAAATTCGTCAAAATGTATGGGATCGTATTTTTTTAAATTTGAATGGGCAACATTTAGAAAATGGCTTCTGGCATCGTGTTTAAGCTGATGTGTAGCCAATGCTTTATAATAAATAAAACTGTCCTGGAGGAAAACTATCTTGGAACTCCTGGGTCGTGTTTTATAAAGCTACAAGTTACAATTCACAAGCGGAAGTCTCATTCTATCACCTTTCGTTAGAAAGAGACTTCCGCTTGTATGTATGTATGTATGTAAATCCTTTATTGCACATAATATTACAAGACAATTATAATAATAAGCTTAGGCAATAATAGGCTTGTAATTTGTAAGTTGCAGTAGCGCATCCCCTGCACACAAAGTTTAGTGTCCACTACGTGTTGGCCCATATCCCGCGACAGCCTAAACAATTTCCGAAACTTCTGCTCGGACCGGTCAAACGGGTTAGATTCATCTCGCAACCTCTTCAAATATATTTTTTCACCCTCACCCTCGCCATACTCCCTCTCTTCGGCCACCAGAGCAGCTATCACGTATTCGTCATCCATTTCTAATGAATAATATAGTAAGGAATCGATCCGACACAACTTGATTTTAAGCAATCGGGGTTTAAACGGGACTATTTTAGTCGCCGCTAAAATTAGGCATTTTAGCTTGACTTTTGCCTAAAAAGGACATGCAAACATTCAAACTGCATGCATTTAAACTGCTAAACCTAAATTGAACAGACCGCCTAAATTAAGAAACGTCAGATTCAAATTGGCCCTGTCATTTGATTATGACAGCCGCACATAGAATAAATAGCAAAGAGACTTGGCGACGCCTAAATATAATTAGGAACTTTAGCGGCCGCTGTAGAAACGGGTCCAAGGCCATATTTTCTCAAGATCAAAGAGTCGAATTGCTTTAAAATTCCAGAGAAATAATGCATTGTTTGGGAGCAACGTCTCAAAATGGTGTTGTAGAGCGCCATCTCGCTCTGTCTCGTTTTTTTATCCCGTTCTGATTTTTCGCTTTTATATATTAGAAGATACGGCACTGTTACAGTTTAGTGTGTGATGTTTGGTAACCAAGTTTACCGTGTTCTCGTTATCTGAATCGGAGAAACTCATTGTTGACGCGTCGTCGTTCGACCGTCACCCGCTCGACTGAGTTTGCGTTGGCGACAATGCGGTCGGTCTGCAGCGCCGACTGCAGAGGATTCGGCTATTCACGGAGATACGGGGGAAATGAAAAATCGCCCGCTAATGCCATCTAGAGGCGGCTACGGAATCACAGGTCCCGGGTTCAAATCCCGGTCGGGGCAGATGTTTGTATGATGAATACGAATGTTTGTTCTCGGGTCTTGGATGTTTAATATGTATATAAGTATGTTTATCCGTTGTCTGGTACCCATAGTACAGGCTTTGCCTAGTTTGGGACTAGGTCAATTGGTGTCGAATTGTCCCATGATATTTATTATTATTATTTAAATTTCTCGATAACGCTTACTAGGTACTCACTCGATTACGTTACGCAAGTTTCGAATGTTCGTACTCGGGCCTCTGCCCCCCCGACTACGAAGTGCAAATTTCGAACTTCCTATCGTGCCGTCCCTCTCAAGCAAATTTAACGCGAGAGTGAGCGGGACAATACAATACTAACTTCGATTTTCGAATTTCGTAGTATGGAGGCTGGATCCAAGATTGTCGCAGCTGTGCCCCCTATTACGAAGTGCAATCTCTCTTCTCAGCTGTACATACAAGCTATTGGAACGCCTTATTTTTTCTAGAATCGCGCCACACGTAGATGCCGTCATTCCTCCAGAGCAAGCCGGTTTTAGAAAGGGAAGAAGTTGTGCGGACCAGGTCCTAGCCCTAACCACTCATATCGAGGATGGATTCCAAAGACAGTTAAAGTCCACTGCAGTCTTTGTCGACCTAATCACAGCATTTGATACTGTCTGGAAACAAGGTCTAATGTACAAGATTCTCAAAGCGATCCCAAGCAGAGAAAATGCAGACTTAATTACGAGCATGCTTAGTGATAGAGAATTCGAGGTCTACCTTGGAGATTCCAGAAGCCGCAAGAGAAGACTAAACAACGGGCTACCACAAGGCTCTGTACTTGCCCCAATTCTCTTCAACCTATACATCCACGACTTGCCGCCAACTGAGGCAACTAAATTCGTATATGCTGATGATATAGCACTCGTTTATCAAAGTACGGACTTCAAGACTAGTGAAGACGTATTGTCATCCGATTTAGTGAGGCTCAATAAATACTTTGACGCGTGGCGTTTAATACCAAGTACGAGCAAGACGGAAGTGTCCTTCAGAGGTAAATTGCTGATGCACAACAGTTTCCCCAAATACCTTGGGGTTACTTTGGATAGGACTTTGACGTACAGAAACTGGCCTTAAAAGTCTCCTCGCGAAACAATATCCTCCACAAACTTTGCGGTACCACCTGGGGTGCATCCGCTGACTGCCTGCGTACGTCGGCCACGGCACTGGTCTTCTCGGCTGCCGAATACTGTGCCCCAGTGTGGCTAGAAAGCGCACACGTACATAAGGTGGATACTAAACTGAATGAAGCTATGCGATGTGTGTCTGGCACAATAAAATCTACCCCGCTACACTGGCTCCCGGTTCTCGGCCATATCGCACCACCACATCTTCGTAGAAAGCAGGCACTGAAGAGAGATGGGGAAAAGATACAGTCGCATCAGCATTTGCCTATTCACCAGACTTTCTGTCACCCTCCACCCCAACGGCTTAAATCCCGACGCCCTGTTTGTGTCACAGCAAAAAAGTTGAGTGATTTTGACCTTGGACAGAGCTGGAAGGATGAGTGGAACACATGCACGACTGGATCTTACCTGCAAGCTATAGATCCCACGGCCAAACCGGACGGTTTCACCCTGCCACGAAAACTCTGGTGTCGTTTAAACAGACTGAGGACAGTAACTACTTCCGCCACAAGTGGGGCTGGCGCGACTCTGCCCTCTGCGACTGTGGCGAAGAAGCCCAAACCATAGAGCACATTATACAGCGCTGTCCTCTTCACTACTACCCAGGCCCCTCGGAAGATCTGTACGATTTAACACCTGACACAATCTCGTGGCTAGGGACCCTGAGTGTTGATCTATAGTTATCTTTAATTGATTATTATTTGTTTTGTTTTAGAAATGTTTATGTATATACGACATACGATTAAATAAATAAATACGAAGTGCAAAATTCGAACTGTCATGCCGTCTCGCTCACTCTCGTAATAAATAATATTAGCGTGACCGGGATGGCACGACACGAAGTTCGAATTTTGCACTTCGTAGTAGGGGGGGTGGTCGTATAGAAAAAGGGGTTACCCTGGGTTACCCTTTATTTGACGATGTAGATACATCACGATGAAGAGCGATGATAGCTACATGGCACAAACGTCGTTTATGAATTTTTATGCTGTTTTATGTGATTGTGATGTGTTGTTTATGACATATAATTATGTTGGCTGTACAGATATTGGAGAACTTGACTGTACCGCGTCACGCGGACACCCGATATAGGTATGTACTTGCCTATGTATACATTGCATCTTCTGAACCAGCTGTCTTGGTCCCCCATTGAATTCTCTTTATAAACAGATCGATATCAGTTCAAAACAAATATTGAAACTAGGCAAGAAAATCACAAGTCACACATAAAACAATTTATTTAATAAACCTTCATCTTTAAGACACTCAAACTCGTTGATTCGCTGTACAATAAACCTTCCATAAAACTATTACATAAATACAACATTAATTACTGCGCGTTACACACTTTTAACTGGACATAGATAGTATTTATTACACTAATTATAATTGCCTAGGTGTGTACCTACTCAGTTAATTTTAACATTACAATAAACGCGCAAACTATCACACACATTTTTCGGTAATTCGAAGATGGATGGGAAAAAATAACACCAATTATAACATTTTTAAGTAGCTTCTTGATAAAACTTTACACAATTATAGGTGTCTTTATTTTTCGTAAAAACGTGTGCCATTTCGACCGTTGAATTTCTAATGTTACAATAAACGGAGGATCATAATTAATCTAAAATATCAAGACATATCATCTGATCTTTCACGGTTGCAGTTTGCTTACACAGAGAACGTGGCTGGAGTGTCTTTTGGCAATATTCTTGGCTGTCTACTCTCCACGCCACAGACCAGGTCCGATCCCAACACTAATTTCACGGCAGTAACAGCGTCGTCGAAATGTCAAATTATTTGCATTAATAATACAGTACCCTAAGCACGACTTGTCGAATCCTGCGTTACGTTACGGTTATCGTATCGAGATCGAGAAATCTCATACTAAATTTTAGTACCAAATACGCTCACGGGCGGGCGCTGTTCCAAACGTCATACAAACTCGTTATAGTTTACTATTCGACTTTACGTGACGCAGGATTCGACAAGTCGTGCTTAGGGCACTGGTAGTTGACGTTTAAGCGTTTTAAGCTTCAATTGTGATTTCATTAAAACTACTAACAATTATCATTAAGTACTTATATAATGTATAATGTAACATGTAGGTATATTTTATATGAAAGTTCTTTACCAGTTGTTTGTTACACAATACTGGAATTTACTTACATCACAAATTCAAGTTGGATACATAATCACTTAAACCTATAAATGAAAATAATGTTAATAGTATTTGGATATTAAAAAGTAATTCATTCATCAGGTTCGCATTTGGCCTGACTTCAAAATAATCACGGCTCGTGTAAGGCCAAAAAAAAAGTATGAAATCTACTCAATAGGTATTGGTGGGGTGTTACCGTGTTAGATTAGGTAATATAATCCCGATCAAGTCCGAATATCCTATCTTCGTTTATTGTAGCATTAAAAAGAAGGTAACAATCTTGACGTCTTTTTAATGAAAAACGCTGTTTAAAAGCTCGCTGTTTAACAGCAAGTAACAATTATAATTGCTTGTCTGCACGCGGTAAAGCGGTGGCGTATCTGTCTATTTTTAACCGACTTCAGAAAAGGAGGAGGTTCTCAATTCGTCGTTTTTTTTTATGTATGTTCCCCGATTACTCGAAGACGGCTGTACCGATTTCAAAAATCCTTTTTTGTTTGAAAGGGTATACTTTCTAGTTGGTTCCATTGTCACCAAGTCAGGATCTGATGATGGGATCCCAGGGAAATCGAGGGCAACCCTCAAATTTTATACGGACGTATCATGTGTTTTATATGTTTTCGAAAGCTATTCAAGTACTTGTGTCTGGTAGTCATCTCGTGTTGATGAGGTGATGATGGAAGGTACAACTCCTTAACGGTTAGGAGTTGGAGGATAATATTTTAAATATTAACGTAACTAAAAATTGTGAAATAAAAAATAATAAAACCGCCTTCAAAAAAAACCTCAGAAAAAAACAAAATAATCCCCAAAAAGCCATTAGTTTTATGGCCTAGCAGAAATATGAAGTCGGTGCTTTTTATATATCAATACGCAAATGATAATGGCCAACGTGAACCTGCCCCCCCGACTACGAAGTGCAAAATTCGAACTTCGTATCGTGCCGTCCCTCTCAAGCTAATATTATTTAACACGAGAGTAAGCGGGACGATACGATACGAACTTCGATTTTCGAATTTCGTAGTTTAGGGGCTGAACGTTTCTGTTCAAATACTATTAACAATAATTGACATAACACTCTCATAATCATAATTCGTAGATCTGTACTTCTACACATTGTCCAACCAACCCATTAAATTTGACTTAGGTAATTGAGCAATTTAAAATAAAAATAAATAACATTTTTATTTGACTATTCCAATAGGTATACATATGAATTGACTAGGGTATGTCGGAATACACAAATACAATGAAAGGCGATCGGGAAATATTTAAGTTTGATAAATTTGTTACGACGCGTAGCTCTGCCGCCAGACGAGAGTTCGCGTTTCGCTGCGAGCGTGGGCTACCATACTACGGATCACGGACCAACCACCCTCTGGACACCGCATCTTCTATAATTTAATCGAAAAGTCATTACGAAAAAAGCCGCAGTGAGCGGGCCGGGGAAATGCGTCGTGATTGGTTCATAGCTTGTCATGTCGCTTGTCATCTGCACGGCGCGCCATTTTCATAATAGTGACGAAATCAGTGAAGGACGCACTGAGCGACAAACGACAAAATGGCACGCGCGCTAGCCCCCCTGGTCGAAACTCGAAAGTGAGCCGCGATTGGTGGCTAATAAGATTTATAGGTGCAAATGAGCATATGCGTTTCGGAAACGTTCGCCCTGACATTTGGTGTCCAGAGGGTGTTGGTCCGTGCTACTGATAGTCCTAAACAGTCGTATCAAGCTGTAATCTACTTAATCCGTGACTAAGTTTGCTAAAAATGAAAATACCTAGTAGGTTTCCCGGTCGCACTTTTAAATATCATGTACCACGACGTTTTGGCACAATGCGGACGCAAAAGTTTTTTGGCCCGACAAGAATCTTAATTTAGGATGAAACTTATGTTTCATAAATTCATAATTATATGATCACAAATTGTTTGGTAAAAATATTCTTGGTCCAAAGTTTTTGGTGAACTGAATTTAATATTTAAGCCGACTTGGGTGTACAGGATTATTGTCTAAGGAGTCACACACTAGCGATTTGGGAGCGAGTGCTTCCACGAACCGACCGCCCTCTGGACACTGCATCTTCTATAATTTACTCGGAAAGTCATTACGAAAAAAGCCGCGGTGAGCGGGCCGGGGGAATGCGTCGTGATTGGTTCATAGCTTGTCATCGGTTGAAAGCGAGCCGCGATTCGAGGCTAGAGAGATTTATAGGTGCAAATGAGCGCGTTTCGGAAACGTTCGCCCTGACATTTGGTGTCCAGAGGGTGGTTGGTCCGTGGAGTGCTTCACTATCGCTCGCAGCGAACACGTTGCGTGATCGCCTCAATACAAAACTCGCTAGCAAATCGCCAGTGTGAAGCTCGCCATCATGTTCTTGTATGGGCTGACAGTTGGTATCGGAAACAGCCAGCTGTCACAGTAGGTACAAAAACTGTTATTTCAATCCGATGCAGAGTGTCACGATAGTTACACAAATAAAACTTAAAGTGGTACCTAAGTAACTTTGGTTTGCAACCCACAACTTTACATATATATCAAGTACCTAGGTATTATATAAAATACTTACTTATGTAAGTTAAGTAAAGGGATTTTTAATTGAGCACCATTAAGTAGGTAAACTTATTAATAAAACATAGCTTTAAAATTATGGCCTTTTTTATACAGAATAATATGAAGAAGTTTGTAAAAAAACTATTAATATCTATTATAAAAGTATTTAAAGCTTTTGAAAGTAATCAAAGAATATACCCTGAACTCCTCGAGAAGTAAATACATATTTAAATAGGTAGGTAAACAGGTATACTTATTAAGAACATAGTTGGGTACCTATGTGGTTACATTTATACTAATTAGGAGTAACATTTATCTATGCAATTATCGTTGTCATTAATATAACAGAAGCCATATATCATAGTTAAGAATAAGTTAAATAAATATATAGATATGTCAAAATATACAAGGCTATAGTGAAGTAAACGATATACCTAATACAAATTGAGATCCTTAATGTCATACCTGTATCATCCTGTATTCTAATGCACAGGTAAAAAAAATACGACATACCTACTTACAACAACACAAACCGGTATAACATCATAGACACGAATGCACACATACATATAATTAGGCCAGTGAGGCTCTCACAATAATTACCCAATTAGATAAGCTATAATATCGCTAGAATACATAGCATTAAAAAAGTCCTTTTATATAGCCACTGCCATCCAGTGGGTACAGTCTTAACCAGCAGTTGCTGAGGGGAAGGAGGGGGCTGGAACTCCCGCCTCCCCCCCATCCCCTCCCCATCGGAATATCGAGCCAAAATGCTCACCTAAGTATACCAAATCCTCCTGAAATCTGCCTTTAACTTACATATAGGTACCTACACATGTGTCAGCTTTGTTGTTGTTACGTATTCTGGTATCAATGTACCTAAACTTATAAAACTACCAAAACTATCCAAACTTATAAAACTACCAAAACTATCCAAACTTATAAAACTACCAAAACTTTTCAAACTTATAAAACTACCAAAACTATCCAAACTTATAAAACTACCAAAACTTTTCAAACTTATAAAACTACCAAAACTATCCAAACTTATAAAACTACCAAAACTATCCAAACTTATAAAACTACCAAAACTTTTCAAACTTATAAAACTACCAAAACTATCCAAACTTATAAAACTACCAAAACTATCCAAACTTATAAAACTACCAAAACTATCCAAACTTATAAAACTATCCAAACTTATAAAACTACCAAAACTATCCAAACTTATAAAACTACCAAAACTATCCAAACTTATAAAACTACCAAAACTATCCAAACTTATAAAACTACCAAAACTATCCAAACTTATAAAACTACCAAAACTATCCAAACTTATAAAACTATCCAAACTTATAAAACTATCCAAACTTATAAAACTACCAAAACTATCCAAACTTATAAAACTACCAAAACTCTCCTACATATGTACCTAGGAACTTTTAGATAAAGACTTATAATAGAATTTCTTTCTTCTAGCTTTTGACAGCTGTCATCTCAACGCAAATCGTACTGTGACCTGTCAGATTGACGAACAGCCCCTAAACTACGAAATTCGAAAATCGAAGTTCGTATCGTGTCGTCCCGCTCAAGCTTATATTATTTAATACGAGAGTGAGCGGGACGGCACGATACGAAGTTCGAATTTTGCACTTCGTGGTCGGGGGGCAGGTATGGGTTTACGTTTACGTCCAAAAGTGGTTCTTTTTATCAAATTCATCAATTTACATAAGTTTTATTTAGTATTTCAATCACTTTACGTTGCCTCAGCCTTAAACATCAGTCCTCGATTTTAATGTTTTTAAGAAAAACCGGCCATGCCGTGTTTCACATGCCCAGGGCAGGGTCCGTTCCTTGCTTATCTAATTTTAACATACATAGGTAATATGCTAGTTTTTTAGAAAGAAGGTAAGCAATCTTAACATGTATTTTTATTGAAAAACGCTTTTCAGAAATGAGTAACAGCAAGTAACAATCAAGTAACAATGAAACTTAATTATTTACATTGTTACGGGTTTAAACGTAACGGTCACTTATTTTTAAAATCATTTTTAAATCCATTTTTCAACAAAAAAGACATGTCAAGATTGTTACCTTTTTACTAATGCTAAAAAAAACGAAGTTACAAGTGATTTTTGTTCTTGGTTACAATCCTTTTTTTTTTCTTTTCAAAATTTTATAAAAAATCGGTCTCAGGCGGTTTACCTATAGTGCCTGTGAGTGAGAGCAGTCTCTTAAGTACTTTATTAGAAAAAATACGCAGACAGGAGTATAAAGATTACAAGAATACTTTCTAATCTGTCAGAACATCTGCAGGACTGTTATGCTCTATGATTATTCAAAACTGTTTTAAGGGTTGAAGTGTCAAATCGGTTGTCTATTAGTACCGGAAAGTGACACTCCAAGGACTTACCAACACCATGGACTTCGAGTCAGCGTTTGAGAACGTCCGAACCAAAAGACCACTAATTTGCAAGACCACTAATCGAGCGTCAGTCAGTCTTAGTTTGGTCGAACGACATCACTATGACGTTATGGCTGTCATCGAAAAATGCCGTCTTACTTACGTATTACGTATAAATGCTGGGAGTCCCCAGTACAAGACGGCATTTTTTCCTACTAGACCCAAAGTCCATGGTGTTAGTACCTAAGCCAATAGAAAGTCTTGACTTTTTCTGAAATTACTGAGCAGTGTTTGCTTCTAGAGTGCACGCCACAGTACGTAGGATGACAAAGACTGCTCCCTATAAGACCTCATACCTGTATGACCTTATCCTACCAAAACGCTTTGAAAATACGTTCGGACTATAACAAACTTACATCTACCAACCTTAAGTTACGAAAAGTACCGATTAAGGTTCAAAAAACAGCCCCTTTTCAAGGTAGCAATTACAATTAGAAAATGCAAAACATAGTAAGTACAAGCTAGTCTCCTTTACGAAGACACAAAATGTCGTGCTAGTGCCTTACAAAAACTAGAAGACTAAGTTGAAACGCCTCTTGTGCTAATGTTGTACCCGGCTATCTTACCCTACGCAGGAATACATCAGTGAAAGTCTGCTTGATGGCGAGAGTAAGACGGTGGTTCCGACCCGGACGGACCTTGCACAAAGGGTCCTACCACCCGCAAATTAGATCAAAATACGTAACAAGAGCAGCAGGCTGGTCTAACCCCTTCGGATTCGGCTTGACGGACGAAAGGATCGCGATTTCGATGCCGTTATACCTACTAACATATGCCAAAATCATTCGTTAATTTGGCTTCAAAAATGCCTCGGCACCGCTTTCTATTGTCATGATCTTACGCGATACAATTTGTTTCATTTTCAAAGCGAGCTCGGCTTGGGACTGTCAAAATGAGCTAGACAAAGCCTGCTGGCAGGAATGCCTTGAATGAGTGAATGAAATGAAAGTGTCACCTATTTGAATACGCTTCATAACTTCATACACATCACTTCAACATGATAAAGACAGGTTTTAAAGTAATTTCTCTATAGAAGTGGTAGAGTCAACCCACAATGCCATTGTGATTGCTGCTAACTGGATGAGCTCACTTCAAAAAATGTACACTAGGCATAACGTTATCGAAAAATAGCAGGTGATACTTAGGTTCCCTGTGTATAGAATCCTAGAATGGCATTGGCTGAGTACTTATAATCTAACGTTAAATATCTATATATAAAAAAGCGAAAACCAGACTTGTAGCTCATTATATGGCAGGCTGGGTACTACCGCGAGTCAAAAATCCGCTAGGATCCCTAGTGAGTGAAGCCAAGTGCCATTCTCCACCAATGAGAGACAAGCTGGCCTGTGATTGGTGGAAATTGATAGATGGATCTCAATAGTTTTGACTCGTGATGGCTCTCATTGTCCCAACCTATATCTTCATAACTTTTATCTAACATATCGTAAGTTCCTTATGCGTTTAGAAACCGTGGGGTAATGAATGACCATCATAAAAACAGTCAATTTTCGTCTTCAAAAACCAATACAATTTAAAAATAGGCCTCAATTTAAAAAAAAATCGATACGGAACGTCAGCTCGATATGTTTGTACATTATTTAAAATAATGCAACCAAATTCGTGAGAGGTTTTCTTGTGCCTTCGGTTTCTAAACCCGGTTTCTTAGAGTACTTACAACATGTGTGTAGATATAGTAATGTATGCAACTCTACATAATCAGGCCTTAAAACATTCGTGTGATCCTATCATGAAACTCGGCTTCGCCTCGTTTCATAAACACACTCGTGTATTAAGGACCCTCATTATGTACCAGTTACACAAACTACTATAGCCACTTAGTACTCAATGAAGCAGTGATTGCACACACAAACCGGTATCACCACAGCAGGTGCGGGGTTGAAGAAGAAATATACGAAATCGTTGAAATCCATCAAATGGTCAGGCCAAAACTCCCTGACGTAGAGGTGACACCACACCAACATTTTCTTGACAGCTTTGTATAACCGATGACGCGTTCGATTGCTGCCATTCATATTTTGTATAGAATCGTAGATCAGGAACAAAAGTACGCGGTCCATGGCAAGATGCTAGTACAAAATGCGATGGTAGGCCTCTTTTAGTTACCGAAACTGTCCGAGGTGGTCCGATGTGTTGTGACAGACAATCGGGTTTTTGTTGGGCTGACTGGTTTATGTCCAAGGTTGTCCGATGTGTTGTGACAGACAGTCGGGTTTTGGTTGGGCTGAGTGGTTTTATGTCCGAGGTTGTCCGATGTGTTGTGATCGAAAACCGGGTTTTTGTTGGGCTGACTGGTTTATGTCCAAGGTTGTCCGATGTGTTGTGACCGACAATTGGTTTTGGTTGGGCTGACTGGTTTTGTGTCCGCGGTTGTCCGATGTGTTGTCTCGGGGTTTGGTTTGGCTGATTGGTTCTAATCCGAGTCCGTGTGAGTTGCAAACAGCGGCAAGTGATCGTAGAGGCGTTCCAAGTACAGTATACTGTTGTTGACACTGGCGCGTCCGGAAATGGTCAAGGCCCGCTCAACAGCCTCCAAATCCTCGTATTCGATGAGCGCTATGGCTGGATAAAAGAAAAACACTGTTTAATCAATCATGTGGTGTTTTTTCCCCAACTTATTAGTCTATAGGTATTAGTGAAAAAAAAATCCACAGATCAGGTAAAAATCTGTCTTGTGGCAAGGTCATATGCACTTTGCCATGTAAAAACATTTCCCGATTCAACTAAGTATACTCCCTCCTTATTTATGAATAGTTTTGTCGTTGAAAACGTGAGGGTCAAAATAAAATCTATTATACATTTTCACATATTAAGTAATCTTCCGAAAATACTCATAAAAACCGATGCCTCACTTATTACTGCAGTTAAGACGATTTTTAATTTATGATCTCAGTAGAAGTATCTTTTTGTATTTTTTCTCCCAATTTTTTATTTTTACGGTTTTCCCGTGAATATCAATTATATTTTTTATAAACTCACTGAAACATGAATACACAGAAAAAAACCAAATTTAAATTTTTAATTTAACAAAAACTAATAAAAGGAGGCTTTATCACTGAAAATTATGACTTCATAAGTCTAAAAAAAACTATAATATAAAAAAAAAAAATTTAAGCAAATAGATATAAGTTTGACTCTACCTAAGTATGTACTGAGGGAACATACCCATACTACGTACGTGACCCATTTCGAACAGTCTTTTAGCCCCCCCCCCCCCCCCCCTCAGTCACCATCCGTAGTATATACCGAGACCCTAACCCCCCCCCTCACCCTTCCTCTCTAGTTTTCACGTACCTAGTACTTATTTACTTAACTTGTAACTTTTCGAACTATACATAGCAACAAAAGGTAGAGTCGAGGAAATTAATTCCTGACCCACCGTATAACATTTTCTTAGTAAACGTCGTAACGATTTTCCTTGTCAAGCTATGCGATGTCACTATGACGTTTACTGCGAAAAGGTTCCATGGTGGGTCAGGAACTAAATTCCTAGACCGTACTACTTTCTGAGCAACTGTATTAAAAATAACTAGGCTAGTATTTTGCGTCAATGCTGCCTCCTGTGAGTTTAAATAGCGTTAAACGCTGCGCCATATTTTAATTAGCTACGTGAATAAAATATTGACTAGGTACAGTCAAGGAATTAAATTTCCAACCCACCTAAGGTTTAATATCGTATAGCAAACTGTCACCATAAGAGCTAGATAGAACCGACGTTGCTTTGACATGTCGCGCTTACGTTGACATTTTCGACCACATTGCATTGCGAATGTCTAACAACCTTTCAACGAAATGGGTAGGGAATTAAATTCCTTGACTGTACGTGACTAAAACCTAAGATCCTCCCCGCCCCAGTCACTAAGCGTGGTATTTTGAAAATCCCCCTCACCCCCCTCCTAAACGGATCACGTGGTATGGGTACGTTCTCTAACTGTAGCTAAGCTATCAGGGTCAATGTATATTGATTTAAGACTTTCGAGAGTTGTTTACCTAATAAATGTAATAATATTTTCCTTTCGTCTCCTGACGACAGTGCGCGCGTAGGAGGATCTCGGCATCAATACTCGCTACAGTAGAATCCCATAAAAACATTAAATGTAAAAATATGCCAAGTCTCACAAGACAGACCTTTCATCGCAAAAAGTTTTGAAGGCTCATGTTCAAACAAGCTCTGTACAACTTTGTCATAAATTGTTATCTAATTAAATTCTCATAGCAAAAATCTAAAGTCAATAGGGAGAGTTAGAACGTTGTAATTTATCGACTTTTCCATTTATCGATTATTTTATTTAGTTAAAATTTTACACAAATGACATGACATGCAGATGTCCAAGAGTGGATTTGAAGTAGCTATTACTAGATCATATGGATACTTTAATAACACGGGAATGACTTAGAAAAACTCAAGCATCATAAATGTCTTAAGTGACGTTGACGCGATTTATTTTAGTATGGAGATACAAGCAACTTATCAAAGAGACCAAATGTTACAGAATGTTAAAAGTCGATAGCGAGCGAAGAGTCGATTCGAAACATCGATAACCGGAATAGTCGATAAAACTCATGTCCAATCCCTCGAGAACTTTGATTTCTGTTATAAACTATTCCGCTCCTTGCTAATTAAATTAGTTACCTACCAACATTTATATTAAGTGAGAGTGAAAAATCATTATTAAATATATTTAGCAGGTAGTCAACCAACCAACCAACAGTACCGTCTTTTACAGACCATCATGATGGGCAAAATAGCCGGAAAAAGGAAGGTCGGAAGACGGAAAATGTCATGGCTCCGTAACATCAGGGAGTGGACGGGCATCGAGACAGTGGAGCAGCTATTTAGACTGGCTATGAATAAGGTAAGATTTAAAGAGTCCACTGCCAACCTTCAGTGATGAAGTGGCACTATAAGAAGAAGAAGTACGTTCTTGCGATGCTTAATAATTCAAACATCTAGCTTTACTCATAACGAAATTACACTTGGATTAAAAATGGCGTCTCTCAAGAAAAGGACGGTACGGCTGTGCAGAGGGTCGAGCACGAAGTTTTTGAATCCTGCGTAACGTAATCGAGTAGTACGTTATTGAGAAATTTGTATGACGCTTGGAACAGCTTCCGCCCGTGAACGTATTTGCAACTAAAATTTAGTATGAGGTTTCTCGATTTCGATACGAAATCTGCGTGCTCGGCCTACTGGACCTGGCGAGGGCACTGACGTGCCCCCAGCCCCCAGATACCCTAGACGAGCGTAGAGCTTAGTGGCTTAAGAACCTGACCGCGAAGCTCGTCATCCCAAGTTCGAGGAAGATATTCGTGTGATAAATGGGTCATTTAAAAAAAAGATGTACACATTTTTTTTTCTGAAAAAATTGAAAATCATAAAAAAGTGTGTGACCCATTTATCACAAAAATTCTTCCCCGTCCTGGGATCGAATTTGGGATCGCAAGCTTAGTAATCAGGTTCTCAAGCCGCTAAGCTATATGGACGTCTAGGGTGTCTGGGGGCACGGCAGTGCTCTCGCCAAGTCCAGCACAGCCGTACCATCCTTTTCTCGAAGAGGCGGCACTTTTGTTCCCTAGTCTCCGCTATTTACTAAAATATTGAACTATGTTTATCCGTTGTCTAGTACCCACTACACAAGTGTTGTTTAGTTTGGGAATAGATCAATTAGCGTATTTTAGTACAGTAATCAAAACACTCACGTAGGTATATTTATAAGTTTCAGACTAATTCGTAGTTTCATGAGTTTGCCCGTGATCATGATGCATGTAACTGCGTTGAAATATCGGGAGCTCCTCACACATATAAGATAGCCGCGGTCAATATCCCGTTCTCACTGGGTAGGTACGTCTAATGTAATTAACCGCGAATCATTTAAAACTGTTGAAACTTTAATTGTTCTGGGAGCGCAAGCGTCGGCATTGAGTCTCCCGGTAGTTTCATCGTACCTAGCTACATAATTTTAAATAAAAGTCAATAAACATTAATGTAGTTTTTAAAATGTAGGTACGTAGGTAAATAACTAAAATATTTTATTAGGTCATATAGTCGTCCCACGATAACTCTGCAACGAACTGACAACAGTAGAAATCTAAAATTTGTTTATGGCAACACTGATTTATAGTCAAACAACACGTTTTGACCTTTTGATTAGATTAAACATAAACAGGTCATCGTTCATCCACCATCCACCATTAAAATACCTCTCATATTTCGTTTTCTAGATTTTTTTTTACCGTACAACGGCAAAAATTTACTAAACACTGACAAAATTGTCCTCCAATGGACAAAACCATATTTAAAAAAAAACAGCAACTACCTACCTACCTACCTATTTGATATTAAATTCAGCATGCTACCTCCACGTGTTCCAGAGAAAAAGAGCCTTGACAGACAGACAGACACACAACAGAGTGATCCTATAAGAGTTCCGTTTTTTCCTTCTGAGGTACGGAACCCTAAAAAACAACAACTTTTGATTACGGCTATCATTATTATTTATAATTAAGGAAATGTTTGAGTGACATGAGAAAAGTATAACCACAGCGTGATTTTTCTGGGTTGCCAATTAATATCTTGTGCAGAGTTATCGTGGGACGATTATAGGGATTTCGGTCCTGCAAAAAGGATTTATTAGTTTTTTTTAAAGTTGTAAGTAGTTTTGGTGTCTAAAGTTGTATGTATTTAAAGTCCACACCCGGATGTTAAGTAATAAGTAGTACTTAAAAGGTTTAGCGCGTGAATAACAAAGTCGTTTACTATAGAAAGGCAGCTTGTATATTTACAATACTTTTTTTCCATAACTATCTAATTAATGGACACCATGATGGAAACCAAACGATTCTTTGTTCTTAAACGTTTAAAACTATTTAGCTATTGAGCTCTTCCTGCCCCCTCTTCCCCGCAAGCTACCCAACCAATGCAAATGAGACTTACATGATCAAAATCCTTCACCTTCGGAAATAATTTATTCTGTTATAATTTTAGAATTGCTTAAGCTCAATTCGTGCGACTGCGTGCGCGGTTACCGGTATTTTGAATCGGAGCTTCTAGAAAGTTCAGTACCTGTTGCTAAGCTACGGGCGGGAAAACAGGCGCGCATGCGTCAAACCCAGGACTCAAATTTAGCCTTTTTGTATGCACTATTGATTTATGGCTGAAATGCTTGAAATGGAGCGGCAGGGAAGCCCGGGAATTACGTAACCTTCTAGTTACGAAAATCATTTCTAGCTGCGTTCTGCTCTTTGTTTTAAAATATGACGTCAATTTCTGTAAGTACTTTTAGAGAACAATACTTTTCAACCGGCTTCGCGACACAAAGGAAGGTACATAAATAATGTATTGTTAACTTATCAGAAGCTTTCGTTCGACTTACCCAATGTACCTACCTATTTACTTACAGTCCGCGCGCAAGCTGAAGAATCGCGGGCTGGGTTTATTTATTTATTTACCGTATAGCTTACAAATTACACTTAGGTATATCATAGCTTAAAATCTGCTGCTTCGCTCGTGAGAGCTTTGAAGTTTTTTTTCGAGCGCAGCGAAACATAGCAGAAGACTTCGAGAAGACTGGGTTTCTTTTAGTTTATCGAACACAACATCCTTTAGAATGATTTCACTAGCTCATATGAATAATAACGAAATTATTCTAAGTATAGGTAGAAACTTTACTAATAAAGCACCTTGCGTGTAGTTGTGTACAGTTTGCAATGCGCAATGTGCTGAGAATTGAGAGCCAGATTTTTCCGTAAGTACATCAGATAATTTAGTGATCAATGGACAACATTTCGTATTTTTGACACTATAATTTGATTAATTGTCTGCAAACTACTTTGAAAGAGGAGCAAACCCTTGATTTTAAATTTTCATTAGGATTTGTAATTAATTTATCATTAATTTATTAAAAGGTATTTATTCCAAAAGGACGTAACTCCGAAACTACGCTAGGATGGATCAAAGGCCTTTTTCACTTGTCACGATAAAAAAAAAACAAAACCCAAGATGTCAAATCTGACATTGTCAAACGTAATATGTGTCATGTCAAATTATTGTTGTGCTTGTGGTTTGTTTGAAAAAGGCAAAGGTATTACACCCATTCTTGCGTAGTTTTGATAGAATTGGTAATTTTATTTTATTCTCCTGTATTTAAAAAAATAAGTAATATTAAATTTTTATAAACATTGTGGTGTGTTCAGGAGCCAAAGCCCTTTCGATACTTATATTAATTTCCAAGTGTGAAAAATATGAAATGTCAATTGTTTTGGTGTTGATAAACAATTTGAGTCGCAAACCCCTTTGAAATATTCGTACAATTTACACCAAATTCTTTTAGTTTGGATACGCAGTAGTCCTCTATACCAAGTTCAGGAAATGGTGTCACATTAATTTCCCTAGCTAAATTCAAACTCGATGTTTTAATATTTACTTCTGTGGTTAACTGCGTTGTATTGTTTATTAATGAACGACGCAAAAAATACGAAGACTACTCGTCATTGACAACTACTAGTAGTTTATGCAACTGCTACATAATGAGGGTCCTTAAAACACGAGTGTGTTTTTATGAAACGAGGCGAAGCTAAGTTTCATAATAGGATCACACGAGTGTTTTAAGGCCCAATTAAGTGGAGTTGCATACATTACTTTATCTACACACATATTATAAGTATTCTAAGATGGGTTCAGAAGCGGAAGGCACATATCATACCCATACCTGTCACGAATTTGACTGTTTTTTTTAATCATAGACAAACATACCGAGCGGACGTTTCGTAAACTGTTTTTTTTATTGAAGAAAAAAAATCACATTATTATTTATACATGTCGGACTGAACTCGACTTATATACGTGAGTGATCCGTTTTATAATAAATAAATAAATAAATATCACGGGACAATTTGACACCAATTGACCTAGTCCCAAACTAGGCAAAGCCTGTACTATGGGTACTAGTCAACGGATAAACATACTTATATAGATAAATACATACTTATATACATATTAAACATCCAAGACCCGAGAACAAACATTCATATTCATCATAGAAACATCTGCCCCGACCGGGATTTGAACCCGGGACCTCAAGCTTCATAGTCAGGGTCTCTAACCACTAGGCTATTCGGTCGTCATTTCACTGTTTATTTCACTATGATTGTAAATTACGTTGGTTTTCAAATTTAAAACATCGAATTCGATATCGAAAACTCATTACGATATCGAATTCGATGTGGTAATGACTATTACATTACTGCTGGTGATGGTGGGTGGTGCTGGCGCTGTCGGCGAGCAGTCGTCGTCGTACTGCAATGCTGGTCATTTTCTACGGTTTCTGAACGCATTATAGAGGACTTATGATATGTGTATAGATAAAATTATTTACATCTAATAGAATCGAATAGAATAGAATCACAAGTGGACATGAATAATCAAACTTGAAAGATACGCAAATAATGAGTTTGCGAAACATACGTTATATTATAATTTACGCACACATTACTCGTAACTTACAGCAGATCCTCTAATTAAGTTTGTCACCTAAAACGTGCTTGTGAAAAATTAATAAAACCAGGCCCGATATTAGACATAATGAAAACGGGATATTGACCGCGATTACCAAGGTTTGATGAGCTCCCGATAAATTTGCGAGTTAAATTTGACAACACAAATTCAACAAAAGTATAGTTTTTAGTTAGAATTTAATTTGAAACCCACTTAAGGTTCAATGTCGTACAGCAAACTTTCACCATAAGAGCTAGTTAGAGCACGACTTAATAGAATTATCGACTTTAACGTATTGCAAATTGCAAACAATATTTCAACAAAATGGGCACTAAATTAAATTCCTTGACTGTAATTCAAAATTCAAAATTCAAAATTTTATTCAGCAAATAGGCAGTTGAATGCTCTTTTACACGTCATTTTTTTGAGTCTACCAGCGCTTTCGGAAAGACCATGATTGCCAAGAAGAATGCGCCGCAAGAAACTTGGCACAAAGTCATTTTTTCTAAAAACAAGTTACATTAGCTCTTACAATACGCAACCACAGACAAACTACACAAAGAAACCTCACTCTGTCATTAAAAGATTAAGAGAGAAAAAAAAAATACCGCATTTTAGAAACAAGTGTAAAAAGTAATTATTAAAACAGCAAAACCAGAACACTTTACTTTACTGGCACGTTTTATTTGAGCAGGAGATGTATAGGGTCTCCAGGTCAAATATCTGTGAAAATTTAAATTACAAAGGGATGTATAGGGTCCCAGAATTAATACTATAATATAATACTTAATCTAAATGGCTTAGAGATGTATAGTCTCTAGGGTCAATTTAAACTAAATTAAAATCAGCAGAGGTGTAAAACGCCTCCACGGTCAAATAATAAGTATAATAATACATATACATAAACTGGAGATGTATATGGTCTCCAAATGTCAAATAACAAAAATTTATGAAATATACATTTCATGTCATCATGTCAAATAAATAAAACATTATTTTTGTCAATTGTATTACAATTAGTACGCAGCGGACAACGGCAACAGAGCCGGACACCATACACGAATATCTTCGGGACGCAGCCAAGTCACATTGATGTCCTAATTATCTTCTGTTTTCAACCTTGGCCAGGTGGTGCCATCACATAAGTATTCATCCACTTTGTAGTATGCTTTTTTCAAGAGAGCGGTCTTTATGTATCTTTTAAATGAATTGTGAGGCAATTCCCATGCATCTACAGGCACTTTATTGTAGAACCTCACGCAATTTCCCAAAAAAGACTTACTGACTTTTCGTAGACGAAATTTAGGGACGGCAAGTTTATGCTTATTCCGAGTGTTGAAACCATGCACATCCGACACTTTCTTGAAAGATTTGATGTTCTTGTGTGTATACAATATTACATCATATATATACTGAGAAGCTACTGTAAGGATGTCGATTTCTTTAAAGCGTTCTCTAAGTGAATCTCGGGAGCCAAGATTGTAAATAGACCGGACCGCCCTCTTCTGCAGGATAAAGATTGTCTCTATGTCGGCCGCCTTGCCCCAAATTAGGATGCCATAAGACATAATGCTGTGAAAATAACTGAAGTAAACTAACCGCGCCGTTTCTACATTGGTGAATTGCCGGATTCTTCGTACAGCATAAGCGGCAGAGCTCAATCTACCAGCAAGACCAGATAGGTGTGGGCTCCATTGCAAATTGCGATCTAAGGTAAGCCCGAGAAAAACAGTCTCATCCACGAGGTTCAGCTTCTCTCCATTTAATCTGATAGTAGTGTCAACCTGTCTTACATTAGGCAACGAAAATTTTATACATTTCGTTTTAGCTGCATTCAATAGTAAATTGTTTGCAGTAAACCATTTCAGCACATCTCTTAGAGTCTCATTGATGTGACTTTGATCTTCCTGTTGCCTGTTGACTTTAAAAATGAGAGAGGTATCATCAGCGAACAGTACTATGTCACATTTGTGTTCTAGCAGCTGGGGCAAGTCATTTATGTACACCAAGAAGAGAAACGGACCCAAAATAGAGCCCTGTGGTACTCCAAGCTTCACCGGTGATCCACATGACTGCACTCTATGTATGTCTACTTTCTGGATTCTCTGACTGAGATAGGACATAACAAGGTTCAGTGCATTAGTTGTGAGTCCGTAGTGTTCAAGTTTGCGGATAAGCGTCTCGTGTTCCACGCAATCAAATGCCTTGGAGAGGTCGCAAAATATTCCTATTGCATCTTGCGATTGTTCCCATGCGTCATAAATGTGCTTCATGAGATTTGCAGCCGCATCCGTTGTCGAGCGGCCCTTCGTAAACCCAAATTGCTGACTGTGAAATAGTTCATTAATATTGAAGTGATAAAGCAATTGATTTAGCATAATTTTCTCAAACACTTTACTTAGTACAGGAAGCACGGAAACCGGTCGAAAGTTACCAGGCTCAGATGAGCTGCCAGCTTTGAATAAAGGAATAACTTTACTGTACTTCATTAAGTCAGGGAACACACACTCATCGACGCAGTTGTTAAACACGACGGCCAGATATGGTGCCACAATATGGATGACAGATTGCATTACTTTAACTGAAATACCCCAAAGATCCTCTGTGTTCTTAATTTTCAAAGATTTAAATGTTTTTATAATCTCTTCCGAGTTTGTGTGTTTAAAATCAAATTTCAAGTTACTATCCTTTTGAACCACATTTAAGTATGAGCCAGCCAGCGCAGTGGATGACTTTAAGTCACGAGTTGTATCTATAGCTATATTAGAGAAAAAATCCTCAAAAGCACTCGCCACTTCTAAATCTGAAGTTACTATTCTTTCATCTATCTTTAACTTATATTGGCTATTATGGGGCTTTGATTTACCTGTCTCTGAATTTATTACGTTCCATACTGCTTTTACTTTATTATCAGCGGATTTAACTTTATTACTAAGGTATTCCGCTTTGGCGGCGACACAAACTTTTTTAAATAGTTTCGAATATCTTTTAACATAGTCTCTAAATGTGGGGTCGTTATTGTAGCTTTTCATTTCATATAGTTCATAAAGTTGAGTCCTACTCCTGTGAATCCCGACCGTGGCCCAGTCACTGAACCTTACCTTCTTACCATTTTTCTTGACAGTCTTAAGTTTGAAAATGTTCCCGAACTCTCGATTTATTACAGTAGTCAGGTCCTTATATAAGATGTTAGGATCATTCTTCTCCATGTTTGGTTGAGGAACCTCATTGATAATACTTTCCTTAAATCTTCCTATACGGTCGTCAGTTACCGGCCTATAAGTAATTAATTGCTCCTTCGTCTGCTTAGGCATTTTAAAAACAGCTTTTTGGCCGCTATGATCGGAACTGAAGCAGTTAATAATTTCTTTGTTCGTAGCTTCACACTTGCAAAAAATATTATCTAAACATGTGGCCGTGTTGGCCGTCACTCTAGTCGGTTCCTCAAAAAGATGATGCAAGTTAAATGATTTAAAAAGGTTCAGAAGTCTCACGGAATTTCTATTTTCGGAGTCCAGTAAATTGACATTGAAATCTCCACATACTATGATATATTTACTACTATTAAAAACTTGTTTCAAAGCATCCTCCATCACGGACTCGAATAGACTAAAGTCTGAGGACGGTGGCCTGTATAAACATAATACGATGTGATTATCCAATTCAACACACGAAATCTCAATAACTCGTTCTAATGAAAGTTGAACTACATTTTTCCGTTCTTTACACTTATAATCATCTTTTACAATAATCATAGTTCCTCCATGTATTGCTGAGTTTCTAGTGTAAGAGCTGCCAATCCTATAATTACGAATGTTCGATATCAGCTCATGCTGTCTCAGCCAGTGTTCAGTAATACACATTACGTCTATATTAAAAGCATCGAGGAATAATCCGATTTCAATTGCTTTGCTGGAGAAGCCTTGTATATTTTGATGAACCAAAATGAAACTATGCTCCTCCGCTGTCTCGCGCATCAGTTTAAAGACTGGCGGTCCGCGGGCGGCGCGTTCGCGGGGGGGCCGGCGGGGCCGGCGCCGCCGCCGCCGTCCGCCGCGTACCCGTGCCCAGGTTCTATGTTATATGCTAGTAGTTTTGCTGTTGCTAATTTACATTTTTTGGACAGATACAGCCGTGATTCGTTTAGATGAAAACGTTTTATAAATTTATTACTATCAAAAAATTGGTATTTGCTATTATAATTGCTATATCACTATTTGTGA